>JAZGTH010000033.1:1135000-1602500 GCA_036877525.1 Chromobotia macracanthus | reverse complement strand
CATAAAGCCAAACTGACATTTGATATTACATACGCGATATTACATTACCCGACAGCTCAAATTATAAATCATTATTATAAACTTACCGTTGTGAATCAGGGTAAAGTAAGAGCATTTTTTCATTTTCATCTAAGAAAAGCTACAGATGGCATCTTTAAAAACCCGTGATGATGAGAATATCAGGTGATGTCATTTACTAATGTGTTAACAAGCTAAACGTGTCATGTTTACGCCTCGTGGTTGTACTTTGGAAGCAGTGTAGTAGTTTTATAGTTAAACATTTATTTGTGATGCCACCCTGTTGCCTGCTAGACTTTGATTGCGTGTATTACTGTAAATGCTTCATCTGTTTGTTTTACTGTGACGGTGTGCTGCTACACATACTGTCAATTTGAGTTCAGAACATTAATTGATTCTGCGCGCTCTCTCTCTCTCTCTCCTTCTCTCTCTGTGTCTCAGATGTGTTGGAATGGAAGTGAGCAGTTGCAGCGGGCGATGGAGGAGATGCTGGATGATGTTACTGATGGACCAGCAGTTGCAGAAGATGCAGGAGATAACACCAGACCAGCCAGGCTGTCTCTGGATGCAGATCTACACGGTACATTTCACACTGACGTCTTAACAAAACTCAGGTTGTACGTTTCTTGTACGTATTTTAATTTTGTTATAGGAGGTAGCGCTACAAATCAGTGTGACAAATTTTAATCTCTCATTGCTGATTGGTGGTTTGTTTTATGACATCAGTCACCACAAAAAACTTCTGTTCTGGTTTCAGTGCACATACATTACAGAATTAACTTCACTTTATTTCTGATATGGAACAGATATGTTAGGAGAGAATTGAGAGCACACATTTACAGATCCAGATGGCCCAAGCTCTGTCTCTCTCTCTCCCTTTATTGTGTGTGCTTCCTGTTGCCAAGCACTGAAGGGGGGGTGTTAACCTTTCACTTCCTCTCTACTTTACACACACTTCCACACTGGGCCAGTGTGAGAAGAACCTTTGACAATAGACCCTTACATAAAACAAACCTTTGACCTTTGCGTTTGTTAAACTTAACGTAACGGTGTATTGTCTGGGTTGAAGGATAGTACTGAAGCTTTGCTTTGAAGAAAAGATTTTATTCCACATAAACCTAAAGATTTTAGTTCCTGATACCTCACGGCAGTCAAAATATCCAGCAGTAGAGATTCTGCCATAACATTTGAACTGCTGCATATTCACAGTGCTCTCCTGATTCGTTTAAAATATTTAATTCCATAGGTAATATTGTATTCCATAGGTAATAAAAATATTGTGGTATATACCATTATATAAAGGTGCTTATATTGTAATAAAAGAGTTGTATGGCTTACACTAGTTCTAGGTCTAAAATCTGATTGGATAAGCCACATTTGAAGGCATTGTAAACAGCCAACAGTTGTGGCACAATCCGCTGACATTGTATTTGTTCCTCCCTGTGTGTCTCTACAGAAGCATCAATAGAAGCCTCAGAGGAGGACAGTGTTCAGTTCAGTAAACTGTTGTATCTGGGCTGCACCTGGGTGAAATCTCCTCGCAGTGAGACAGAGGCTCAGAAAGCCATGGCCACGCTGCGGGCGGAGAGTGCCGGACCCATCCCGGTCACCCTGCATGTGCCCAACGGTCCAGACGGATGCGTCCGGTCAGTCCTGCTTCCAAAATACAGTCAGGTCCAAAACTCTCAAATCAGCACTGAAAGTGTGTACATAAACGAAAAAACAGCGTCTCGCATTCACACTGACATTCAATGTGTTACATCTGAATAGAAAGCTGTGCTGAATCTTATTTCTTCTTAATTTTGCATTAGCACTGCTCTGCGTTTCAATCTGTACCTTTGGCCTCTTTACTGCCATCTCTGTTTGAAACATAACACTGCAGGTTACTTGCAATTATTTTCTTAACGTGGATGACAAGTTTAAATTCTAAACAACTGCTGTAAGAACAAGCTACAAATGCTGCATCATCTACAGTACCCGGACTTGTGATATTGTAGTCAGATCTTCTTTCTGTTTACAGATGGACATTTCCCATGAAATCGGACACGACGGCTCAAATTATAAATTATTGTTATTATTATCTTACTGTTGTGAATTAGGGTATGGTAAGGAGATTGTGTTAAACACTGTTCTGTAATGTACTTGCTCAGTAACTGATTTCTTTTCATTTTTAAACAAAAAAGTGACAGATTGCAACATTTTAAAATTTAGACATTTTTAATGTATTTATTAAATGTATTTATTAAATGTATTGCGTTTAAACTGGTTTGGAATTATAGATTGATAATGTGGTCTCAGAGTTTTGGACCCCACTGTACAGTATACTGTATGGAACAATCATAGACCTCACAGGTCTATGATTAGTGCATGTGTCCCCTGTGGATGTTTAAAGCCTCAGTATGTTGCTCTGTGACAGACCTCAGTTGAAAATGTTGCCTATCTCAGAAGGTGTGTGTGTTTCTGTTTTAGCACAGATGCGACGTGAGACACTTTTAGCTCTCGCTTTCAGGTTTGAAAATGTAGCACTTCTGTTTTCTCACACAAGGTTTTATTTTCTCAGGAACTATGGTGTAAAGCTGAGGTTGAGCATCTTGCTGTCTGTCCTCTGTAAACATCAGAGCGTCTCTAAAATTACCCCTGCAGATATAGACCCGTTAAACTGTTGAAGGGTCACCATGCACTGAAAAAATCCAGCTACAAGTTTTATAAAAGCTAAAAAGTATGTTTATCTTTAGTGTGAACAGGTCTGTAGGATTGCACTGTGAGGATTGAGAAGACTTTGAGTCACCTCAAATATTCACTCCTGAGGCATCATTACCAGGTGTGACTTCCTGTTTCTCTGTAACAAGCCTTCTTAAGTTAATTGTGTCTCTGTGTAACTCTAGTGTTGTGGACCAGGACGCTGGAACAGAGATCGCATCCTTTCCCATCTATAAGGTGTTGTTCTGCGCACGGGGACAACAGGGCTCCCTCGAGAGTGACTGCTTTTCCTTCACTGAGAGTTACCGCAGCTCTGAGGACTTTCAGATCCATGTCTTCTCCTGCCAAATCAAAGAGGCTGTGAGTTACTGCTCAGCTCTGTCTGATCTGTGAAATGAATGTAACGCTGTGAAGTTTCATAGGTAGCAGCTCTGTTAATAGTCACTTGAAGTTCATAAAATATGTTTGTTGTTAGGTTAGTCGCATCCTCTACAGCTTCTCGACAGCCTTCAAGCGTTCGTCAAAAGCTGCTGCAGACATGCAAGACTCCGCGCTGCCGCTCTCCACCGACAGCGATATCTTCACCTTCACTGTTTCTCTAGACGTGCGAGAAGATGATGGAAAAGGAAACTTCAGGTCTGTCTTCTTTTCACTGATCTTCAGATCATTTCCTCTTTCTCTGATGTGTTATTGGTTCTCTGAATGCGTTTTCTGTTTCTGTCTTTTTTTTTATTTCTAGCCCAGTGCCTAAAGACAGAGAGAAATATTACTTCAAACTGCGGCAGGGTGTGCAGAAGAGGGTGGTGGTCACAGTCCAGCAGATGACCAACAAGGAACTGGTGATAGAGAGGTGCATTCTAAGATATGGAGTCATGTTGGAAATTTAGCTCCATTTCCACTTAAACTGCATTCAAAAGGATGACTTTAAAGAAGGTTTTAGTATATAACAAAATCAGTCTCTAAAACGACTTTTGCTATATTGTTTTTTTGTGGATCTTATGCCATTACGTTACTTTAAAACCCTGTGAAATGCTGGACAAGTCGATTTGTTTCTCCTCCATGTTTTAGTGTTTTTCTGCTTAAAAATTATTCATATGAAGTTTTAATTTTTTTAAATGATTCAGATTAAGTTTTGCAATGTGAGCTTTTTGGTAATGTTTGATATATATATATATTGTATATATATATATATATATATATATATATATATTATATATATATCAATATACAATATATATATATATATATAATAAAAAAAAAAAAAAAAAAATTTTATAAAAAAAAAAAAAAAAAAAAAAAAAAAAAATATATATATTTTATATATATTTTATATATATATATATCAATATACTTGTAATAGAAATGTATACTGTACGAGAACTGTGATTCTCTCTTTGACCACATGACGGCGCTCTAGCCGGTAGAAAAAGTAGGAAAGTCCCTGCAGGCTTTGAGACCATTAGAATGACCCTGTCCAAAATGTTGCCATGGTAATAATAAAACACATTGGCATCACTTCCTGTCTTACACTTGATTCGTTTATTTTTTGTGAATTGTGTCATAATAACAATTTGTCGTGCGTGATCATGTTGCAGGTGTTTTGGGATGTTGCTCAGCCCTGGTCAGAAGGTTCGAAACAGTGACATGCATCTTCTCGACATGGTAAAACGCTTTCCTGCCACTTTTAACACTTTTAACTGCATGTGGTTTACAGTGGTTATTACTGTATGGCAGCTGTAGTTGATATACGGGTGTGAAACCTGATGGTTGTTGTGTTTAAGGAGTCTATGGGGAAAAATGCTGATGGAAAAGCCTATGTCATCACTGGAACCTGGAACCCAAACACACCGGCTTTCCAACCTCTCAATGAAGACACACCGAAGGGTGAGACCTGATCCACAACCCTGCGAACCTTCAGACGATACCTTTCATCTTTTTAACATTTTAGTTTCACGTTCATCAGTTTTCCATGTCAAAACATGGAAATGTCATAAAATGTCAAAAAATGTTGTGTCTTTCTGTGAAAGGTCATAAAACTGATACTTAGGCAAGATAATGTCAAAGCAGTAAAAAACGTTTACAGAATTATCACTGAAGAAAATTCCAGTGTAAATGAAATGAGAATTTGTTCTCTTATGTCTTAGACCTTTTGTGCTGATGTTGGTTGAGTGTGTACATGTACAATACAGTAACAGTGCTCATAAAACAGAACCGTAAGAGATTTTGATTTTATGTTTGAATTTGATTTGATCATGAAAAGTGGGTGTGTGATATGATTGGCTAATATTATTCTTCCCTGCACACACGGCCTTGCTTACATCAGCAGAATAGAAAAATCATTGAAGAGGTCCAGGAGTTAATTTAGTCAAACTCAAGGCTGAGTGAGTGTTGAGTTGATGACTGACCGAACGTTTCTATCCAGACAAGCAGGTATATATGACTGTAGCCGTGGACCTGGTGGTGACTGAGATCGTAGAACCGGTTCGGTTCCTCATAGAGGCACTAGTGAGGGTCTATCCAGCCAATGAGAGGTTCTGGTACTTCAGCAGGAAGACCTTCACAGAAACCTTCTACCTCAAGCTCAAACAGGTACTGACCGTCTGTACATCCACACATTAAAACAGGCACAAAATACAGATACAAATACACAAATCTCAGCTGCTGCTGAGCAGCAGTAGACTGTGATGTAGTACTACACAGAAAAAGTGTGTGTGTGTGTAGGGCACAGGGAAGGGCAGTCAGGCAGATGTCATGTTTGAAGTGGTGACTCTGCAGAAACACACAGAGTGTGTGTCTGGAACTCATGGCCGTCTGCAGTCTCCCACTGAGGAAGAGGAACCTGGTGAAGGTACACAACACAATCATCCAGTCCATCAAAGTGCTTGATTGTGTTTCACGTTTGTTCGTCAGTCGCCATTATTGTTCAGCTGCCTCTGTGTTTTTTATCTGATGATCATTATATTATATCTTCTGTTTGAGTGCAGATGCGTCGTTGTGTTAACTGCGGTGGGGTTGTCATGACGACAAAATTTCAGTAGTCCGTATCAACACCAATTAAAACAGCACAAAAAAATTCCATGGGAATTAACTTGTGAACGCTTTTTTATTTATTTAAAATTTCCAATAATTAGGCCTGAAGCTTTCTAGAATTTGACCTTGTAGACAACCGATATTTGCCAGGCCAAAAATACAATGAAAACATATTTACGAACACAGTGAAAGCTGCAGTGTTGTGTGTCCTGCTGCACAGACAGTGACAGTGAGATCTCCAGCGGGACGGGGGACGTGTCGAAGGACTGTCCCGAGAAAATTCTGGAGTCCTGGGGCGGGATCCTCAACAGATGGTGAGACCTTCAGCTCAACTTCATGATCTGATTTCACACATGTTGTTTGTGAAGTCGTGGTGCATCCACAACCAGTTAAATTCTAGCGCTTTGAATTCAGTTTGAAAACAGTTTCAAATCTGTGAGTGTGAATGCTTTTTTTAGCGTCTGCTTGGCTTAACAATGATCATATGAACAAGAATTCTTTTGAAAACTGCAGTTTGGAGCTTTTCCTAAAGAAAACTGCATCTACGTTGACACAATGCACAATCTGAATGTTGTGACTGCATCAAAGAGTTTTGTTGTGCTGCAGTGATGTAGTCTGTCTTTCAGGCAGGGAAACCTATCGGCACGGCCTAAAGGTCTGTCTGCTCTGGTGAAGCGCGGCATCCCAGAAGCTCTGCGAGCTGAGGTCTGGCAGCTGCTTTCAGGCTGTCACAGTGATCAGTCTCTGCTGGAGCAGTATCGCATCCTCATCACTAAAGTAAGACATGACCCTTCATTGACTTAAAACCCCCATTCTGTCCCCTTACTGCATGTTACTAGCATCCTTCTGCCCTATAAAACATTTATTTACACTTAGTAAACACCTAATGGTTACTAGTGATGGGTCATATTGGTTGACTAGTTCACTAGTTGTTCAACAACAGACTTATTGTAAGTACTTGTTAAGTACAGACTTGTTTTACCTACAGGACTCCGCCCAGGAAGCTGTCATCACCAGAGACATCCACCGCACCTTCCCCGCTCATGACTACTTCAAAGACTCTGGTGGTGATGGTCAGGACTCTCTCTACAAGATCTGCAAGGTGAACCTTCTCCATCAGCTGACTGTCACCACTGCTGAAAACATTTACCAGCACAAAAATTGTAGTTTCCTTTAAATTGATTCATTTTGTTATAACATGTAATGTGACACAGTTCTGAATTAACCTGAATGTTAAGCAGGAAATAATGTTGGGCGGGACTGTCATTAACAATATTTGATTGAATATTGAGGCTGTCACATGTTATGCCATGATAGCATTGGTTGGTTGTAGAGGTGGAGAAATTACAAGATTATGAATTATAAAACCTTTTCTCTTGAGAGAAACATGCACTGGTAAATGTAGAAGACCCAGAGGGTCAGTTTTGTATTTCATGTTTCAGTTATCACCTGAACTGTGATTTGTTCACAGGCTTACTCTGTGTATGATGAGGAGATTGGTTATTGCCAGGGTCAGTCGTTTCTGGCGGCAGTTTTACTTTTACACGTAAGTATTTTGCAAAACCGCTTTGTTTTAGAAGATGAAGGACCTGATTCTGAAACGTGATTTTACAGTTTTGGAATTTTTTCCAAAAAGTAAAATAAAAAGTTGTTGTAGTTGCATGGTACTTAAAACAAATTTCACTTTGAATAATTTGAACATAAGGTTAAAGAAAGCATCTCTCGCTCACTCGCTCTCTCTGCAGATGCCTGAGGAACAAGCCTTCTGCGTGCTGGTAAAGATCATGTACCACTACGGCCTTAGAGAGCTCTACAGAAACAACTTTGAAGATCTTCACTGCAAATTCTACCAGCTGGAGCACCTGCTGCAGGTCTGTTGTGTCTTCAACCCATGACTCTTTGTTCAGAATCACACGTGTCTCATGCACCCCTCATTTAAGCTGGACAACTGTGAGTGTGTTACTAAAGCGAGTTGAAGTGCTGACCTGCTTGTAAACGATTAGACCCGATCTGCTGGTAAATGGTTTTTAATTTTGTGCTGAAATGCAGTTACGTCTGTGGCAGTCGTCTTTCAGCACTAAACCCAACTTGGTTAGTATTGATGCAAAAAATCATCTGCTAAAGCATTAGCATCGATCGGACGCAGTCAGTCAGCAGGGTCTCTGAAAGAAGTCCTGTGTCTCTTTCGAGCGAGTTCCTGTGTTTTTTCTTTTGTTTCTCGTAACCTAACATTTGCAATCCACCTCAGAAAAATGCTGAAAAGCATGATTACTGTTGCTCACGCTTGGGTTTAGGGATTTGAACAAACCCTGAATATTAAACATGAGCTGTGGACATGATTGGGTATCTTGAGAAGTGTGTTATTTTTCAATACATTTTACAGAAAAAAATCACATAGACTTACAATAATGACTCGGGACCTAAACAGAGGCCAGAATCATCATAGAAACTTGGGGGTAGACTTTATGAATTGGGGCAGTAAGTAATCACCTAGTCCCCAGCACCCCTAGCCCCTAAACAGTGATGTTTCCTTCATTAATTCTTTGTTCTTCCCTTTCTTCCTGTGTTCAGGAGCAGTTGCCGGATCTGTGGTCTCACTTCCAGGATCTGAACCTGGAGGCCCACATGTACGCTTCACAGTGGTTCCTGACACTCTTCACCGCCAAGTTTCCTCTCTGCATGGTCTTCCACATCACTGACCTGCTGCTGAGTGAGGTGAGACATCATGAGACTGTAGCCAAAAACCTGCAGAACACACACACACCTGCAGACACTATTCCTGCACACACACAATTTCCAATCAGCCCCCTAGCACCACCTAGAGGCTGTCAGGAAGCGACAGCCTCTTTGTCTGTTATAAATAGAGAGCATGGGATATTTTTAGGTCTTTGTTGCCATGGGAACGGGCTATCTAAGAATGCAGGAGGCGAGTGTTTCCACGTGGGGCTGTCTGCAGCATCGCTTCTCTGTCAGTCCACCTGAACGTGTGTGTGTGTGTCCGCCTGCAGTCGTTTCCTCTTCCTCAGCCCGTGTCACTCCCACACGTCTGAGCTCATTGTATGACTTGAGCTATTTTAGGATATGCGAATGCATTAAACATCTCATGTCTCAGTTCTAGTAAAGCACAAAGACAGCACCGCAGCCTGCATCATAAAACTACATTGTGTCATCACTGTCACAGTAAAACAGCATCGCATGTGTACATTTGCTCTTGGCATATAATTGTTTTGTAGTTGCAGTCAGTTTGTTTGTTTGTGCGTTGACTTTTGAATTGAATTTGTTTTGTGTGTTTATCATCCAGTGTTTTTTCTTCACAGGGGTTAAACATCATCTTCAATGTGGCACTGGCTCTTTTGAAGGTACTGCATCTCATCACGCTTACATATAGTTATGCTCAGATTTTACATCTCAAGTGGCAGAACGGGAAATTTTGAGTGTGTTTCCCTCTGTTGGTCACTAACAACATTGCATTCATATTTTCCCACATAAATTTTTATGCAAGTTTTAAGTTTAAAAGTTTAAGTTTAAAAATCATATGCAAGACTTTAAATAAAGTAGTGACGTGGGTATATTTAGATGAGATTGCTGTGTTATTTTCCAAGTGAAAGGACCTTTATGCAGTACCAATCAAAAAACTGGACTTTTAAACCTGTCTTGATCCACCTGGACAGAAATAGCTGACAGCTGCTTATTTCAGACCATGTCTCAATTGTCTGTAACTTTCTTATTACATCAGTAAACTGAAACCGATCCATCCTGAACTGTGACACGGATAAACAATGGCTTGCTTGAATAATTTTTATGTTACATGTTTGTGAAATGCAGAATGTGAAATACTTTCTGAATAAACAGGGAGTGGTCTCGTTTCTCACACTCACACCAGCGATTTAAAACGCAGCTGTAGGTCATTAGTCGTGCAAAATACATCCAGATCTGTCCATACAGCATTACTCGTGCTTTATAGTGACTTGTTCTTTAATAAACACACGAGAAAAGAATTGAATGTTCTCTGCTTTCTTATAAACTCCAGGAGTTTCATTTAAGAGAATCTCAGGTTGCTGGAATTACACGTGCATGATGGTAGTTTGTTTACTGTGTGTTTTCATCTCGTAAAGATGTTTATTATGTCAATTATAATTAATGTTCTCTCACACCCTTAGCTGTATAAAATGTTTTATGTATATATATATATACACACACATATATACACACACACATATATATATATATATATATAAAATGTTTAAATATTTAATAATGTTACAATATTCTAGATATAATTTCTTTATTTTGTAAATTGCTTTTCTTTAAATGTTTTTATGAATTGTGTAGTTTTCTATTATTATATATTTTTATATCAGTATTGTGAAATAAATAGGATTATATAAACTGCATGTCTATTTTCTATTCTATATAATATATAGAATTCTGGTATTATTAGGTGCTTCAGTAGGTTGGTTATGATCTATACATCAGGAGAGAGAGAGAGAGAGAGAGAGGAACTTGAGGGGGTTGCATTTCCTCGCTCCTATTGGCTAACCATTACAACATCCCCCTGCTCTCTCTCACCCCCCACCTCTCACGCTCTGTTTCTCCACATGTCCTCATTCTGCCTGCATCTTTCCTTAGCAAACACACTCGAGCCATTAGCTTTTAGCGTGAGCTGCCTCACAGCCATCCACTGTCCATTTGTCCACTGTCCTCCGTTCTCTGACAACGCCCCTCCTCTGTCTTTACTCATCATTTCACTCCTCCCTGCCCTCCACTCTGTTGCTGTTTCTAGCATGTCTCTCTGTCTCTCTCTCTCTCTCTCTCTCTCTCTCTCTCTCTCTCTCTCTCTCTCTCGCACTCGTTGACTTTTCCCTTCCATCTCACTGACTGGCTGACTGGTCAGAACAGTAAAGCAGAGCTGAGGGGACATCAAGCTTGTTTTTAGCTTGATCTTCATCGGCCATCAGAGAAGACAACCACCACCTGTCTCAGACATCTGCTGCCATACTGGATCACACCAGGCCTCTGTATCGCCAAAATTTTGGATTGATGTTTTGGATTTTTTCCCGGGCTGCTGATCTCTGAGGTTCTGCCCATTACGATGGGAGCTGTGGAATTGTGGGTAATGTAGTCCCTGCTGGTTGTTTGGACGCTGTCAGCGCAGGTTCTGAGGGATTTCAGAAGCTCATTTAGACGGTTGTGCTTCTCTGTCGGTGTGAGTTTCTTGATGAGGCGTTAACATGGATGTGCACTCTTGCTCTTGCTGACCTCAGGTTTGTCGCCACTTACATTCTGAAGCTTCAGTGCTTCAGGTTTCCATGAAACAGAAGCATCATTCTGAAACGCTTTCTTTTTCCTCGGGTTATCGCTCTTTCTGCTTCATTTTACTTCAGTAGATTAATTTAGGAGGGGGATCTCAGTTCCTACCTTTGAAGTCGAGCAAAATAGGGAAGACCTCTGTCATCTGTCTCTTCACAGCCACCCGACTCTGCTCCTGCCTGTTGCCAGGCAACAGATTGCAAATTTGAGATTTCTGGAGGAGCCGGCCAATGATAACAGAATCAGGTCGAAGCGTTATTTCCTTATGTCTGTGAGAACTATTGAACTCACATTTTTTTAGCCTCTGTTGACCATTTATCTGAAAGCACAGCAGTGGTGTGGAGAAGATCAAGCTAGGTGTGGTCTTGCATAGTTGTTTACATAGCGAACTCAACTTAAAATGGATCAGAATTCACTTTGCCAGTGTGAACTTGCCTTTTCTGTTTTTTGACACGGGCCACACACTCATCATCATGACTGAATGACACTTCTGTGCTCAGCTAGACTGCATCAGCGCTACCTAATCAACATCCTGGACTGAACTCAAGGTATTCCAGTTTTTTGAAGGTTCCAAAATTGGGCTCCATCTCAGAGCTTCAACGTGGCTGACCCCAAATCAGCCCCAGAGCCTCCATGGGAGGATGAGGCTGGGGAATCTGGGAGCGTTCAGGAGGCGCTTTCACCTCTGACTCTGGGCACAGACCCCCTGTGGGCTCCGATCCCACCCGCGGTCCACCATTTGGAGGATGGAGGTGCTGGAGGAGAAGACAGAGCCGCGCTGGTGAACGACTACACTGAGAGAGTCATGGGTCTGTTGGGCATGAGTCACCGCCTGTTTGTGCCCCAACTGCTGGCGGTGAGAGACATCAGAAACAAGAAGTCGCGTTTAAATGTTTTTTATTATTGTGATTATTATTATTTTTATTATGACTTTTTTGAACTTTGCTTGTACTCATATGGAAAAATAACGTGGCACAAACTTTTATTTGTTAAGCGTGGAGCAAACTTTGTGGTTGGAAGCAGATTTGTTTTACAACGTCTTTTGTAATGTAATAATGTTGTGAAACTGGTTTGTAAACACTTACACATCTTTTCTTCCTTGTGTTTATTGGACTTGTGGATTTATTTAGCATATGTCAAGCAGGTTTTACTATGACATGTTGTCGGTTATGATTATGTTTTTGTTCATATAGCATCTGTACAGAATTGTGGCTCAGACTCACAGAGAAGAAACAGAAGCACAGGGTAAAAATAATGGTGTACTGGTGCTCAGTTGAAGAAGATTTCCATCAAGCTGATGATCTGAAACGATGTGTGAGATTCAGTTTCCTGTGTTTGTTTTTTTTATTCTGCATGCAGACCTCCAAAGAAGACCTGCTTCAGGCTGACTTTGAGGGTGCTCTAAAGTTTTTCCGGGTCCAGCTGCCGAAACGTTACAGGGCTGCAGAAAACGCCCGACGCCTCATGGAGCAAGCCTGCAACATCAAGGTAGAAACCTTTTTAAAATCCCTCAAACTCTAAATGTTTAAGAAATGTGTCCTGCTGTTTTAGCTGGATTTGATTTTAATCCCACAGTGCATCATGTGAATAATTAAATAAATCATTCTTTACTGATCTGCTTAAATAATTAATTTTGTTCTAATAAATCAGTGGATGTTTATAAGACATTCTGAACAGTGAGAATGAAGATTTAAATGACAAAATAGCTGTATTAATTGACATACAAAAAGAGTAACGAGATAAGAGTTTGTTTATTAGAAGTACATTTTCAGATTCAGTGAATACTAATAATGTTTTAATAATGTTTATGCTCAATATTGTTGGTCCGTTTTATTATGAAGAAACATATTGTGACAGCACTCAACATACTGTATTTCCACACGCGTTTTACATTTAAACAATCAAGTGCAATACTGCTGTTCACTGTTTTGCAGGTTTAATTCAGTAAGTGACGTTTGATACAGTATTGTGTGAAATTGTCCTGTCAGGGAATGATCATTCAAGTAGATTTTAAACAGTAGATGTTGCTTGCGGTTTATTCAACACACTGGTAATGAAAGTTTGAGTGCAATGCATTGTGGGATATACCGTCCCACATGCTTTGTTAAGGATGTGTATTGCATGAGTACATGTTCTAGTTGTAGAGCAGAAATCAGTGGAATTTAGGACCCAGTGAGAGAGAAATGGAAAACCCGAGCGGAAGAGGCAGCTCTGTGGGAAACAAGCACCTGAGTGGTGATGTAACAGGTGCCTTCATCAGCCTGTTAATGATCCAGCAGAGCTAGAACAGCCACACCTCCTGTCTTTAGGTTCATTATCCTCAACTACCTTATATAGCACTTTGTTGTGACCCACAGGTCATGCCCACCTCAGTCCATTTCTTTCCTTCCACTCCCTCACGTTTTTTTAAGGAAGTGTGCGTATCTCTATGAGCTGCATTCACACAGATCTGTTGTTTTATAGTCAAATTGTTCCTTGGTGTATTTTTACAAGACCCTGTTGATTGAAAGATCCAGTCAAGAAGATTCTGCCATTATCATTTTACTGTGATGTCGTGTAGACATTTCTTTCCCCTAGAGACAACGTATCTATGACTGTAGGGAGGGAGGAGACTCTGTGGTACAGACAGGAAGTGTTGAGCCAGATCTCCGTATCAGACCTGGATGACGCCCACACACACACACACACACACACACATAATCAGAGCGCACACACACCATGTGTGTGGTTCCCAGAGGCTGGGCTTGGGTTACCTACACAACCCATGAACAGAGCGTTTTCTCTTTAACCAATCACGTGTGAGAGAGGAAATGCAAGTCAGCTGTTTGTTTTGTGAAACGGGGGGAATTTTAAGGAGGATGAAGAGGTCTAATGCCTGATGGAATGTACAGGCACCTGCTCACTCTGAAGAAAACGCACAAGAGTTCCTCTCCTCGGATTACCAGCAGAATTCCACATTTCACATCCTCATGAAATTGAAAGAGGACTTATCTGAAGGGAAACCGTGAGGAAACCGCTTCTAATTTATTCAGAGGAATCAGCCGTTGGATATTGAATTAAACCAGTAACAGTCAAGCCTTTATACTTTTGAGCCCAGCTGGGAGGCCAGAGAAGTTAGATGAGAAGACAGATAACGTAAGACTGAGAGAACCGCCAGAGGACCTAAAACCCACCCATGCAGATACTAATTGTGGTTTGTCTGACAAGCCTTCTCTCTCTTCTTCCCGTTTTCCTCATTTGTCACTTTTTCTGTTTATACTGACAGTTACCACAGTGAAATGCAGTCATTACAGAAGATCATGGAG
Source organism: Chromobotia macracanthus (assembly GCA_036877525.1). Classification (NCBI taxonomy): domain Eukaryota; kingdom Metazoa; phylum Chordata; class Actinopteri; order Cypriniformes; family Botiidae; genus Chromobotia; species Chromobotia macracanthus. The sequence goes on along the minus strand of JAZGTH010000033.1, from coordinate 1,588,137 downwards.
ATGGAGACTCTGTATGTGGAGAACCTTCAACAGCAGTTTTAGAATTTACAGAAAGGAGAGAAAACAGACCTTTTTGTCAGTTCATTAGATGAATTGGAAGATCTTTGACAGTGGATGACAAAAGCAGGTGTATGTGTGCATGTTCTTCCACAGTCCGTCTCCCTTGTGCTTAAACCCCGCCTCCAGGGGCCGGCTTTCATCTGTAGGAGACTGTCAGCTGCCTGGTTTCAGCATTCTGGTCAAAGACTCCACTCTGTTTGGTTTCTAGAAGCTCGTCTGGTTCACTCAGCAGTCTTCAGCTGTCACATCCCTGCAGAAACTTTGTCAAGATGATGCAGGAAGTGTCAATAACAGTGGCGTATGACGCTCACATTATCAATCTGATCAATGAAGAGGATTTCTTCACCAGTCTGGTGGCCGAGTCCAAACCCAAACCGGTCGTAAGTCTCGTTCCAATCTTTTCACGTTCATACCACAAGAAAACCTCACAGTTTGGCAGCTACAACATGTTTGAGAAAGATCTTGTAGGCTTGCTGAACAAGACAGTGGAGCTTGTAGCTTGTTTGTTTCTCCTGTAACAGAATCTGTTTTTGTGAAACTGTGACAGAATTTTCTTTCAGAAAAATGCCCCGTAATGCAATTACATTTTTTTCCAATTATGTCCTTTTTCTGGCTCCATGTTGGCATTTCTTGGAATACCGTGTGTGTGTGAGAGAAGATAAGTGTGTATTCTCCTGGTTGTGATGAGGCAGGCCACTGACCTAATGTAATTTTGCATGTTGTGACTCTTATTTTTCCCTGATGTAGATGTTTTGAATACTCAGATGAGACTAGTGACCTGAATATTCAAACATCAGTTCTGTCAGAGGCACTGGTTTAACACATTTGCTTTGTTTGTAGTGACAGCAGGGTGAAACTAACTTTGTTGTTCATAATGGATGTATGTGTGTGAGAGAGAGTATTGCTAAAAGTCTCTCAGTTCAGGGTAAAGTCACAGTTTCCTACCAGAGGAAATCTTTGTTAAAAACAATGCAAGATGTTAATGTTAACATGACTGAAAGTGGAAATCATCTACTCATAAATATCTGTGGAGGTGTTTTGTGTAGCGATAAACTGATGAGTTAGAATGAACCAGCACCTTTGTGACTTAGCAACCACAAAGCAACGCTGCAACACTCTCCAGCATTGTGGTGCTAGTTTTCTTGCATTCACTTTGTCTTGTAAATGTTAACCTCTTATTCCCCTCCTGATATCTGGAATCAGTTGTTTCCTGATCTCAAGAGTTTGTATCATGTTCACAATCCTCAGAGCACAACAGACACTTTGTGCAGCAGTGGAAAGGCAAAACCTTTCTCATATATAGAAGTCAGCTTACCAGAGCCACAGTTTTGCCTCGTCATCATTGTAACATCTTTCACACTAACTGTTTACTTCACTGTGAGTGTCATTGTGGCTTCAGTGAGAGCACAACTGATTGGTTTACTCACTCCGATAACCCTCGTCTCCATCTGTGTGTCTGAGTGCAGTCCGCTTCTGTGCAGGTCAGACCCTACCTGACTTCACAGAGGTCACGCGTACTGTATGTGCACATACCTCCTTTCTGTAGGACCACAGCTGATCTCAGACCTGCTGTATGAGGATTGTAATAAATTCCCCTGCAGTAAGGCAGTGAGTAAACCCGGACAAGTTGATGATACGTGAGGCCTCTGATACGTTTTGGCTTCCTGTTTGTAGAATTTATCCACATGGTCTTCTGTCATTGTTCATGAGATCCACAAACACACTGTCATAATATGAGGTTGTAGGTGGGGCATGTTTAATCCAGTTTGTTTTGGAAGCTCATGGCAATGTGTTTTAGATTTTACACCTTGTATTACTGTGTTTTGTCTATTTTATTTGTCTATTCTTGTCTAAAGATCTGATCATCTTGGCTTCCATCTTTATGTATCAGTAAACGTTACATATCAGTAAATGTCTCTCTGGCTCAGGTGCCTACCAAGAAGCTGAAGAAGTTTGAGAAGGAGTATCAGGCGCTCAGAGAGAGCCAGCTGCAGCAGGAAGACCCCATCGACAGATATCAGGTAAACAAGAGCCTGATTTAGCCCCGCCTCCCCCATGTGTCATCCACCAATCACATGCTCATGTTTATCTCATCATTCCAAGTTCAGGACTGTGTGGCGGCCTGCACTGTAAACCGCAAACACTTTATACCACAATCTCTCAGCTGAGAAAGAGAGGGAAACGTTTGCAGAGCATTCACTAAATGATGAAAACATTTCACATGCTTGTTTTGTGTGACATTGTTTCTGTATTATTCTACAAGTATTTAAATTCATATTTGAGAGGATTTTTATGAATGACATTTTCTTAAGTTTTTTATTTTTAAGTGTCTTTTTGTAAGTTTGGTTTTACTGAAGCTAAAGCTTTCAGAGAGCAGCTAGCACACAAATAATTATTGCATTTGTGTTTGAATGTTACGTTTGCCATATTTATTAATGTGAACACTGGAGCAGTAAATGAAAACATGTTACCGTGTGTTCAGATCATTTTTAATAGCAGGAAACTTGTGTGGAGACCAAACTGACATTTATTCAGTGTAGAGATGTTTTATGACAATTTGTGTGTCTTTTTATTTGAATTTTGCATGTAATTTGTGTTTAATATATTTTATATATTTTATGTTTATCAAATGAAAGTGTTTCAAGCAATCTTTTTTACTTGCAAAAGCAATTTGATGGAAGAGCTTTTGAAAGCATCTAAGCATGTTGAAAAGCCAAGCTGTGAAATTAAAGAAGCTTCTTTACTCTGTGGTTTTCTTGCGGTCACTTCCTGTTTATCCTCCACCTGACTCACACATCTAACCAATCAGATTCCCTCCCTCATCTTATCTTCCCAATGAGCCTTTCTTACTCACCTTGTTTGATCAATGAGCTGTTGTGGGGGGTGGAGCTTGGACAGGCAGGGGGAGGAACTCCACTGCATTCATATTCTAGTGGTGTAGTGTTTACACTGTGTAGTCTACATCGCAGGTAAGCCGCCAGCAAACCGCGCTCATTGGCTCCTAACAAACGTCTGCCTGCTTTGCCTGCATTGTCGTCCTTTCGCTCTTAGTTCATTTGAAATTGTACTTTCAGGTGACTAAAAGTGTGTGTGTGTTTGTAAATGCAAGTCATACGACAGAGTTTCCCCTCCTGATAAGTAAATGTGTGTGTCATGTGAAAGCAGTTTGAGGCGAGAAGAAACTCTTAATTGGTCAACTCAACATCGTGGTCCTGTAGATGCAAAAATTGATTCTATATCTATATTCTTTAACAGTTAAGGGGATTATTATATCTTTTATAGTGTTTATTTACATTGTTTTAGCTCAGATAGAATGCGTGCTATTCTTTCACATTTTCTGTCATGATTTTGTGGGAAAATAAGCTAAATTCTGCTTTCCCCCAAAGGGTACATGTAAGTTTGAAGTTACTGTATATTAGACATCAAATATGTTCTGATTGGCTGTCATTTTGTGATGTCATGCAGAATTTTTTGTTTAACTGTTTCGGTGTGCCTGATTAGTGTGATGGAAAATAAATATAAAATGCAGTAAGTGAATAAATCATTAGTATTGTAATTGTGATCATTTTCTGTGTGTAATGCTCAAATATTGTAAAGTGAAGTTTACACAATCATATATTTGCCCTGACATTTTTATGCTTACATTTTAACGCTTTGAAGACTGAAGTCTGTAGCTTATGCAAATCCAGTTCGGCAAGCTTTGCAGCCAGTCTGTCAGTATTTTTATCAGCGTTTGTATGTTTCTGTATGACTCCTGTGTGTCTACAAGACCATTAAATAATAATGACAAATCTCTGCTTGCAGAGAGAAAACCGGCGACTGCAGGAGGCCAGTATGCGTCTCGAGCAGGAGAATGACGATCTCGCCCATGAACTCGTAACCAGCAAAATAGCGCTGAGAAATGACCTGGACATGGTACTGACTTCTCTCATCCACATCAGCTGAAGTACACACACACACCAGACAGTTCACTAATGAATGAGTTTGTGTCTCAATAAATGTTGTATTTGTAGGCAGAGGACAAAGCAGACGTTTTGAACAAAGAACTTCTCAACACAAAACAACGTCTAGTAGAAACAGAGGAGGAGAAGAGAAGACAAGAAGAAGAGATGGCTCAGGTGAGACTGATGAATATCCTTGTTCTCTGATGCTCTTACTATTGGGAGAAGTATCACTACAAGGTCAACCTTAAGTATTAAACATAGCCAAACTTAAGTAAGCTTGAACTTAACTAAGCCTGGCTTATTTTGTCTCCTGACTTCCAGAAGGTTTGATGTCAGGTTTACTCCAGTTTTAAAGCAGCGCTCTGTGATGTACTGACTTGTATTTCTGATGTTCAGTTGAAGGAAATGTTCAGAAGAGAACTGGAGAAAGCCGAGTTAGAGATTAAGAAGACTACAGCCATCATAGCGGAGTATAAACAGGTAAACTTGAGCATTTTGTACTAACATCTCTGATTTTTAAGACATTTTTAACCCACAGTATTTTTTCTAAAGACTGTGGGAAAAGTTATGATATAAACTCTAACATTGTTTGTCCTTTGGTTTCAGATTTGTTCTCAGTTAAGCACCAGGTTGGAGAAGCAGCAAGCGTCCACCAAAGAGGAACTAGATATAGTGAAGGTGGGAAATTTGCATTAAATAGTCATAATTGATTCATTGGCTGATCTGAAGATGAGCGTATGTAGTGACATCAGCACGTAACGTTCTCTCAGGCTAAAGTAATGACGTGCGAGCGCTGCAGAGACCTGTTCAGTAAAGAGGGACCCCTGCAGATCCCAGCGGTGAGTCAGGACAACCGCGACTCAGATCTGGACGAGGAGAAAGACTCGCTCAAGGTGCAGCTAAGAGAGCTTGAACTGGAGCTGGCTCAAACCAAACTCCAGTTGGTGGAGGCCAAGTGCAAAATCCAGGTGAGACGACCTTACACGAGCACAAATATGACACCAGTGCAGCGACGAGTAATCACACTGAAGGAGAAATGAGTGAATGAAAAATATGGGTTGAATTTGTAATAAGAATTTCAGATTATTGTTACGTGCTTTGTAACAATAATTCACAAAGTAATTTATGAAATCACTGGACATAACACGCGAAAACACCAAATACAAACTATTTCACACATAACTTTGCAGACACAGTAAAATATATGGGGTTGCATGGTTTTCTTGTTTCCCTGCTGCAAATTGTTTTATGATTTTATGCAATAAACCTTGCAAACTCTATTAAAATTCATTAACTAGTTCTTTCTGTAGCCAACCGGTAGCTTGTATACAAAACCGCTTTCCCGTGGACTGATTAAAAGCCACTCTTGTTTCCCGAAGTTGCACCCAGCTAATTAAATTGGAAATGGCAGTTTTCATTGGCCTGCCATTTTTCTGTTGACATGCATCAGATGGTGTGTGACCTCACAGAAGGGGCGTGGCATTTAAATCATTGGCTTGAAGCTGCAGTACAAAAACAACACATGCAAAACAAGTTTAAAAAATCAGGTGTGCATAGATCAAGTGTGCTTCAAATTCAAGAATATCATGAATTTGTGAAGTTAAACAGGCAACATTTTTGGCCCATTTCTGTCTGTTTAAATGAAAATTTAAAGCTGGTCACTAATAACTCTTTTTACCATAGTAAACCTATTCCAAATCAGATTTCTATAGAACAGTCTGTATTTGAGCAAAATCTTAATTTAAACAAAGAGTTATGCATTGTTGTGATTGTATTTTAACGGTTATATATCATAATTTCAGTTCGTTTAATTCTGTTTTAATTCTGTTGTTGTTTCCAGGAGCTGGAACATCAAAGAGGAGTGCTGATGACAGAGGTCCAAGCTGCCAAAAACTCATGGTTTAGTAAAACACTGAACTCTCTCAAGACTTCAGCAAGTAACCAGTCACCCTCCTCACCCAGAGAGGGCCAGCAGGACTAGCCAAGAGCATACCCAATCACATAAAGGGGGTGTGGCCATACCGCTTTGCCAACTGCAGAAGATAACAACCTGTAATGACCACTACTCTCAACACAACATGAAAATGCAGTGTTCCCTCACAAGACATGGAGACCACAGCAGCACTAACACGGCCTGATGTCATCAATCAATGATCCATCAATATCACATCAGTAAATGAGTGAAAAACTCATGCCACCTGGTGGATTGTAAGCAGTACTACATGAACATTTATTACATTTGCTCATGTTTGTTAGGTTTTTTAGTTCTGTGGAAAGATTTCTACATAAAAACTATGTATTCGTGGATCCTGAACATAAGTGAATCAGACCCTTCGGTTCTGCTTGTTTTGTGGGAGGGAATTGCTGCATTCTGCTACAAGGAAATATAGCCTAATTCTGTTTTTCCTTTTCTACATAGAAATAATAAGTGTAATTGTTCTGTTATATAAATGTGTATAACTAATTGTTGTTTTTTATTTTGTACAGTTCTGAAAGAACAAAGTGCTCCATTATTTTTTTTACAATTTTGAATATCAATGTTATCTTTGTAGATGTCAAATGCTGAAAAGCACAGACTCAAACTGATCATGTGTCCGTCCTTTCTCCCTGATCTCAGATCAGTCTCTGGTCCGTTTGTTGTCAAACTAAACATACGGCTGGGCAGGGTCATTTCCTGCCTTCTGTTGTTTCTCACTGGTTCTCCTGTAATTGCTGGATATTTCACTGAGCAGAGTGAAATTCGTTGCATGGTCCTTTATGTATATTGATGAGTAGTCCATATTGTGAACACGCTTTATTTACACTGATGTATAGAAGAAAACTTTGTCTTTTTTTAAAAGATGCCAAACTAATTATACAAGTGAAGAGGGAAAAACTGTCAGTTTATTAATAACTAATATTAATTGCTGTTCTGTTGGTCCTACAGATTTCTGCAGGTGTTTTTGTATCAAAAACAGATGGAGGACAATCCTTCTGTCAGTTACTGGGTTATTATACAGGTTAATCCAGGTAAAACTTCTGGTTCTTGGTCCTCTAACATGTTTGTCTGTTATATTGTTTGGTTGTTTCAATAAACAGTAACAGTATTTTGCTCTTGGGCTACATCTGCTTTTTTAATCATTTTTATAAATGATTCAGTTCAAATATTCTGTGTGGTTTATTAGATTTTAGCACAGCTGAACACAGCTCAGTTCTGCTGAAGGAGAAAATGCCAAACAGGTGAGAGTGTCTTACATGTTTTGAAATGAAACTCGTCACCGTGAAGTGACGTTAGATGAGCAGTTTAAGAAAATTGATCTATAGACCCTCAATCTCTGTAGATTCTTATTGTCTTACTGTAGATTCTTCCTTCCAAAACAATGTTATGATTTTCATTACAAACTATTTTAGTATTATTCTGTAAGCTTTTTTAGTTCTGATACATACAGGCCAGTCATTTGGTCATTATTATAACATTAACCCTTTATAGGGTGATACAATAATGCATGTTTCAAAGGTTTCACTGCGGGGGACTGATGTCATCCAAATAATCATCAGCGAAGTTGAGCATGTGCTGTAGAGCAGTGAGAAGCAGAAGATCACAGCTGAGGTTCAGCTCCAGCTCCTGACTGTAGTTCTTCACGGGCAACACACAGGACACAGAGACACCCAGCTGAGAGCTGACCTCCTGAAACTGAAGAGTCCAAACAAACTTCTCACTCCATCTCTGACACTTTCAGCCCTGTAGCTCTCATAAAGCAGTTTAATCTGTCTCACCTTTTTCTTAATGTAGGAACTGAGGTAAACGTTTTGAAGATCTTTCTCCACCTTGGGACACGTCTCATCAACTTTAGTCATCAAGACGATCTGAGGAACACCTGGAATTTAGATTAGCACTTAACCGATCAGAATATCACGTGTTTTTTACATTTTACAGTATGTGTGGTACAGGAGAATACCTACCCAGCGAGTTCACTTTTTTGCGTATGGCAGTGAGTTTCTCCTCCAGTTTGCTGGACATGAGGGAGATTTTGGTGGCGTCTATCATGTAAACCACACAGTGGATCTTCTCCTGTAGAGATGAAGGTCTGGAGGCCTTTTGCTCATTACGATGAAATGGAACCACAGGGTTGAACTTAATTAAGACAATTTACAGTAAACAACATTAACAAACAATTTAATTCTTATGCATTTCCAAGTCTAAACTTCAACAAGTTCTTTTAAAGAGAGCTGTACCATCTTTATGTCCATCTTACTTGATAACGGTCTGGTATGTGACCTTCTATAATGCTGCTGATGTCCTCAACATCCAGACCTGCTCCTGATTGCTCCTCCAGCCCCATCGTGTCACACAACATGAACGGCAACGGCCTTCCCTCTCGACCGTCCCTCACCGTGTACGTGCGAAACTATCAATCAAAAGAGATCATTGAGATGTTCTTAAGTCACGAGGAAATAAAGGAAGCTTTTCATTATTCTGTACCTGTGTGGTAAGACTTGTGCCTGAAGATCCAGCCATGGCTTTACTGGTCATGCGACCCATGAAGATAGAGTTGATAGAGTTGAAAAAACTGGACTTTCCAGAACCTACAGGACCGATCATAAGGATTCGAATCTGGTTCACAGAGGACATCAGGGGTTTATGATCCCTGATGCATTTCATTCTGCAAAGAATCAAACGTAGTATGATTTTATTTATTGTTCTCATAAAACGCATGACATGATAATGGTGGAAACACATTATGTCACAGAATTTCATGGCATCACCACGCTGACCTGAGAGACTAGAGGACAAATATTGAATGAAGATGGAGTATTACTGATATAGTAAATTCAAGTATCATAAACCTAAACGATTGACTATCTGTGTCACTCTGTAGACCTCAATTGAGTATTATACAGGTAAAGATTAAAATGGAATGAATTTCTATATGCCATCTGACTGTTGTTAAATAAGAGAGGTTGGCTCATCGCTGCTTGATTATAAACAACTGGTTTGTTCCTATAGCAGAAGTACAACTGCTGGCCAAAATTGGGCCACCAAGAATCATCAAGTCGTGCGTTACTCCCGTTGTTAATTTTGATGGACACAGGGGTCCCATAATGAACAGGAAAGCTGAACAGGAAAGCCTCATTATCAGTGATATTCTGCCTGGTTTGAGCATAATCTGTGCTAGTATATCCTCCAAATACGTAGCCTGAATAGTTGTAGGCTACAATCATGGTGGGACCCTGCCGATCGCAGCGCTGGTGGAAGTTTGAAGCATTATATCCATGAACAGAAGCTTTGTAGAGAAGAATTAACTCCACGTTCCCCAGTAAAGCACAGAGCTGCTGCTTTTGCTGCTCTGATAAACTAGACGTGAGGGAAGCCATGAGTCTTAAAGATCAAAACAAAAGATATGTAAATTTATTTACATTTATGCATTTGCAGACAGCAAAAGTCAAATGTGTGTGTGTGTCTACACATATACATATATATATATATATATATATATATATATATATATATATACATATATATATATATATTGATGAATATGTAAATATAATCAAGGTTATTTATGTCTGACATTGACTTTTGTGCGTTCCTAAATGTCAAACTGCACAATTACTGCAAAAAAATGTATAAGATAATATACTGTTAAACAGTATACAATTATATAATAAACAGTATATAATAAACAGCTTCAACAGTATATAATCAATGATACAACTGATTATAACAATACAGTTAAACGTGTTTAATTTTTATATGCTTCATACTTTAACAGAGTTTCTCCAGCACACGAGCAGAACCGAAACCGAAACCCTGCGAGGAACGAAGCGCTGCAACATCATCTGATCTTCTGCAACCATTAACTTCTCAAAGAAGAGTGTTTACTAAACACTGTTTTAATAAAACTTTCACATTCATGTGTATATACATATATATAGAGAGAGAGAGAGAGAGAGAGAGAGACATAGAAGGATTCATAAACCTTTACAGAGGCTGTATGTCTTACCTTTCTGTCTCAGTTCCTCTAAACATGAAGTAATGAAAGCTTGGACTGAAAGGCACTCTTCTCTGGATGATGAAGAGGAGAAGTGGGGGCGTCGGTCGGGGTGCGGATGCTTTCAGGAGCCTCTAGCGGTTGTTTGGTGCACTGCAGGGACTTCGTGCAAATGGAGGTCTCGGATACACCGAAGACTTTAAAACTCACAGACAACATTTACAAAACCCAAAACCAGAGCTCTGCCTATCGCAAAGTGTTTAAACCATGCTCATTATACCACACCACTTTCTATGCATAAGCATTTGAAAAGCGTAAGAATATGCGATTCTTCCCTGTTTGAGTTCACTCTGGTAATACTAGTTTAGTTAGATTAGAGGACTAATAAACGGTCCAGTTATAAGTCACTATGAAAACAGGCTAACAAGTTTATGTCTGCATATAGTAATATATAATAATATTATATATATAATATATAATAATATATAATGATATAATATAGTATTATAATAATCATAATATATTATAATATATTATTATTATAATTATATTATATAATAATATATTTTACTGTATGTTCTCCCTATATAAGCTCTCTGTATATGTAACCGTGTATATAATCTATATTCACAGCAATGTCCGGCGATAGAGAAGATCAATCTGTCTCAAATTAAATGTAATGCATTCATGAATGATTTTTTTTTTTAAAAGTCATGTATCCGAAAACAATAAGTGATTTATCAATAAATGATTTATCAATAAATGATTTATCAATAAATGGCCATTCCCGCAACGCGAACGACGTCGAAACGCACTTGTTGTCGCCGCGAGGCCTGTGATTGGTGCGTTTGTCGCCGCGTTGACGTTCATTGGTGGAGACGAGCGTCGAGCGTCGAGCGCGTTTCCTTCCTGTCGGTGGGAATCCGGAGATCGTGCGACCGATCGCGGCGTTTTAATTATGGGAACTCGTGACGACGAATACGATTATTTATTTAAAGGTCAGTGATGTGTGTGGAGACGGACGACGAGATGAAGACGAAACGCGTCTGTTTATTTATCCAGAAAGCAGCGGGTTTGCTGATGGCTGTGGCTAGCTGCTTTAGCAGGAATGCTAGCGCACTGGAGTCATCGATTAATTCATCGATCAATCCGATTAATCGATAGTGCGGTTGCATTATTGCGTTCACCTCGCGGTTTTAATCGCATCGACGGTCGATGACATTTAATACACCGTTACGTCACTTATTTGATTGAGTTAGCATCGTGTTAGCCGAAGCAGCTAGTTGGCTGCCAAACTGGAGAGCAAACTAACGCGAACTGAGTAGTTGGCTTAGTAGTTAAGATGGCTTAGACGTATTCGTTAGTTTTACTAATAAATAAAATAACCCATAACGTCAGCAAATGCTTTTGTGCTCGTTTAGTAATGTGAGGCTTTACGCTGTTGAGTTGTGCGGCCAGACAGAAACTTTCTGTTGTCATCCAGGTGAGTTTAATGGTCATTTCGTTATAAAGGTGGACCTGTACGCTGTTTTTTTTTTTTTTTACAGCCGGTTATTTGGTTAAATAATTAAGCTGACAGAAGAACTCTGGTGTGGGGAACTGTCTGATGACGTCACTGGCAAGCTTTCGACGATCGTGACGTCATGCCGTGCGTTTTAGTACATGGCATTGTATAAAACACAGCTGCACAGCAAAAAAGAAAAACCCCAACAAACTACTGAAGTCGTGTTATTTCACATGTGTGTTTTAGTTTAGGTTGTTTTATACTGTGCGGGTTAAATCTGCTGTTACTTGTTCTTCATCATAATGGGTTCCTGTTTTTACCTCAAGCATGTGAATGTGTTAACTCGTTTTTTACAGTCGTGGGTGCAAGAATCACAAATCGCTTCCCTTAAAGCTTTAACAGAGGTGCCACATTGGTCACTCAAGATCTGACCGACATGTTAACAACACGTGTAGATCCCCAGCTGATCTAAAACCGTTTTGTGAATCACTTCAGGTTTCATCTACAGAAAACGAGTGAGGACTGCGATGGAAAGGACGCAGTATAAGTTCATCGATCTTTACTTTGCATTTCTGGTTTGTTCTCTGCTTGATTAGGCCCGTATTTCATTCGTTGTTATGATGTCTTGAAGCAGATGGTGTGGTAGATTACAGATCTGTGTTTTCTCACCTTCTCTTGTGGAAGTAACCAGACTGCTGCTGACTAACTAACTAATGTTTCTTCTTTTCAATTTATGACATTGTATACGCTTGGGGTGCAAACTTTGGCTGCTGGTTTATGATAAAGGCTGTGTCTATTCGTTCTCCGTCTCTTTTAATTAATATGGTGAAGGCGGTGATATCTTCCATATGGGTATGGATATAGATTCCTAAAACAGGACGAATCGGCCTAATGTTTCCTTTGTCGTCTGGGATTTAGTGGTGCTTATCGGAGACTCCGGGGTGGGAAAGAGTAATCTGTTATCCCGCTTCACTCGGAATGAGTTCAACCTGGAGAGCAAGAGCACCATTGGCGTGGAATTCGCCACACGCAGCATCCAAGTGGACGGAAAGACCATAAAAGCTCAGATCTGGGACACGGCAGGACAGGAACGCTACAGAGCCATTACTTCAGCGTGAGTTAAATGTTTTTAGAATTATTACAAATTAGTCATAATCTTTTTTTACTATAACTGTACTAAATTCATTTAGCGATAGGATTAAATAAATTAATCCTTAAAGCTGTTGTATTGGTTTTGTTGACAGATAGTTCAAATTGACCCTCCAGATACTAAAATATCAAATCAATTTGTGACCTGATTTTGTATTTCTTGATGCATTGCAACATTTGGTTAAAATGTAATAAATCATGTTGTTATTAGAACAAACATGTTTCCACCTCTACTGTCCATGAAGGTTTAGTAGCTGTTATTTCGTGTGGATCACACAGGTATTACCGGGGTGCAGTCGGAGCTCTTCTGGTCTATGACATCGCTAAGCATCTGACCTATGAGAATGTAGAGCGCTGGCTGAAGGAGCTGCGGGATCATGCCGATAACAACATCGTCATCATGCTGGTGGGCAACAAGAGCGACCTGAGACACCTCAGAGCTGTACCCACTGACGAGGCCAGAGCCTTCGCAGGTCAGCAGCAACTTCTGCCGTTTTATTCTGTTAGATTAAAAACAACACTGAGGTCTACAAATGTCTAATTTATCCTTCAGAGAAGAACAATCTGTCTTTCATTGAAACATCAGCTCTGGATTCCACAAATGTCGAGGAGGCATTTAAAAACATACTTACAGGTGGGTACAGTTTGTTGTACTTTGAGTTTTTCTGTCTGTTTTCACTCTCACTTAGCTAACTGGATGTTAAATAAATGTCTGAAATCTAGCGGTGTAAAATGATCTTTCCCTTACAGAAATCTATCGGATTGTATCGCAAAAGCAGATTGCCGACAGGTCCATGCACGACGAATCTCCTGGCAACAACGTAGTGGACATCAGTGTCCCGCCCACCACTGACGGGTTAAAGGGCAACAAATTTCAGTGCTGTCAGAATCTGTGACCCACTTCCACCATCTCCACCCTTCTGTTCCCATATTTATCTTAGCTTTGCTCCCGCGGGTTGTGCTATGGCTTTCGCTCTGTCCTCAGTCTTTTTTTTTTGTTTGTCAGTGTGATTTCCACGCTAATTCTAGATGTCCCTTAGAAGCGTGAATTTCTAGCTAACATTCCTATTTTATGAGGGGAGTACATATCAGTTTTGTTTGTCTGTCTTTTATTCTTTCTTCTTTACTATTATCCAACATCTAAATTGATGTTTGTTCAGCAAAATGTTTTTTCTCTGAAATGATTATTTGGGTGCTGATCATGTGATCCGGCCCATGCGAAAGGGAAGGGGAAGGATCAGTCCTCTGCTTCTGTCCGCTCTGAAGGTCGCTTTTTGGGGTCTATGGTGAATGCCTGCTGTCTGTTGAAACAGATCCCAGAGGAGGGGGCTTTGACTTGAGGCGAGTTTATCTTGTCTGGATTGTATAGATACCAAAGGAGGGCTGCTATCTTTGTTTCAGATAGTTTGACTTTTCACACTTCACACCCTCGGCCCCATTTTGCAGTATTTTAAGGCCGAGGGCGTGAACGTGCAGTTTGATCAGTGCATTTGTATAGTGGTTACGAGAATGCATCTATGAAACATTTTATGAAAAACAGACACATGATCCAGATAACCGTTAAATGTAACTAGTCATTGCATTGCTTTGAGGTTTCATAGCTCTTCAGTGGGAACATGCAATGGTTAGCAGTGTGTTAGGTGGTTAAATATCTCACTAGTCTTTGATCACTATATATTTTGGGTTGTTTAAGCGATTAATGGTATGGTTAGTTTGGAAATGCCTTATGTTTTCCCCAAGTTCTGTTTAAGATGCCTTTGTCGAGTGTGGTCATGTGACATTTGACATCCATGAGGTCACAACATCTGTTCTGCCTTTTATCAGGTTACATGAAAACGGAAAATAAACCAAATTACTGTCACAACTGAAATGATGCTTTTTTTGTCTTTTTATGTGACGCAATAAGGCATGGCACAGGAAGTGTGTCTAAATCGGAAGCGTGATTAAGTGACATGAGATCCACAGCTGGCGTGACTCAGGCTGAGTTTGGTTGTCATGTCACATATACTGTGATAAATTTAGGCTCCATCCACAACACCTGCGATGAGAGAATAATTTTGACTTGACTCTGTAAGATCAGTTTTTACAGACAGAAAGTCATGCAGAAGTCTGTGGGGCAGTTGTTGAGTTCTTGCCCTGTTGGCTGGCATTAAGTGCACACAGTCCACACAGTAAAACATAGTCAATGCTTGATACAACTCTGTGTGCAGAACACAATATAATGTAGATGAGGATTCACAATAAAAGTGAATAGCACATACACTTTCATTTGCCTTACTGTGTTTACTTTTTCATTTCTTACCCACATTTCTCTCTCTCTATATATATTTATTTTTTTGGCTGTATTCTGTGCATTATTTAAATGTGAAGATGTTGTAGTTTATAGGGTATTTACACGGTATATGTAGTATTTATAAAACAAACACGAGCAACGCACAAATAACAATAGACGCGTTCCGGCTGACGGCGATTCAACAAGCTGCTTACGAACATTCCGCAGCCGCGCCGCCGCAGAATGGCGCGCTCTACGCTCCCGGCGTACGCGGCGCTAATCGGAGCGAGTCGAGTCGTCGGTCTGAGGAAGCGAAACCGGGCCGGTTTTAACTCCGCGGTTCACACACAAACGTCTCGTTTATCACTCACCCGCCCTTGACGACACCGGCCCGGCATGGAAACTCAGCGGGTGAGCGCAGAAATCATGTTTTCGTGTGTAATCCCGAGCTTTCGTGTCGTGTTTTGCTACGTGGCTAACGCAACTAGCGGCCGAATGTAGCCCCGTTCGTTCACATTCAGAGGAAACGTGTTGAATCGCGTTAAATCACTGCTCTGAGATCGGTATCCGTGTGAAATGATGTTAAATGTGTTTTTGACGTGGTGTGCATTAGGCCCACCGCAGACGGCTGGATCGGATCGGATCAGATCTGATGCGTTCACACAGGACCGGATCGGCTGGGGTTTAATCCGGTTTAAATGTAGTGTGATCACTACGAGAGCCTGTCTCAAATCGGGATGAATTCATATGAAACAGTACGAGACAGAATAAATGTAGCTTTGGCCATCCATATGTTCACATGAGATGAAGCTGCTGATGTATTTAATGTGTTTTGAATGATGATGTTGGTTTAATTTGTGGATCATAACCAGATTTCATAGTTCAGATAGTCCCTAACAATGGCTGTGTCCTAAAATCCCAAGTTGTGTCCAAAACTGCTGTGTAGGAAGAAAGCTCATTGTTGTTCATGTTTTTTCATAGTGGATTGTTAACCAACAAACCTTACTGAAGCTCTGTATTCTGTTCTCATGTCTGTTTTTAGTATAATGTAGTGTAAAATGAAGTTGAAAATGAAAACAATGCCGACTGTTACTCCCGTCTTTCCAGACTGACTTTATTTCTGTGGAATTGTGTGAGTTTTAATGTTGCTCCTCACACAAAGCTATCATATGGCTGAACAAGACTTACAAAGCACAGGTCACATGGGCTACAATATAATAAAGTGTTTAGCGGACCAGTCTTCTTTCACCGTCATTATAAAAGTGACACTTGTTGAGTTGATTGACACTTTGGCTGTATCTTATCTCAGTGCTAGAGTTTATCTGCCGTGTGTGTGGGGGCGAAACTGCTCCCTGATCCCCCCTCGCCCTCCTGGACAACCCCAACATGACCACAGGGGAGTGTTGCCACCTCCCAGGCTCCCTGTGTGACTGCACTGGCAACACTGCCCTGTCCAAAACTGTGGAGGATGCTGACAGCCGCCGGGCTCAGTATGTCACCCAGGTCACCACCAAGGATGGACGGTTACTATCAACTGTTATCAAAGCTCTCGGCACACAGAGGTAAACAGATCCTGTCAGGTCCTGATGGTTTATCTGATGTAAGGATTGTTTTATGTTAAAGATGGGCTTGATATAGGTAAAAAAATAAAAACGGTTAAAACCCGCCCATATTTTCCCTCATGTTTTTAGTTTAAATGTAAATGGTTCTTGCTTCATTTTAAAAAATGACTTGAGAATCACGTGTTAAGTAAGTGAATCTGCTCTGAAAGATTTAGTGACGACTTTAAGCAAAAAATTCAGCAGACAGATTCAGACCAATAACTAAAACGTTGTAGAGCACTGCTTTCTTATTGGCTGTTGTAATGATCACATGATCTAGCCACTGAGATTGTTGTTAAAATACAGTCATGACCTAATGTGGATTTGACATCTGTGTTCTGTATCATTAGTCTATTATTCTCCCTCTGTTAGCGATCGGCCCATTTGTCGGATCTGTCATGAGGGTCAGGACGTGTGCAACAGCGAGGGGCTTCTCTCCCCATGTGACTGCACTGGCACACTGGGTACGGTACACAAAAGCTGCCTGGAGAAGTGGCTGTCCTCTTCTAACACCAGCTACTGTGAGCTGTGCCACACTGAGTTCACCGTGGAGCGTCGACCGCGGCCGCTAACAGAGGTAATGATGACTGATGGTTAAAGCTGCAGTCTGTAACTTCTGCCTCTCTGTCGCCACCTCTGTCTGAAACAAAACTGCAGGTTACTTTATGTACTTTTCTTAATATATAAGTTGAAATGAAGCCAAACTCAAATTTCCTGCAAAACAGGATCTGACAGCTCTATTTATAAATCTTTATTATAAACTCACTGTTGTGAATCAGGGTAAGATGACCGTTTTAAACACTGATCTGTCATGTACTTGCTCAATAACTGATTTGTGTTCATTTTTTAACCCAAAAAAGTTACAGATTGCATCTTTAAAAGGATCTGAAGGTTTTAACTAAAATAGTTTAATCCTGGTGAATTTTTAGTAAATATTATAAAGTAAGGGAGTAAAATTAAGCATTTGCAATAGTATTTTCTGTCATTTAATTGTGTTATATATACCAACACTATATAGGCCAGCCTGCTCTCTACCCAACTGGCCTTAAATATTATATATGTAGTTATAAATGTAGTTAAATATAGTAGATACAAGCTTTGTTATCAGCCATAACATGAGAATAATGATGAAGTGAAGACTAAAGCACATCTTTCCTCAGTGGCTCAGGGACCCGGGCCCTCGAAACGAGAAGCGAACCCTCTTCTGTGACATGGTGTGTTTCCTGTTTATTACTCCCCTGGCCGCCATCTCAGGCTGGCTGTGCCTGCGGGGGGCTCAGGACCACCTGCACTTCAACAGTCGCCTGGAGGCGGTCGGCCTCATCGCTCTGACCATCGCCCTCTTCACCATCTACGTCCTCTGGACTCTGGTACCGTATTACCAACACAAACGGACACACATCTAACAGAAGATCTTAAGTTCTTCACGGTTTAGTCTCTGGGTCTTTAAATTGAAACGCTGTTCTTGTTTCGCAGGTGTCATTCCGCTACCACTGTCAGCTGTACTCTGAGTGGAGACGAACCAATCAGAAAGTCCGCTTGCTCATTCCCGACACCAAGGGCGCACACTCTACCCAGCATTCCTTGCTCTCCACCAAGCTGCTGAAGAAGACAGCAGACGAGACCATAGTATGAGAGACATGGTGCGGGGGGGCCCCGGCGCAGCGGTATTAGCGTGCTACAGGTTCTTGGCGCATCATCGTC
Organism: Chromobotia macracanthus; assembly: GCA_036877525.1. Taxonomy (NCBI): domain Eukaryota; kingdom Metazoa; phylum Chordata; class Actinopteri; order Cypriniformes; family Botiidae; genus Chromobotia; species Chromobotia macracanthus. Next base: position 1,569,931 of record JAZGTH010000033.1, on the reverse strand, counting down.
ATCTAGAGCCACAGCACTTTCAGCTTTCAGATGCATTCTTTTCTATTTAATCCTTTTTATCTAAACATGTGAGCACTTCATTTTGTTTTTCACCAGTCTGTTTTTGTTTTGAGCCTTTTTAAGTGTGTTGTTTTAAGAGATCTTTATTTATTTGGGGCTTGAGCCCCGTACCGTTCAGTATGTATCGTATTTGAAACAATCAGAAATCGAATTTGTGTGTATAGACAATTCCTGTGAGCACAGCAGTGAGGGATTTCCACATACAGCTGCTAATGCTTCAAACCAAACCTTTCTTTCCTCATATTGTTTTTCTACTCGTCTTCAAGTACTTTCCATCTTCATCTGACGCAGGATAAGTCTGATCCGATTCCTGGTGAACTCTGCCAATGTGGCTCCTATACGATTTAGATATAAATCTATAAATATTATGTGAAAGTTAAAGTTCTAAGCTTGGGTATTACGGGGCCCCTAGACGGCTCTTTGAGCTTTAGGGGCCCCAAGAGGGCCAACACAATGAATGTGGAGGCTGATTATTTCTGCCGTGGCAATCAGGGTGTTCTCACCCTCTTGAACACGCCCACCCGAGAAATGTTGGCAGTAGACCAAACGAACGAGCACCCATTATCATGCTAACCTTTGGCTGACCTTTCAGGTTTTGACGCATGCCAATTTCTATTTGAAAAGACTCGGTGTGATGTTCGTTTGAGATTTTGCAGAGATTGTGTATCCAAAACAAATGATTTCCAAGCAACATAAAACGGCACACAGTGGTCCTGAAGTTGAAGCACTTTCTGACAACTTAGTGTAGATGTGAGCTGATGAAGATCCAAAATACGTGCTTTTGGGATTCAAAATACGTGGCAAATTCGTGTGTCATTTTGAGTTGTGGTGAGCACAGATGCAGACCTCTACGATTCATTGTTCTTGTCAGATCTTTCAGATGGCTCTAAAATCATGTTTTCGGTGAGTCTGTGTGTGTTTACAGTGTCCATTTTGTAAGCTCTGGATCTGTGCGCTGGTAATTAGTTAACAGTATCAGTTGGCAAAGATTTATGATGACGGGTTTGGGTTTTGTAGCAGGAAGATGCAAGCCGGAAGCTCAAGTAACAGTAGAAATATGTATTATGTGAAGATAAACGTTATTTCCTAACCAATAATGAATCTCCTCATGAATGAATGACAATACAGCATCAAATATCTTTTAGTTGTGCATCGAATCTGTGCAAGATAAATGTGCAAAATCAGAATTTTTTGTTTCTTCATCTGAGGGTGTAGCTAGATTGACGTGGAAATAATTCTTTGGGATATGCAGTATTGTAATTGCACATTCGACATTCTTACCATTGACCTCTATCCTCTTAGCACAGCCTGTATGCGCTTAATACAGAAGGCCAAAAGCATGCAATCTGTTCCCTAAACCATTTAAATTTGGACAGGCTGGTCAAAAGTTTGCTTGAAAATGTCTATTTTGTCTTTATTTATACACCCTCATGTCGTTCAAAATCCAACTTTTTTTTCTCATGGAGCGCAAAAGGAGATGTTTTGAAGAATTGTCATAGTAATGGTAATCGTTACAAAACAGTTTATACTGAAAAACGGCATAAAAAACGAGTAGCTATAGTGTGACTTTAGAATACATTAAATGATATGCAATTTCAGAGCTATGTTATGATTGTTCAGTACTTCCCATTTTCGTTCCACAAAAAATAATAACAGCATACATGTTTGGAACTACGTATGGGTGTACGTAATAAATTTTTACATCTTAAAATTAGCTACCAAACATATGAAGGTCCAGATGAACTCTTTTATTGTAAATTCTTACTCATGTAAATGTGTAGATAAACTGATGTATCTGTTCTTAAAAACTGTTGTGTGTTCTAGATTCAGGGTTCTGTGTGTCTGTGGAGAACAGGCCCATGAACGTGTGATTGATTTGCTAATCACTTTCGTTCACAGACGCATCTGATTGGCCAAAACAAAATGTTTTAATTAACTACTTGTATCGCAAATTTCACCTTTAAGAATAAGAGAACTGTTGCCAGAGAAGAAAAACAAAAACAGAAAAATGATTTTTCCTCTTCTCTTTAAGGACAACATTTGTTTGTATGGTAAAAATAGATACACAATACGATGGCTTTAGTTGTGATTTTATTTAAAGGGTTTTGGGGAGAAAAAACAATCATCGCAGCATTGCTCAGTGTATCTGAAAGAAAGTTGATCTTTTGTGGTGCTCTGAACCATCATGTGTAATTTGTGGTTTTGGAGAACCAACAAAAGGCAACCTTACTGGCTCACTGCTGCCTTTAGGATTTGTGCTGAAACGGTGGCTTCTTTCACTTTTTTGGGTCATTTCCTGGTTATTTCGCAATGTAGGATAATACATCCAGAGTGCAATTTCAAAAATATTACAATGCAATTCTAACCTATAACCTTAACAATACATGTATGATATTAACAGATGTAGATGTTGTTGCATATGAAGGACTTTAGAGGATTAGATGGACAAAGTTGAACTCAGTTTTTTAACTCTAATTCTTGTTTTTGGTAAACGTTTTGGAAGCTGGCTACAATATGCAACCCTGCGAGAGATTATGTTAATAGATCTAAACCTGTTAAAATGAAAGCTTAATTTAAAAAAAAACATGCATTTAATTTAAATGCCACTTTCACAAATGTATGAAGGAAATACCTGCAGTTTCCACTGTAAACATCTGAGAGGATGTAAAGTTTTGTTGCAGTTTTAAAGGGATGTTTATATTTCAGAGCAGTCTCTTTGTCTGGATGGATTTTAAAATCTCTGATTTTGTCAGTGTGTTTGATGTATTCATATGGTATTAATTATTTTGGCTATTTTTGTTTTCAGTTACACAAGCACAGAACTGATCACTCAAAACATCTGAGTTTCTACAATGTTTGTTGTGCAGTGGCGATGTGGAAGCTGTTTCTCATGTCCTCACCCAAAGGTGGGTGCTTGAAACGAGCCAAGAAAAGTGTGCAAAGCAAATTAAAAACGATGCTCTGGACTTGTGAACTGATTCTTGTTGATTCTTGAAAGATCAGACGTGTTCACCTCACACTTTTTGCTTAGATGACCCATTTAATAAACTGTAGCTTTGCCTTTAAGTATTAGAAAACTGAATTGAATACAAATTGCATTTCATTGACCAACCTGATTCAGATTGAACTAAAAGGAAGCAATGTGAATGCAGAGTTTTGCTCGATCCTCATGTTTGTACCATTTAAATTTGTTATTACATTAAAGCTGCCGCGCCGCTCTCGTCGATGATTGGTTTAAACGCGAGTGCGTCATACGTCATCACGCCGCTCTTAAGCGTCGCTTTCCGCTCGCGCTGCCCCGTCGCCATTTTACCTGCTAACGGACGGACCGGAGCTGCGGTCGTCGACGCTTTCGGGACGAAAGTCACCACCGATCCTCGTTATTTTTCGACGGTAAACGCGTTTTCGTCTTTATCTGGACCGAGTGGGACGAGCCGCTCCGCGCAGTTTAATTTAAAGAAGGAAGAAAAACAACGATGTCGGAAGGCAAGATGTCGACTGAGGCGAAGCCGGAGAAAGCAGGCCCGGGGTAATGCGACACACGCACCGCTTGAGTTTCTCTTTATGTTTCTATAATCAGAGTCAATGCACATATACTCGATTGTTTTTGCTCTTTTAACAAATTCTGTATCTTTAAAACAAGCATATATATTTAGTGCTTATTGGAAAAGGTGGCTCGCTGGATACGGGTCACGCAAAACAAAGACTCAAGATTTCACACTCGGTCGATTTTGACCTAAACTGCGAATTATTATCGTGTTAAATGTGCAAAATGCAACCTGCAGACCAGATATTAAAGTCTTTACTAATAAACATGCAGCGAACGCAGGCATTGCTAACATGCTACGCTAGTTTGACCTGTGACTTGACTAGTCGTTTCCGCCATCACTACTGAAGGTGAATGTGGCTCTAGTACTGTTTGCTTGTGCCATTGTGTGCAGTTAACTAACCAAATGTCGTGGTTTTTCTCACGCATGCGCACAGGAGTGCAGTGAACGGCAAGTCGAACCACGAGCCCACCAGAAAGGAGAGACCCCCGAAACGCGGCGGAGGAGGAGGGCGATTTGAGCCCTATGGGAACCCCAACAAGAGATACCGAGTGTTTGTCAGCAACATCCCTTATGATGTTAAGTGGCAAACGCTGAAAGATCTCATGAAGGAGAAAGGTAAGGTTTATGTGTGTCCTGACTTGGGTTTGTTCAGTGGAGGCAGTTTCTTAAGTTTGGAGTTTGTAAAGGTGCTCACGAGTTGGTTTAGGATTTGATGTATGTAGGTTAGAGGGTAAACATCCCATCAGGGGGAAGACGTCTCGAAGAAAAGTTTGAGGAGACCAAAGTTTTTCTTTTTGAGACAACGCTGTTGGACTGAAAGTCTAATGTTTCCAGATTGGTAATGTGGTTGCCTTATAGGCATATAAATTCTCCTTAATGACTCGAGTCAATGTGTCTTCATTAGAGCAGAGTATAATTCACTTAGAGTCTGATGCCATGTATTGGTCTGTCTGGCTTCTGGACACAGTTTTTACACTGACTCTTGTGGGTTAGACTTTTAGAAATATTCAGTGGTCACATGACCAAGTTCAGGCCTAAGAGTCAAGATAAGATGATCAACAAGTTAACTTTTTGTAGTTGCCTCCTAATCTGAAAGATACCTCATGTCTGATGGGGAAATGCCACCAGTCGTTTCCTGTGGAACTTGTGCCTGCAGAATTAAATTGCATTTTCTTTTTTAGGTTTGCAAGAATGAATGTTATTGCTGCAGATCTTCATGATTGTGCCATTGAATGGAAGTGTGATTGATTTTGGGGGGGTACAGGTCTACAGAGTAAAGCAGCTTCTTAAGATGGTCCTTGTTTTATCTTATGGGCCGTAGGTCTTGCTGGGCAATTTAAGGATGGCTTATAGGGTAGTTTTTGATAACACTATTGGTGGATAACAGACCTGAATGGGTTCACAGAGCTAGATTGCATCTAAGACTTGTTATTTCTTAAATAACAAGTTTCTCGTAGGATTTGGTTTAGCTAGTCCTGGAAAAATTCAGTCTCAGTGCTAAGTGATTGATTGAGTAGCCAAGCTGACTTCATGTGGATGACACTGGTTTTTGTCATTTCAAACAAGTCTTTTTTTCTCGTCTTTGGGCTTAGCCATTTTTATTCTGTAATGCGGGATCAGGTGTGTCGACTGTGTTTGGAGTAGATAAACTTGGTCAACAATAAACAAAATGCTTTTCGTAAACTTCCTTCTAAAAGGCCCAGTTAGCGATGCTTCTAATTTCAATGGCTCGTGAGGTCGTTTATTTTCTGGTCAGTATTGGATGTTCGAGGTTTCCAGCAGGGACCACTTAAGAAGTTTTACTTTAAAACGTTCAAAGCTTGCTTCTTGTAGACCTGTACCAGAATCTGTGCCGCTGAGGTGCTGGGGAACGGCTCTGGACGTGCAGGCCGAGCTCACTGTCACCGTTTCGTTTGTTTCTGCTCTAAACCCCAATTGTTCTCTCGGCTTCTCTCCCTTGGTGTGTGTCGTCTGGGATCTGATTTGTAGTGGGTGAGGTAACGTACGTGGAACACTTAATGGACGCGGAAGGCAAGTCAAGGGTAAGTGCAAAAGACGAACCTCCATTTGTCCGCTTGAGTTTCTTTTCAAACATTTACTCTGCTTTTAATGTGGGATGTTGAGAGTACAAACTCTGTCTTCATGGGTGGCAAGATAAACGGATGCCGACTGTGGTTCTGAGTGGAACCACAGGGGTTGTTTTGCAGCTACATAGTAATTCTGATTTCCGTGTGTCTGTTCCGAGTCTTATTTTGGGCTTAGTGAGTGGTGTTCAATAATTAAACGAGGCTAACATTTGTCGAAGTGATTCACATGTTCAGCAATGGAACAGTAGAATGTGATTGTGTAATTGGAACTGACGGCTGGTTTGTGACTTCTGGTCGTCATTTAATCGTGATCAGCCATCTTGAGTTTGAGCCCACGATCTCAGATGTAATTGGATGTAAACTAAGATGTAGTTGTATTACAGCAAGTGGACACCACATAGCTGTACTGTATGAGTACTGAATAGTCATTTCTGCAAGTTGTCACTCAAATCTTGTGGGTTTTGTCTAATTTTCACTTTTTGTTCCCGTTTTGTTTTCTTTTGGTCTGGCTGACGTGCTGAACTAACAAAGGGTTGCGCGTAAGTATCTGTAAACACACTTTCTTATTGATTTCACAGGTTTTTTTGGCACAACTGTTGTTAAAGTGCTCTCTCTACAGGGTGGTTGAGTTCAGAACAGAAGAGCTCATGAAGAAGGCTGTGGAGAAAGTCAACAAACATGTCATGAATGGCCGTCCTCTGAAAGTTAAAGAGGTTGGTAAACAAACGTTTAACAGACAAAGGCATCTTTGTTTGAACGCTTAACATTTTTATTAAATGGTACTACAGGGGAATGTAGTGACAAACTGCAATGTACTTCTTTTAAGGATCCAGATGGAGTGATCGCCCAGCGTGAAGCTCAGCGGGCCCAGGGGGGAGGAGGGGGTGGACCTCCAGGCATGGGTGGATCAATGGGAGGTGGCATGGGTGGAGCAATGGGAGGTGGCATGGGTGGTGGGATGGGCATGGGAATGGGCCCAGGACCTGGAGCTCCACCCATGGTCAGCATACCTCCCAGTCTCTTGAACAACCCCAACATTCCCAACGAGATCATTCATGGGCTGCAGGCTGGGAAAATCGGAAGCACCGTTTTCGTCGCCAACGTAAGATTTGCAGTGTCGCCAACTTTGCAGACCTGAGTTTCTGAAGGGTGTCATGACCACTAACGGTTTAATGACTTGTGCCTTCTCAGTTGGACTACAAGGTCGGGTGGAAGAAGCTGAAGGAGGTGTTTGGAATGGCTGGAGTCGTGATGCGAGCTGATATCCTGGAAGATAAAGATGGGAGGAGCAGAGGCATGGGAACGGTCACCTTCGAAATGCCCATTGAGGCGGTTCAAGCTGTCTGTATCCTTCAAAAACTTGAGTTTCTATTTGATTACTGACTGTGGTAATGAAGTGTGTGGTGTGTGTTTCTTAACGTGTGTTAGCCATGTTCAACGGCCAGCTGCTCTTCAACAGAGTCATGCATGTCAAACTGGTAAGACGTCAGTTCATCAGTAGTGTCAGAGACATGAAGACCTCTGTGTGTGTGTTTACTTTGCCCATTGTTTCTTTAGGATGAGAAATCTCTGCCAAAAGGAGACTTTGGACCCCCAGAGCGTCCACCAGCGCTTCCTCGTGAGTATAAATTTCATGTCTATTTCATAGTCACACATTGGCTTTCAATTAAACAGATCAAAAGTTAAATTCAAAATTTGTGAAATTTTAAAAATTGTGAAAATTTGGGAGAATGTAATTTTCAAGGCTGATTCAAATCACGTTTGCATGTTTTTAATCAGATTTTTAGGAAAGCATTCAGTTTAGATATTACGACAACCAGTATTAAAAATGCTGGATATTGGCTGTACCACCTGAACAAATGTGACCTGCTCCAGTTTTGACCCAGAAAAAGGGATTTTTGTGGATTTTATTTGATGAGAGAAAATCATTTGAGTTGTTGGTAGAGATTTTACCCTTCACTAAAACATGTTTGTGAGTGTCTGGAAAGGAGGGCGTATTTGATTCATGTAAAACCAACTGATGCTGTGTGAACGGCTCTTGTTCCTCCTCTGAGTGTTTTCCCACAATTCCACGCAGGTGGGCTGAGCAGCATCGGTCTTGGCCTGGGACCCGGCGGTCAGCCCATCGACACCACTCAGCTCAACCGAGGCGGGATGGGCAACATGGGACCCGGAGGTAAAAGCACGTCTTCTGTTTAACTCACCATTCCTCACTCACAGTTCATTGTTCTCACCTGTCCATCACTTCATTTTCTCAGGAATGGATGGGATGGGATTTGGAGGCATGGGAAGAATGGGAGGTATGTTTCTGGACATCTCATCAAATGTTTTGAGACTTTCCAGAGTTTGTCATGGGGCTGATGAATGAGCTGCATGTTACATATTGTGCATATTTCCATACAGCATTGTTACTATATCAAACTGCTCGCTGTATTTAGTCACTTCTCATCGGTTTAAGGGTTATAGGCTGACTTTATTTACATTGTTTGAAGGAATGGATAATTTTGGTGGTGGGATGAACAACATGGACCGTTTCGGGCCGTCTGGAATGGGACGAATGAACGGTAAGTGTTTGTAGAGGGTTAGTGTTGAGTCAAAGTTTGTCTTGTGTCTGATCTGTCAGTCATGGCTCTTTGTAATTCCAGACATGGATCGTAGTGTGGGTGGAGGGTTTGACCGAGAGTTTGGTGGTCGTAATGAGATGGGGATGTCAAGGAGTAACTTCGGGGACACTTTTGACAGAGGCATGGGTGAGTAACTAGTACTAGTTAGCTCTGAATAACTATTATCTATATGGGTATAAGATGTTTTGCTTAATATGGTGAATTGATTATTCTTTGATTACCAGGAGGTTCTATGGGAATGGATCGGATGAATCCTGGCATTGATCGTCTCGGTGCTGGAATGGACCGCATGGCAGGTCTAGACAGGATGGGAATGGATCGAGTTTCTGATCTGGACAGGCTGGGCACTGGTTTTGACCGAATGGGTTCTGGCATGGATCGGATGGGGCCCAGTATGGATCGGCTGGGATCAGGTCTGGACCGTATGGGCTCCAGTCTCGGCCCAGCCGGGTTTGATCGTCTCGGCTCCTCCAGTCTGGACCGTATGAGCGGCGGGATGGACTTTGCCTCACCCATGGGCATGGATCGGATGAATGCCGGCCTGGACCGGATGGGCTCAAACTTTGACCGCATGGGCTCCACAGGCATGGACCGCTTCCCCTCCTCAGGTCTTGACCGGATGGGCTCCAGTTTGGATCGAATGGGCTCTGGTGCCGTGGGTGGCCAGTTTGACAGACCTGCAGATATGGACCGTGGAAGCTTCGGTACACCCTTCACTGGTTCTGGACAGGGAGGTCCAGGCACTGGTGGACCCAATGTCCGGAAGGGCTGTCAGATCTTTGTGAGAAATGTAAGCACTGGCCTTCTGCTTTTATGTACAGTCTTTTTTTTTAATTGATTTGGGGTTTTTGTAATGTGATTCCATGTCTTATTTTTTCAGCTGCCCTTCGATTTCTCCTGGAAGATGTTGAAAGACACCTTCAACTCATGCGGTGAGACCTTTAGTTTCATGTGTACGAAACCACCAAAATTCACTTCAATTTCAAGTTTTTGCTTTGACTTTGACTTGTTAGTCCACATTTCAATACAAACTCTCATGTCAACTAGTTGTGTGAGTTGTTGGATAATATTAACCAATATCCACATGGCTGTTTTTAGACTTAAATTTTTAGCAGACTCAATTCATATCTAGCTTGGTCCTGGTTCTGTAACTCTTAAATCTGATCACCACGTCTGTGTTCTAACAGGAGTGGTGCAGTATGCAGATATTAAGATGGAGAATGGTAAATCGAAGGGCTGTGGCGTGGTAAGATTCGACAGTCCTGAGACTGCAGAGAGAGCCTGTCGTACCATGAACGGCTACCGACTCAACGGCCGAGAGATTGATGTCAGGATTGACAGAAATGCATAAATCTTGTCTTTCTCCTGCAGCTCCCTCATCACGCGCTCCAGTTTATCCAGCAGTCTAGTATTTGTATGGGTGCAGAATGAGACGCTTTTAGTTTTTGTTTTAGAGACCAAATTTTTTTTCCTGCCTTACACTTTTTAATTGTAATGCTTTAAGATGCCTTTGTTAAAGGTTTGTTAATAAATCTCAACGAGAACAATAACCGCTGCTCTCAGGTTTTCATTTTCGCTTGTTTTTGCGCTTCATACAGTGAGTTTGTATCATGCAAGACAAATTATCTTGTGGTTCAAACAGAAGTGCTCAGTTCATATGTAAAGACTGCACGTGTGACAGTGTGTAATTACTCTTTAATCTGCTTCATATCCAACAAGATTTGATACTTTTAACACTGAAACTCTTGCAAAAGTTCTTGTAAATGGCTTGAGCCTGAAGCATCTCGGATCGTGAGTACCGTCACTGCAGACATTCAAACACCTCCCTGTCATGTTTACTGTAAAACTGTTATACGGCAGATATAATGAATCAGTTAAACATTGGAAGCTCGTCATGAGATGTTCAAAGTCATTGTGTTCTTACGTTTTAAGGCATCTGAAATCAGCAGGTTTTTCTTGACTGGAGCGTTGCAGAAACTTGAATGTAGTTATTAAATGTTCTTTACCTTTGATACCCAGTTTCTCTGTTAGTTCCTTTAATGTGTTGCAGTCCATGATCTGACTGGTACATCAATCAATCCAATGCCACGAAAACAGAGTCCAAGGGTTGTATTTATTCCAGAGTTCTGAACGAACATCAGGCCCATTTGTGGTATTTTTGTAAAGGTAAATGGATTTGCTGAACATGAATGTAAGTGGACACATTTTATCACGCTCTGCTGTTGAGGGAATACTCTGACAAACACGAGTGATGGAAGTGTAAGCATTTGATACAGCTGCAGGTCTGAGACTGTATAGAAGCCACAATTTAAACTGTAACGTTCACATGTAGGATACATAGAAACTGCCTGGACTTCAACACAAGTACCGCTGCGTGTCCTTCATCTTGGAAGAAAGCTGAGGTTCATACAGACCTCAGACACATTTTACAAGCCACTGTGCAAAACCAAATGACATTTCAAATAAATCTGTGTACATATTTATAGAGCTATATACAAATTATTAGAACACTGTTGGTGAACTGGAGGAAAATTACAGCATTTGGGTTGGCAAACAATAAAAATTAAGGCAACAGAAATATGTGTGTGCTACACGTCACAATAACTGCAGTAGTTCCTTTACAATACAACAGCAGTACTTCAGTCAACACACTGAAGATCAGCAGTCCACACGCTCAGTAAAATTACACACTTGCGTAAAACCACAAACATACTCACAGGCAAATATATGCACACACAATTCTATACATAATTCTATACAAGTTAACGTTTTAACCGTGTCACATCTTAACAGATAATATCTGAGTGAAATGACTGCATCATGGCAACAACATTTGTACATATTTGGCCTCCCACACATGAAATTTGGTCCCATCTTGTGGTTTAACTATCTTACAAGCTCTGGTTAAATAACCCATATTAAAAATCAACAACAGCTTTCGATATCACTCCCTATGGGAATCTGATTATTATTGCCAAATGTCACACATCAGATAGTCACTCAGTGTTACACATTTGCAAACTTCATAAATCTTTAATATTAGAGGGTTTAAAACTTTAAACGCTGGACTATAGCTGTTATATCTGAAAAAATTGCATTAAATAACTGCAAGAGAATGTGAAGATCATTCCAGTAAAATTGCAGTTGGATAGCAGTATAGCGCATTATAACCCAGTGTAGCTTAATGAAGCACAATTAACTATTAAAGGTTTTTTCTATATTAAACGATCACAGAACGCATAACTGACGACCCGCTGAGTCTTGAGTCTCAGATCTCATTGGATAACACATTCACAGTATGTAAATTAGAAAACGAGGAAAGAAAACAATTCAACATAATTATTACCCATTTATAGTACTTAGCCGTCTGCTCAAACATGATGTGAATCAGCCATTGGAGGTTTCTGACATGAGCCTGAAGAGTCTACACGTTCTTCATCTGAGGTCTGATTACTGTTGAAGGAAACAGAGGAAATGTTTTAACACTGAGGTTTATGTTTCATTGATATATACACACTGTATGACTGAGCTTGATTATCATATATGCCAGAGTATCACAAGATAAACTTTCACCAGCTATATGCATTTACAATTCACAGCATTTCTCTTCCGAAAAAAAACCTGTAATAACTGATGACTCATCATGCACTATGTAGATTGTCCAATCAGAATTGTCCGCCTCTAGAAAGAGAAAGCTGCCAACACAAAGATGTGCAATTACAGAAAGCTAATTTGAAAACTGTAGGACGTATCAACCAATCAGAATCAAGAATTCTTCAATGTTGTGGCACTAAAGCAATATATAAAATAAACAAAAAAAACAGAAAGCAACAGCGTCAGAGGTATCCCATACAACCCACACTCACGACTGTGTTGACCCGGAAACTTCCCTCACTGGTACAACAGCTACAAACCCACGACGGCCACAACACAGTTCACACTTACTGTTTTACTCTCCTCTTCCTCGCTGGTCTTTGGCCCTGCGGTATAGTGCAGAGGAGAATACACCCAGCTTCTGTCCTCTGGTGGCTGCTGGTACACAACCAGAACAGCAGACAAGAAGCAGAGAACCGCACAAGTATGAAAAGACAAAACCACAGAAAAACAGAAGCACAGGAGAGATTAGAAATGCAGCGGACAGAGAAAGATTCAAACGGAGAAAACATTAGCTGTGACAGTTAATAAAGCTGGAAAAAGATTAGAAAAATTGTTCTAATGTTTCTCATATAAAGGGCAGATATACATAACACAACTGAATGACAACAAATGAAATGTGCACAAAACTGATGAAATGAAATGGACACTTACTTTATACAACAGACATGATTAATTTATCAAATCTGGCTAGCTGGTTTATCACTAAACTGGACATGTAATTTTTTAAGCTAAAAAAAATCTGACTATGACTATGGAAAGTGTAAAATACTGTATATCTTCTTTAAAAAAGATATAGAGGCGAATTCCTTCCAAACAATTTAAAACTACCCTGAAATGACTTTCAGATACTAGCTATAAAACTTACAACATGCCTTGAATTTAGTGTGTGAGAGACAGGCTGACAAATACAGACATCATCAGAGAACTTACGACCAGTCAGAGAAGACGAAAGAAAGATGGCAAACAAAATGAAAAGACAAAACAATCATGAGAAAGCCAAGAGGATGGTGTGCTGTTAGCAGTCCGACAGCTCTGTTTATAAGAGGAATATGAAGAGAGTTAATGGAAGAATTTAGGGGTGGCGTCTGCACATCTCCAGCTCTTCAGAGAGCTCTTTCTGCACGCTCTTTTAAGCATTGTTTTTAAAAAGCTCTTTAAGCGTTTTTTAGCTGTCCTCTACTGTATTGTCATTTTTTATGGAATAAATACACACATACACTGTCCGACCCAAAAACAAAGAGACTTGTTCTTAAAACACACCTATATTTAAACAACGCTAACACAGTCATGCTGAAGACAAACCATATATAAAGTACCAAAGTATACAAAGGATCTCCTAACATCTACACGAACCCAAACCCTTTGTAAGATTGAACTCGGTTTTGGAAACGTTTTCTTTAGCTTTCATTAATTCAGTTCAACAATGCTTACAGACTCATGCTGAGCACTGCGGTGTCATAATCTTCAACAAAATTATTTTGATGATTTTTGTTTGATGATAACACAAACTGTTATCATCGTGACATTACAGCAAATAAACAACTTCTCATTACTGTAATACACACAGATGTTATGGCTTTGAGTTTGTTTGTACCTCACATTATTCTTTATAATGATTCTCAGTTTTAGGATTTTTACAACTTTTGTTTATGATGTTAAATGTCATGAAAATAAAGCCACAATGCAAAAGATCGCTTCTCTGCTGAAAATATAATTCAAATGTTTTTCTCTTTCACTGTTTTTGTGAGATTTACCCACATACCACAGTCTATCACAACATCTCCAATGATGTCACATTCTCATGAAAATGACATCATACGCTGTCACACTTTTAGAGTTGTGATGAGTGTGAATCTTACAAAATAGATGTCTGTAACTGGTACGTCATCATCCTCGTCCGCAGAGGCTCGACTCGTGCAGCCCGATGCCTGACTGCCGCCGTCAGACTCCACCACAATCCTGGGGCTCGCTGGGACTGACGATGTCAAAGCTTCTAGAAACGTCTCTGGAGCTTCACTATGTGGGACAAAACATCAGTGGTTCAGCTTCAAAAAAGTGGAAGTATTTTTCCACACAGGTGAACAGTATCAGGTCATTACCTGATCTCCACAGATGCCTGGGGAGCCTTCAGGATGGGCTCACTGTCATGTCGTCCCTCCACTTCCACCTCCACTGTAATGGTCTGCTGATCCTCGTCCTGCATTCTATAACATCACCAGCAGAGGGCGCATTAAACCCACACTGCCAACACAACATACACATTCACTGCAAAGACTAATAATGAAACATAAACTAATCTTACATGACTACAACACCTCTGAGTTCAGACAGTGTGAGGGCGAGCAGGTAAGATGACATTTTCATATTTACTCATTAAAAGGAAAAAGTTTGCTTTTCTTTTTAAAGAATAAGGGAAGACAATGAAGTCGCTTCATGTGGTCATTAATGATAAAATACTTCCTGTTTTACTTACGATTCCTCATGACTGGACAGGGTGTGTCTCCTGTACGGAAGAGAAGAGATGGTTTACTGGAGCAGCTATGGTTCAAGACATGAAACTGTGATATTACTGGGCTGGGAGAGAGAGAGAGAGAGAGAGAGAGAGAGAGAGAGAGAGAGAGAGAGGTGTCACCTGTAGCGCGGGTATTCTGAGGTGTCTGATGGAGAACGTTCTGGAATGGACAGAGAGGTGGAGGAGGAGAGTGTGGTCGTGATGGAGGCAGTCGTGCCGTCCTCTAATGATGGAGGCGTGCAGGGGAGCATGTCTGTCCGACCTGAAACACACACAAATGTGTAATGTTTCACTACTGTTATGGCTAATGCTAATATAATCATTCCATTCTACTCTGTGTGACTAAAACCATTAAGTTGGAGTTTGTAGTTTAAAGAATGTTTACAAATGTATTTGCCATCATCATCCAGCGTGGGAAAGCTCCGCGCTCCTCTCAGGTCATAGATGTTTTCATCTCTCACGAACGACAGCTGGCTGGCTGACCAGGCGGCTCCGGGGCCTGTGTGTTTGGTGGCAATGAGACCCCCACGACCCCTCTTCGATGGAGAGGATTTCAAAGCTGAAACACAACAGGTCCACAGATGCTCACACTGGTCTGATATAATTTGAGGATTACAGCATCTGTTGACTTCATTCAATGATCATCAATAATCATTTGTTAATGTTAAACATCATTCAGTGAATCAGTCTCAGAATCAGCTGACTTACAGGAAGTCTTCCGGAATACCGTACTGCTCATGAACCTGAAGAATCTGTCGGCATAGAACGAAGGTCTGTGTACAGACACAGTGTCCTGAAACATGAAGAATATTAGCATTAGCATTCTGCACGACCAAACAATCAATATGAAATAATGCAGTACATTCAAACTTTTTTTTTTTGACCCAAGCGGATAATTACAGCTGCTAGAACATCAATAATTTTCCTGCAGGCTGAACTGAATGTTCTGGGTTCGATTAAAGTTCAATTAAAGCCACAGCATCTGCAGAATGCTTTTGGTTACCACAGACAAAAATTTCGTCTTGTCCCTCGATTACAAAACGAGCAAATCTTATACTGGAAGTCTATATGGTTTGGGTAATATATTTTTATTTCAGTCCCAGCTGCGAGATTTAGAAATTCTGTCTTTAGTTCTATAAATAACTTAATTAGCATGCGAATGAATCCAGAGCTGCAGTGTGTTGCAGACAGTGTCAGAAGTGGAGCTGGAGAAACTTCATCACTGAATGTGACAAACAGCCTTTATTCTCACTGCTGAGCTCTTACAACTTATAAATTGTTAGCTGGGTTAGTGTACATTACTTATTTCCATTAAAAGTTGCCTCGCTGTTTAATTTCTACATATGTAGCTTTTTGTTTTTTGGCAAATTTAACACCTTTAAACCTATAATTGTACACATGCAAAACAAACACTTGCACCAGCCATTTAAGCAGGTTAACTTACTGTCTAAATAATATAATAAATTCTCACCCCATCGTGAACTAAAGCCTTCCATGTGTGCTCCAATTTCTTTATTAACCTGAAAGGAGGAAGTAAATATGTCCATAAATCACACACGCCTGATGAA
Source organism: Chromobotia macracanthus (assembly GCA_036877525.1). Taxonomy (NCBI): domain Eukaryota; kingdom Metazoa; phylum Chordata; class Actinopteri; order Cypriniformes; family Botiidae; genus Chromobotia; species Chromobotia macracanthus. The sequence goes on along the minus strand of JAZGTH010000033.1, from coordinate 1,553,872 downwards.
AATCATAAGAGACGGGAGTGGGAGGGGTCAACACAAGCACCTGTAGGACTGCAGGATGTCGATTATTCCGATATACAGTAACAGACGCTCCCCTTTACCGTTGACTGCAGGAATGCCGCCCATCCTGAAAATAACAAATGAAGAACTGAATATGAAATGTGAATATGACTTTTTTCTAGTCCAAAATAACTCCAGAAAATCCAAATCTTGAAAATTTAAACAACATAACTCGCTATACTTCTGAAGATATGCAAGGATTTTTATAAATGCAGGTGTCCTTTATGTGTGCTACAGTATGGAGTCGTCTTCTCACGTGTGTTCGGTGTCGATGTCCTCTCCACAGGCTGATGCTCCCTGTATGGACTCCATGGCGGTGGAGTAAAGCGCTTTCTGTGCCAGCGGTCTCTTCTCATCACTGCTGCTCTGTGTTCCCTCCATCTGCTGATCTTTCTCCGCCTGATCCATGTTATGAACTCCCAACAGCAAACTGTAATCCATAATCTTAAAGCTCTCCAGCACCTACCCAACCAAACATCTCATTATTCATATTTTATATTTAAAGTCCTCCTGTATCTTTATAAAGTATGTTTAAGCAGTGACACCCTGGGAATATTAAAACAATGTTAAAACATTTTATTAAAACAATTATTATTTATTCAGCGCAAATAACCAAATATGTAGGAACGTGAATCTTCTAAAGGCCTCTTACCAAACAGTCTCTCTGTAAGGTCTTCACCAGCGCATTATAAGTGTCTGTATCCAGCATGAGTCCGTCCGGCATGTCCTGCATGAAGTCCAGATCTTTAAAAGTGGGCTTCGCCTTTTCACGCTCTTTTTTGGAGGCCCGACGTTTGTAGGTGGAGCCCTTCAGGTCAAATTTGAGGTGCATGTGGACCACCCTGGGCAGCACGTTGTTCATGACCACCACCCGAATGTTCTTCCCACCTGACTGTACGCAGTACAGCCCGAAGAACTTGGGCAACAGGGTGCGAGGGTTCTGATTTAGGTTCTGCACGAAACAAAGGTGTAATCAAATACCACATATATTTAAAATACTAATGAAGTATTTCACTGCGCTGGTTACATGAGAGTGTGTAATGAGTTTTCATTTTTGATTGAACAAGTTCTTTAAATTATCTGTCAATGCTGGCATGTCTGTTTGACATGCACAAAACAACAAAACAACACAAAAAAACAGGGAAGACCACGTCTAAATGTTAAAGTTAATAGACTAACTATAATCCAAAATGTGTTCCAAACCCAGAAACACAGCAGATTAACAAAACCACACTTGCTCCATTCAGAGGCATTCTGTTAGCCAACCACCTGACAATCCAGACAGCAATAAAACCTGTGCTGCTTCACTAGAGTCAGTCCTGAGTCTTCAGAGCAAACAAAACCAGTCAGGCACATCTCTGAGAGCGTTATGCAAAACCCATCACCTCTACAACAAGCACCCTTCTAAAATGTCACTCCAACCTGTGGATCCAGATGAGAAAACCACCAAAGACATTGAGAAGAAACTGAGGAGAAAGAGCTGGAAAGAGTCAGAAGCAGGTTTCTCCAGAGACTTCTCTGTAGGCCATGAACAGGTGAAGGTCAGCACTGTTTTGTGTTAGTTCTGCACAATGACTGGACGTCACTATTCACGGCTCATTAGCTTCAGCTGAATGGAGGAAACAACTCAAAGCAGTTACCACTCACACTCTGCTGACATCAGAAACCCATTTAAACTACATCATCCCCAAAACACGCCCCATCCTTCTGGAAATCTGACTTCATTTGTCCTGTTCTCATCAAATAAATTGGTTCAGTGGAGAAACTGAGCCAGAACGAGCAGTTTGAATGCTAATGATTTCCTATGAGCTTTGTTGTTCAGGGAAATAGCACACATATCACCTCAGGGGAGAAATGTATTCAACATGAGCTGTTGGGTCACAGGCGTTGTTACTGTTTTACCAGTCAGGTGATTTCAGATTTATTAACTTTTTATCTTGAACTTTTATGCTTCACTGGCTGATATGACTGTGGTTGTAGAGTTGATGGGTGTTTTTGTTACCCATAATTCATTGCACAGCTAAGTGTGCGGGGGGGGATAAATGGGGGTTACGGGTCATGTGACCTAAACATAGCAGCCAAACTTATATAGAACAAAATATATTTCCATTAGTCAAAATACAAATTCTTTTTATTATGTAAAAAAGAGACTTTCAAACTGCAGCTCACCATGTAATATCCAGGCAGGAGTTTCTGTAAGAATTCAGCCTCTTTGTGCATGACGGTTTTGATGATGAACTCATCGTCTTTGGTGACATAGAAGACAGAGCCACTTGCTCCTGGATTGGACAGTTCGATCAGCGGCTCATTACACAGAGAATACTACAGGTAGATACAAATTTTAAAAACGTATTACTTCACATAGAATTTAACGTATACGTTTATGTATAACTAGTATAATGTGTAACTGTTTCTGTGATATTTCTCACCAAATAGTCATCCGGCCGTATGCCGAAGAGCTCTCTGAAGTAGCGGAAGGCCACGGGGGCGTACGTTTTGAATCGGAAGTCTGGAAAATGGTGGGCCGGTGTCAGGTTGCTTCCTTCACTGGACAAACACAGAGAAGATATTTCAGTGCTTGTGAAATACCACATCAGCCCACTTAACCTCAGCTGCTGGTGCTCACCTGGGGAAAAATATGCTCTCCACCACATAGAAATCTTGCATGAGCACGTCTCGCTCGGGTTTGGAACTCAGGTTCCCGACCGTGTAGCCAATGCCTAACTGAATGGCTCCTTTAAGAGCTGATGATGTCGTCTGTATGGAAGATCAAAAACCACATAACCAAATTCTTAGCCATAGTTTTCTGTTATGAATGTTCTAATGGCTGTTTTGAGGGATACGTTCTAGGACTGGAGAACATGTACTGCACCTTCTTGTAAGTGGTCTCTCCAGAGGCATCCACTCCTCTGTGTCCGATCTTCTTTACGTGAGCTGGCTGGCCTGAAGATGATGGCATCTAGCAGAAGAAGAGAACAATCAAGGCTTTAACTTTACATTCACATTAAAGAACCACACTAATACGCAGCAGTAATCTCTGCACAAGCTGTGCCACATCAGGTTCTGCTGCAGTCTTTAATAGATCATTATGATGTGCAATAGAAGAACATACCTCTGTGGTGTAAGCCTTTCTCCATGTAGAATCTAGAACAAACAGAACAGAGATAACTGTCATTTCCTGATAGGAAAACCATAACTTTTTCTCTTAGCAACAATAAATTCTGTCTTATTCCCCTTAATACATTTCCTATTTCCACCAAATAATACTGCAGTCGGTATGAGTTATAATAACTAGTTATCCAATAACCAACCAGTTAACTACATTATTTATAACTATAACTATTTATAAAAATAAGTTATCAAAAACCAACCAACCAACCATTAGTGAGGTCAACTAGATTTTTGACAACAGGCAGTTTTGCGCATATTTTCCCAAAACATTTCAGCCTAAGAAAGAAAACAGGCTACACTACGGTTACTGCAGACGTCATCTAAAACTGTAACCAGAATCTGATGGGTGGGTATCAACGTGTTATTAAACACTAAAGACTTTAGCCGACGCTTGGTTAATCAGTTTTCATTTACATTCTGCTTCTTGATCTCCAGCATCTCTTGAACGCCGCCAGCAGCAGCTGTCACCGGCGACCGACATGGTTTGATAAACATGCTCATGTGAGAGTGACAGCTGGATTTCTACAGCTGAAATTCTCACTCCAGACTCATCCCAGAAGCATCTGATCATGCTCCTATTCAGTCACGTTGTCTCTGTTTCCATGGCGTCCCAACAAAGGTCAACAGCCTTCTCGACAGACACATGGTGGTCTAGACAGAGCAGCTCATAAGACATGCACTGATGAAGCGATGAGAAATGAAGACGGTGGAGAAAGGCCTCACTAACTCAGTGAGAGTTAAGATCTGAAGGACCCAGCTTAAGATGGTAGCTGTGGATTATGGTAGCTGGTTTCTAGCTGTTTATCGTTGGTCATTGTCTTGTCAACCCTGTGTACTTGGGTAACTGTCTGCACTGGTAGTCCAGCTAAGATGGCATTGTTACCAGATCAGCCTCTGCTCAGTTGCTGGTTCAAGATGATCTGCCAGTTAAGACAAGCCAATGAGCAGCTAGAAACCTGCCATCATCTGCTTTCTTCAACCAGTCGTCCTCTCCTGGGTAAAACTCAGTATATTGTGAGCTGTGATTGTTTTCCAGTCCATGTTATAAAGTTATAAAGATCGGGCTGCAATATACTAAACAAACCCTAATTTTCCATTCTCACCTTTAAGATAACATAACCACACCAATAATACAGCTCCTGACCAAACAAGTTCCTGTTTTTCCATGTGAGATCCTGAATCAGAGGACTGTTTGGCCAGCACTGTAGATTTCCTTAAAACAAGTTTTTTCCTTGATTTCCTTGGAGTGGAAAGGCATGCCAGGGCTGACCACAAATCTAATAAAGGCCGTTAGACACAGAAAACCATGACAGATCTTGCCATTTATTTAAAGGTGCAGAAAACGTAGGAAAAGATTGGCATTTGAACTGGCATTGCTCGCATGAGCACCATGACTCAATGCGGTTGAGAGCCACAGCTTTGACACAAAAATGATTTAGGTTTAAAAGAGTTCATAAATTATTGCCTATTGCCTGAAAGAAAGTTCACCAACTTTAGGTTCTCAGAGCAGTAATGCTTTTGACGTCTTTCACAACTTCTTAACTTAGATCTGTCAGAGTGTGAAGACATAATGAATCTGAAAACCGTACAAACACTCCAGTGGTAATGAGTTAACAAAACACCTCCTGAAATTCCACTGGCTTCATGATGGTGTGATCACAGACAGCTCCAAATGAATCTGAACACCTGACACCTCAAGCTAACATTCATTATACAGAGCCAAATTTACTGAAGCCACAGCATATAGATAAACTTCTCTGAATGATCAAAAAACTAGACCATCTAAGAAGTTTCTAGATATCAGATAAAACAGAACTGTACAAATGAAACAAGAAATGATAATCCCACCAGGACAGCACATACAACCAGCTTTAATGCTGACTTCTGATTTAAATAAGCAAAAGAAATGCTGCACGGGCCTCTTATGAATAAAATTCCCTCATCTCTGTAAGTAATGTTAAAGAGACACTTTAATCCACAGGGACTCACAGAATACATTTACTACAGAGACTCAAGGGCCCAATGGTGATCATCAGATGACACAGGAAGTCATAGGAACTTTATTAACATTACTAATAAATATTAAGTGACAAAATTCTTGCTGAAAGGCAGGTAAAATAGCACTAACCAGTTAACATTCACAGTAGCGACCGACTGGTCTTTAATTCGTGTGGCTATGATCTATCAGGTGTAACTCATATATAAAAATGATTATTTCACAAAATTATTCACTTTTTTATAAAAGGTGAATGCTAGAATGGTTGCTATGGTGATTGTTCTGGTGATGTCAAGCGTATGCTGATAACAAATGTGTCAAATGTGTGTGCATCCTCCCTCAGGAGACGCCCAGCCGGGTCTGATCTCCTCACCCTGGTCTGGTCTGAATGAATACAGAGAGACACCATTATGCAATTCCTGCTCGGTTTCCCATTTCCCACTGGAGCTTGAAAACTGCCAGCAGTGTGAGCTATCAGAATAACATGAGCTGTCGAGGAAATAGCACAGCGGAGTGTGAAAACAGACCTGCCCTGTTTTACAAAGTTGTCGTGCTTCTTCGAAGGTTTGCAGAACACTATACAGGTTTAATGCACTTCAGAGTCAGTGGAACAAGTGTGTGCTTGAGATGGGCCATTTAGCGGCAAAAACCTCAAAATTAAATTATAATTCATTTTCAATGAAGATCTCATTCCTTTATGTTTATTGTTTCAGTGCTATTCTTAACAAGTCAAGCATCTCTACGAATTTGACTTTTAAGCTGTAAATATAGTCACTAACCTATAAAAGATGTTAACAATCATACAGTCCTAAATGTGAACAAATTCATTTCTATGTGCTGAGAAATATCATACTTACTCCAGCAAGGTTTGGTATTATCATTGCTTATTTTTAATAAAATGTTATTCTTATTGTTATTTCAAAACATCATATAGCACTTACGACTTAAATGATGATAAAAAGCGACTTACATTAAAGAAGGGACCACCTTGAACACACTAGCAACACTCAGCCACCACACAAAAAACCTTAGCAACCACACAGCAATGCCCGAGTAAACAGCCGCTGTACAGTACACTCACATTTTTGCAGAAAATGTGATATATTTATGCTGAACTACCATACTGACTTGTTTCTTAGCAACGTTTGCACATAAACAATGGCAATAAACTCAAATTTGACTATGCAAACAAGAATGTTTACTATGCAAACAGAGCGCAACCATATCACAGGTGAGAAAACGTGGGAGCCAGGTAATATGTTTTCTATGTAAATAAATTCTCAGCATGCTTTCACACAGCCATCCAGACAGGAGAAACAGGGGAGCAACCCAACGAAAACAAGACCCCATCGTCCCCAGACCTCACTATTTAACTGTCATCAGAAACACTAATCACACCATTAAAACCGACTACACACACTCAAAACATGAAATCTCATAAGAGTTTTCACAAAGATCATCTTAAACAATGTCATGTACTTTATAGAGGAGTGACACACAAAACATCACACGCAGATCTGTGATAGATGTCTTGTGAAGCTGTAAACACGTAAGATCTTTCGTTTGGTCTAAACTTCTGCTGGAAGGTTTATTCTGTTTCCTAATCTGACCGAATCATCCTGTGTTATTGTGCACCGGTGGACACTGTTAATAGTTTCCTCATGTGACGGCTGATAAACAGACTGATCTTACAGAGGACTCTCACTGACAGCAGTGATCCTGCTGTTACCATGTTGTTTTGGTATTTTATTCTCATGGCATGGGTATATCATGCCCCATAATCTTCCTGTGTTTGGACATGATGGTATTATGGTAAATTCAGCTACATTACAATTCACAACGCTTAAGGTATAACATATACTGACTTACTTTGCCATCTGATCTTACAGGAGAATTGCAACATTTTGCATATGCAAAAAAACGCAGTTGCACATCAGACAGCAGATCTGAAAGCTTTTGCCCCACCTGAACCCCACGACATCAGCTCATCTGCCACACTTCAGTGCCCCTGCTGTGCTGATGGTCAGTTATCGGACTAGTTGTCAGACTAGCCAGCTGTTTATTATACATGCACTGCCTCTCTCTCTGTACTGAATGCATGGACATCACATCTCATGCATGCATCACCCTGCTGCATGCATGCATCACCCTGATGCATGCATGCATCACCCTGCTGCATGCATGCATCACCCTGCATGCATGCATGCATCTTTAGCTAGCTCAACACATGTGCATCAGGTTGAGCTCTGAGTTTACACACGACTGTATTAATCTGATGTCTTCTCGAGTTTGTTTCAGATCAGACGCCCAGCCTTTGGTTACCCGCGTCAGCCTCGCCCGCCGTCCACGCGTCCTCAGAAGCTGCTGCCCCGGGTACCGGGCTCTCATCCCCGGCCTCAGGCAGGCTGGCCGCCCCTTCATCCGCCTCTTCCATTCAATCTCCCGGGATGAATCCTCCGAACGAGAGCCCTGACAACCGATGCCCGCGAAGATATAAACACACACACACACTTTTCCTCCCAATATATGCGTCTATATCAGACCAGATGATGAAACTGAGTTAAATGGAGGATTTAAGACCGTCCCTCTCTCATCCACACGATACTGATGTCCGATTCGCCCAGAAATGACTCGTTCACGGGAGTCGATTCAGCAGATTCAATGATTCATCCGTATGAGTCGGTTCCTTAAAATGATCCGTAAAGACTTTATAAATAAAACTGTATGGTAGGGTTACATGTCCTTTTTAAAATATATCATTGGGACGTCATATATATATATATATATATATATATATATATATAATTGCTATAATTCGTGTTTTATATTTCTGTAAGCGTTCGGAGTCATAAATACAGGAAGATTGTAATGCAACATAAATATAGTGATAAACATCAGTATTAAACATTGATTACACCACAACAGACGTGTTGAACTTCAGGTTCCGCTTAAGATGATTTCATTTGAGCATTTTTTAGCTCAACGAGTCAGTCTGTCCGAACGAACCGGTTGAAGAAACGAGTCGGACCGCCCGGCGCATGCGCAGAGAGCGCACGAGTGCTCGGCGGATTCAGACCTCTGCTGCTCTGTGTTGGCGACACTTCACGTTTTCACACATAATTAAACATGATGCATCACAAGAAACATTGATATGTTTTCACACCTTGTGCTTCTCACTTATTAGAGGTCATTTTTACATTAAAAATATCAAGCAGACTGACAACACGACAGATTCAGCCTCTTTCAGTTTATTAAGAGATGCTGCTCTATATAAATGCATGTGTTATGAAGCATGGGCAGGGCTGCCTTCGCCAGACTGGACATCAGTAACGCTCTCAGGAGAGGTTGCACGCCAAATGCATCAGGTCTGTTTTTTCCTCTAGGTGGGTTTTAAAACAAACCATCATTAGTCCATGAGATGAGATCACCCTGATACCCAGCCATCAGCAGAGGAGAATAAAGGGGGCAGGTGGGGCAGCGTGGGGTAATTTAATAACTGTATTTAATATGCATGCAATTTAAAGGTATTTGGGAAGATCCTTCTCAACCACCTGAAAGACAAAATGAATGTGATGTAATGTCATTTGTACATATCTCAGATAACGCTGATGTTCTGATGTTGTTGAGAATTTAAAGCAGAAGATCTAGTTTATGATTCTTACACTCGGATCCTGCAGCGGGGAATACCTCTTCACAACCTGACCCTCACGATCAATCAGGAACTGAAAACATGACAATCATCAGATAAATGAGTAAACATAACAAACATTTTTATAAAAACTCTTGCTTCAATATAAAAAACGCCATTTGTAAGAAAGGAAAAACGCTCATACCTTAGTGAAATTCCATTTGATGCGACTAAAATAAGAAATCAATCAATAGATTAATGCTTAGTGTAGCATTCACAAATTAAATATATAATGTCTGCTTAAATTCATCAAGAAGTCAAATAAGCAAGAAACCAGCTGAAGTGTAAGGCATAAACTCACTTTCCCAGAAACCCTTTGCCATTGGGTTGTGCCTTAAGCCACTTCCACAGAGGATGGGCAGTCTCACCGTTTACATCAATCTTACTGAACATATCAAACTCTGCATTGTAAGATTTGGCGAATTCTTTAATCTGGGCATTGGTTCCTGGTTCCTGATAAATCAGATCAAAAACAGATGTTAATATCAGCTTTAAACAAACGCTTGGCAGTTTTAGAAGTGTTGCTGTCATTTAACTTCTTTACAGTAAGGGAAGTATACCTGAAGACCAAACTGGTTGGATGGGAAGGCCAGGATGCGTAAACCTCTCTCAGAATACGTGGCGTGCATCTCTGCAAACTGAGAGTAGTTTACTGGAGTTTTGCCTCATTTCGAGGCAACGTTGGTGATGATTACAACATCCCCCCTAAAAATTAAACCATTCAAAACTCAGTGATGTTAAACAAATGTTATGAAAAACATTCAGTGACAAACTGGTGAGATCTAAATAGTCAACAGAGAACATTGAGAAATCTGGCATATTTGGATATCTCACCTGTATTTTTCCAGGGAAACCTCATTTCCATCTATATCCAGGGCACTGAACTCATAGATGGATTTGGCTGACTGCCAGTCCTCTATCTGTGCAGACTGACAAATAATACTGATGTGAACAACAGCATATATTTAAATACAAAAGCGCTTTAAAACGAAGAAACACCCTGTTTTTAACAACTTTAACAAATGCAAAGTCTTTAAGTCACAAATAGCCACAGAATAGCAACAGAAACACATGCATTTCACGAAACATTTGACATGATGTGATGTTTTAAAGCATCTCTTACCATTGCCTGCAGCACTATGGAGAAAATGACTGTAGCGCCTATGAAATGCATGGCTGCCCTTCAGTACTTCACTACTGAAACAGCAGACAGCGGGTCTCTTTACATCCACTTGGCCTCTGAAGACACTAATACTCTCACTGTCATATAAAACCAACTAAGACGCACACAACACTGAACACAAGCTCATATATGAAGCCCAGAATAAATATTAACTCGACCACTGGGGCTGTTTCTCTACCATAGGCTGGATTTCTGATGACTGCAGGCGTATGGGTGGGATTAACAGTAAATCCATTATCTGATGTTGTGCTGGAGGTAATGAGGTCACAGGGCACTGGTGATCTTACACAACCCAACACAGCTGACAGATGGAGACAACTGTGCTGGGGTCTGTTGCTCCCTGGCCCACATAGATAAATATGCTCTTGCGTGCTTTAGACTCATTTTTGTAAACAACTTTCAAGAACGTAGCAATGCATTTGAACAACATAAAAATCTTTGCAGTACCATATAAACAGTGCTTGATAAACTAAATTACATGGTGAATATTCTGTATTGTGGAATATATTTGCTGTAGACTTAGCATGTGATACCACGGCTGTGTACCATGGTACTACCACAGTACTCTATTGTATAAATAAATAACAAATAACATTTCATAACATTTCAAACTATGGTTTCGGGGTGATAGGGAAAACAGTGCATCACATAGCAGACCTTAAGAAACCAACATGTTTCTGTTAATGAAAAGAAAGGATAAACTTTGACTAGCCTAATTCTAAAATAAATAAAGAAATAAAGGCAGAGATAAAGTGTTTGTGATGGATGACGCAGTTAGATTAAGGAGTGATGTCACAGTGAACTTTGACCCTCATCTGATCTTACACAATATGACTGATTGTGTAAACTGACGATAAAAGCGAGACTTTGGCGATGATAAAAGCGAGATATATAGCGTGAAATGTTTTAATATGTTATGTAATATAATTCAGTGTACAAATCGTCGTGTTAGATGCACGTTACAGAAGCTTTTAACTCCGTTATCATCTGCACAACAATTTCAAGCAACAATAAATTCTGCATAAAAATCAGCTGTTGAGTTACGTCACAACACTGTTTATTTGATATAAATGAATAACAACAATGATTAGATCAAATATTAGCTTCAATGTACATTTTTAAGTTGCTTATTTGTATGTTTTTTTATTTTTAGTATCATTTATGACTCTAGTTAATACAATACAAATAACGCAAAAATACTGAAATATAAATACTGAAACCTTAAATGTAATTCTGTTTTTCAGACAATAATTTATTTAGTGCGTAATCATTGTGCGTCATGTGTGGTGGCGTAGAGTCTGACGTCACATACATGCGCCAGCGACGGAAAGCAAGCGCGGAGAGAAACAGTCGCTGTTGTTTTGATTAACATTTTAATAAATCCACTTGTTTGTTTTTTATATATCATTATGGACGACGAGGAAGAGACTTACAGATTATGGAAAATTAGAAAAACTATAATGCAGGTAAACATAAAGTTAGTTAACTTTGTAATGTGCTACCCAGGATGGCCAGACAGTAAGTTTGTTGAGATTGTTATCTGATCCTCAGAATTGTAATTGATAAACTTATGACCTGTTAAAATGAATACATATTCAGAATAACAGAATATATATATATAACAGAATAATAATTGAGTGTGTTATATATTGTTTTATATAATAATAACCACCTATATCCTCTCCGAGCAGCTCTGTCACGATCGTGGTTACTTAGTGACGCAAGATGAACTGGATCAAACCCTCGATGAGTTCAGAAGTCAGTTTGGAGACAAACCCAGCGAGGGTCGCCCGCGACGGACCGACCTCACCGTCTTAGTGGCGCACAACGACGACCCAACAGACCAGATGTTTGTTTTCTTCCCCGGTATGTTACTGAGACCTGTCCCATAACTCATCTGTCACAAACTGCTGACTTTACTGTGTGATGGAAGGTCACATCATCTCCACTGTATGAATGCTCTCAGAGGAACCCAAGGTCGGCATCAAAACCATCAAGATGTACTGCCAGCGTATGCAGGAGGAGAACATCACCCGCGCCATTATTGTAGTGCAGATGGGCATGACCCCCTCAGCCAAGCAGGTGAAGCAATAACCCAGCTAACGTTCTCTTCAAGTTCTCAAAACATTCTTGCAGTAACATTAGTACGTTTTTCAATGTTACATATGTAAGTTGCTAGCGAAACACTTGAAGTTACAGAATTACCTAAATGTTGTGTAATGTTCTTATAACAAGCAATAACGTTAAAGCAGCATCTAACAAACTTGTAATGTTTTTGTTACTTAATGGAAATGTTAGGAAAACGTTCTTACACTTAACATTGGGAAGCTGGGAAGGCCCATTCGTTTGGTTTGTTTGATGTTTATGGACGTTTAATCTAGGTCAAAGCATTTAATGTAATCTTTATATTTCAGTCGCTGGTAGACATGGCACCAAAGTACATACTGGAGCAGTTTCTTCAACAAGAGCTTCTCATCAACATTACTGAACATGAGGTGAGAAACGTTTGTAGTGAAAAACAATCATTCGTTTCATTGTTTTCACTGCAATAATGTTGTACTTATTTCAGCTTGTTCCTGAGCACATAGTGATGACTAAAGAGGAAGTGACCGAGCTGTTGGCACGGTAGTATCCTTCTACAAAGAACTAGTTTGGAGTTCTCGTTTTGGTTGAAGAGCACAATGTCTGTTAATTATTGTTTTAGAACAGTTACTGTAACCTTAACCAGCTCTTCTGCAGTAAACTGAAGGAAAGCCAGCTTCCCAGAATTCAGGCTGGTGATCCAGTGGCCCGATACTTTGGTCTGAAGAGAGGCCAGGTAAAACTGAACCCTCACAGCATGCAAGGAAATTAATACAATGTGCAGTTTTCTTTGAGTTGAACTGTGAAGGCTCATTCACAGTTTATGTTTTTGTGTTGCACAAAAACTCATGTTGTTTTTGAACACAGGGTCAGTAAATGATCATTTTCATTTTTGTAGTAGTCAGTTTTGTTTAAGAGATTTAACTTCAACTTCTGTTTTTCAGGTTGTTAAGATTATCCGACCGAGTGAGACTGCTGGACGGTACATCACATACAGACTGGTCCAGTAATTTGTATGAAGTCAAAGTATTTCTGTTGTTTACTGTAATTATTTGATTCATGTTTAGTATTTAAGTCTTTGTTAAATGCAGAAATTGTTTTATTTGGATTGCTGTTACAGTCTAATCCTGTAGCTATTAAATAAACACACAATATAATAGAATGAATACAGTAATATCACCATCATAATTAATTTAATAATGCCTGTTCAATATCCAGCATTGTGAACTGGTGACATACTTCTGTTTATCCTCCAACCGCTGAGAAAGTCTGACCTTTTATAGATCATTTTAGATCATAGATATTTTTCAGTAAATATGGTTTTGTTACTCCATCTTGAATTATTTTGTGTGTCATTACGTTTGTTGATCTAAAAACTGGACTCTGATCAAGTAGATTAAAAGAACTTGCCTTGCCTTTCCAGAAAGCCAGTCTAAATGCAGATATTAGTTTGAAAAGGAAAACCAATTGTTCACTAACCATACAAATATTGTCCACTGCAAAAAAAAAAAGGTTGTGGCATTCTGGTAGATAAAGCTGTATCTGATTTGTATTTGCATGTGCGTGTAGTCCAACCTAAAAATTTACAGGCCCAATAGTTAGTGTAAGTTATCTGTTTCGCACTATTGTAAAAACATTTTATTATTAAAAGACAAAGAAATTTTAGGCAGAGCAACCTGACACTTAAGCAGACATTATACATAACACCTGAAAACACTGAGGGTGTGCCATTGTTTATAAAATAAAGCTACAATTCAGTAAATTTGGAATTGCCTCAATGCAGGATTTTAGGCTAAAATATTTTAAATATAATGCATCTTTGATAATATGTCAATATTTTAAGACTGCATGTAAACAAATCTGTGGATCTGGTAATACACACTCACTGGCTGTCTGGGGGTAAATTCAGTGCTCTGGTGTAATTGTTTGACTGACATTTAGGGCAGCCAGTGAGCTTGTTGGTACCTCAGGTTCATCTAACTCTGGGGATTCACTGTCAGGGAGGGGCGAGGGGTTACTGTCTGCAGCAGAGGGCCACTGCACGTTCACCAGCAGGACGGATGGGCTCACGGGCTGTTTGGTGGTGGAGTCATGTGATGGGTCTGTAGGGCTGGGGGTTTCAGTTTCACCCCTGACTGCTTCCTCATCAGGCTCTGAGTCTGAATTCAGACTGTGTTCCAGAGAGCCTGGTGTTCCAGGAGACATCTCTGCTGACGCATCACATAAAATAATTCTTTCTTTGCATTTGCATTAATGCATAAAAATAGTGTCTGAAAAAAGACATCAAAATCAACTTGACTTTTTATAAATAAAAAATGTACGTATGTATAAAAATGTACAAAAATTAAAATATGAATACAATTAAAGACTGAAAAGACAATGTGAACTATAATACCATGGCCCTCCATATCTGATTCTGCGCTGCCATGTTCATCCACACCCGGATCTTCAGTGTCATTCAAACTGTGTTCTCCATCCATACTGCTCTCCTACACAGATAAACCCATCAAACATACACACCCCCTCCTCATGAGGTCTGATTTAACACTGTAAACATCCGCATTCAGTCAAGTGATCAGAAAATGATTTTTCCCTTCTGTTCACAACACAGAGACTGCAGCCAGTAAACAACGCTATTTATAAACACAAACCTGCTGTAGAGATTGCGAGCGGGTTGCGCTGGTGCTTACGGGCCGTGCGGAATCAGAATGGAAGACGGAAGGATAAAACACAATGAGGGTCTCCACGATACGGGCCTGGTACGGGTAATCCACAAGAGAAGATAGAGACACAGTGGCCCCTGAGGGCCGCGGGCGCATCAGTGAGGGGCCAAACACGATACCCAGATTGCTTGGGCTCATTTTGTTGTCACCTTCCAGCTCTGAGATCCTAAGTGTGAAAGGACACGTTTTAAGTTTTACGCAATCAAAACATGAGTTGATGTAGAAAAACTGCATTATGAGCCATGAAATACAAAATGAGGGTAAGTCTACACCTCGGACCTTCTCAAGTGACGCGCTATGTAGCAGAGAGTGCTGGTGTTGGGTTTAGGCAGCTCTCTGAGGAGATCTTTAAGTCTGTCCACAAGGGCCAGAAGTTCAGGGTCCGTCTCGGGGCCAAAGTCCACCAGACTGGGCCCCTTACCAGCTTCTGCACTTTCGGGGCCCACAATGGCCAGGCTTTCCTTTGCCAGACCCATCAGACTGTTGTACAGGTGGAAGGGCATGATGGGTTCTGGAAGCTAATGAAGAAACGTATCGGTCAGTTTTTACATTGTTTTTAAGATGATGCAATTAAAGTGATGTGGCTCACCTGTCGCAGGTAAAGCTTCAGCACGTTGCTAATGTCATGCGGTGAGGACTGCGACAGCTCTACCAGTTCTTTCCCATTCTCGAATGCCTGGCACAGCTTTTCCACTCGCGTTTTTACCCCGTTCACTCGATAAATAC
Organism: Chromobotia macracanthus; assembly: GCA_036877525.1. Taxonomy (NCBI): domain Eukaryota; kingdom Metazoa; phylum Chordata; class Actinopteri; order Cypriniformes; family Botiidae; genus Chromobotia; species Chromobotia macracanthus. The sequence continues at coordinate 1,538,246 of JAZGTH010000033.1, read as the reverse complement.
CCTGAGAGGAGGAAAGGAGCTCTTGGGATGAGCCTGCATTGCTATTGGCTGAGACACCATAATATGAGTTGCAGGGCCCGCCCATCTTACCTTCATTCTCAGTGCTCGTCTCTCAATCTCACCGATACACTTCTTGATAATGAAGGGGATGCCATCGGGGCTGCTAGCAGACACTTGAGAGAAATCCAGCCCGAACAGCTGGAGGCGTCCCTGGAGTTTCTTATGGCCGCACTGAATGGCCAGAGTCTCTAAGCAGCGCTTATGACAGGCCAAGAAACACTGCAAAATGGAAATACATTTTAATAAAGTGTTCTACAGTGTTTCTTGTAAATACAGTAAAAATTGTGCATAGAAAATTAATAATAGTTTGATAACCGTGAAAGGCCACACACAGAGGTGGAGCCAAAGTGACCTCACCTCCTCACACTCTGCGCCCTGGAAATAAACGTAGCTGTCGCATTCTCTGCATCTGGACGGGGAACGCAATTTACGCAGTTTGTGCGTCTGAGCGGCTTTTGACAAACCCACATTTCTAAACGGTCCAGTGGGCACGGCTATCTCAGGTTCAATACCGTTTATATCTGCATAAAGTGACACAACGTACAGTAAGAAATACACTGGAATAACCATTAATCCTGTGCTTATTTTAGCAATATTTGTTCACTATTTTATCTCACTTGAAGTGTTGAAGGGAGTGATATTTGAGTCGCTCTCATCCAGGTCTTCATTTGATGACATTGTTCCTGTAGATGACGTTCGAACTATTTTACTTATGTCACCTACACATTAGTAAAATAAAAAGATGTTGTGGATGGTTGCCAGGGTGTTGCTAAGCCAAAAGAGCTAAGTCTCTATGCTATTCCCTTCATAAGTGTGCAAAGGTTTTATGCTCATTTTAGTACATGCTGGGCAAAAATGTTTGGTTTTAAGATATGCAAAGCTTAAAATAGTTTATGAAGGTTGTTACAGGAAGCTGTACCCGTGCTGATAGTAGGAGATTCAAGACCACTTCCTCCACCCAAACTGTCTGTATCACTCACTGTAGAGCCCCAAGACTTGTGGGTCATGTGACCACGAGCTGACACAACAGAAGAACAATTTTGTTTAAGTTCACACACCTTTAAACGAAACGTCACAGGTTAAATATAACTTAACCTCCATTAACCAAAAGAAAACAGTCTCATTTTGTGTTTGTTTTCACAAACTGAGGGACGAGTCAGTTATCAGATGCTGAACTTTTATAACAGTCCCACACAAACCTCTTTTCTGTTCATCTTTCTGAGAGAAGCTTGTCTCTCCCGTCTCTCCTCCAGTGGGTGGAGCATCAGTGTTGGCACTGTCAGTACAAGGTCTGGCTGATGGCCTGAATTCAAGACAACAAGTTTAATGTACGTGTGATCTAGTCTAGTTTAAATAAGAGTCTGTGAGTGTGAATGTGGAAGGAAGGTGTCGTACTGGACGGTGGAGGTGGAATATGGCTCAAACTCGTAATGGGTCTCGGGCTCCTCACTCTTCTGAAGATCTCTGACGTGTGTGGCGTACTGCTGACCGGGGTCGTACAGCTTGCTGCTCTCACACAGCGTCTGATAGTGAACGGGCAGAGCTACAGTCTGCATGTGCATAATCTGAAAGTAAGAGATGGTGGCCTGGAAACAGAATAGAGTTTATTTCTTTATTGATTATGACTGCACAGTGTGCAAGATTTTATTGCTTTAATTTAGACATTCGGAGAAGAGTTTAGACATTAATTTTATTTTATTTATTCAAAGTACTTCATGACATCAGTTAAGCTATGCTTAAAATATTTTTATATATTTCATATTTTATAGTTTATGAAAGCACAAAGCAGTGTCCTTGTAACTCATCTGTAAATGTATAACGCTAGCAACACCAAGGTTATAGGTTTGAATCCCAGAGAGCACTCAATATAAAAATGTATACTTAGTTTGAGGTTTCATAAGAGGTCCACAGAGCTGCAAAGTTTATCTCCAACCCTAATGAATCACACCTGAAGCAGCCGATCAAGATCTTTGGGACTGACAGAAACATCCAGACAGGTGTGTTAAAGTAGACTAGAGCTAAACTCTGCAGGTATGTGGACCTCCATGAACATGGACCGGAGACCCCTGACTTCATTTGTGTGGATTGTTTTGATGTACTTACAGAACGGATGGTCTGGTCACTCTCCTTGATGACCTCTTGGATCTGACGCAAAACCGTGACCTTCATGTGTTCCAGCTCCTGGTGTTGTGTGCTCGCGTCTGCAATGCAGGTTTTGTACATTGCCTCTGCTTCTTCAGCCTGAGAGAAACATGCATGTTTTAAACCATCAGTCCATCTGTGCTTCTAATGATTCAAATTGAATAACATCTAATAACAGTTAAGAATCAGTAAGAAAACACTTGTGGGGAGATGCATTATGGGAGCTGACTGACTTTGTTCCGGGCCTCCTCCTCTAGTCGTTTCTTCTTGTCCACTGTTTTGGTGGTAGAACTTCCACCTTCTTCCCTGTTAGCAGCCGTCCTTGCCTTGTCATACTCCTCACAGCGAGCCACGTAGACCTGCTTAGCCCTGCGCAGGTTAGCATCACACTCCATCTGTGTTCGTGCACACACAATTTTTATTAACCCCTCTGACCCGTTTCCTGGGATTTGAACACAAAACCCTGATGTTGAGAACATCATGAGAACATCATAATACAGAAAAGCTTTGTCAGTCGTTTCCACTGTTAAGAGCAAGATGCACTCAACACCAAGGTCAAGGGTTCGAATTTCAAAGAACATAAACTGGTAAAACACATGCTATGAATACACCAAACATTTCTGGGGATAAAAACGGCTGTCAAATGTTAAAACAACGTTACCAGTTTTCTCTTGGCTTTTAGCCATTGTTCCTTGATCTCCTTGCATCTCTTTTCATGCTCTTGTTTGCGGAGCAGCAGAGGCTATGAATGAATGAAGTGTTTGTGCCCATTAATAAAACCGTTAATGTACAAATAAAGCAAATGATGATGTTGATGTACCATGATGAAGGTCTGGTTTTGCAGGGTGGCAGCTGCCTGGTGCATCCCAGCGCTCTGCTCCAGGTCCTGCTCCAGAGCCAGAGAGTAGATGGAGAAGAAGGGCATGTGTGGCTGACGGAGAAACAAAGATTAAACAGGCGGAAGAAACCCTGAAGACTGCAGGAGGAGGTTGAAGGTCCAGACTCACCTGCGTGATGGTCTGTTTACATGACTGATAGATCCTCTGTAGACTTCTGGTGAACTCCAGCTCTGTTACAAAATATGTACGATTGATATTAGACTCATTTATGGTTGATCATTAAAATACAAGACACTTTATATAGTGAGAAATGGTCTTGCTTTATCTGTAAGGGAAATTTATGATTATAAAGTTCTTTTTGATAAGATTTGACTTAGTACAGTCTTAACGTTACTTTAGAAGTTCTTCAGATCCACATACTGATTTTTAGGTCCTTTAAAGTACACACATTTTTTAAAAAATTTCTAGGGTAAAGCGTCTGCTGTGGAACCAGAAACGGTTCTCCAAAAGCATCATTTTAATCACACCACATCACAGTACAGAAGACATCAGCGGTTCTACCCAGCGCAAGCTTCTTCTCCACATATCCGATCAGATCCTTCATGTATTTTGAGATGGTTTTGGCGTACGAGAGCGCCGAGTCGACACCCCCTTCACTGCGCTGGAGTAAGATGTCAACTTCCTCTGAGCTCATTACTGTAAACACAGTAAAATACAATTCACATGCGTCCCCTTGAACTTATCTTTAAAGAATGCATGCACAGTTATATGGGTTTGTATTGGAGACTATATCTGCTTAAGCTAATTCTGTTTCTTTACCCAGTTCAGATGAGTCACTCCGTGTGTGTGAAGACGCGTGACCAGAAAGGTTTTCCATAGACTAAATAATAAAAAAAATCAACATTACTTTAAAAAAACAACACACACATTCACCAAAACATATTATGCCCCATAAATTCAGTTTATTTCACAGCTCTCGGGAACAGTCTCTTGTTAAAATGTAAAAAATGACTTCAGTATACATCTTATGATGAGCAAAAACTTTCTGAAAACAGATGTTTCGAAGTTCATTGTGCCCAGTAAAGCAAGACAATAAACATATAAACTGATAAAAAATACAATTAATATTATAACACTGTTGCCAGGCTGACACGATTGTACATTACACACAGACTTTTAAGGGATAATGTACATACAGATGGAGTCAGAGCAGAACTTCCTGTACGACTTTGTTTCAGTTTCAGTTATTTAAAAGCAGATGTTAACAGCAGAAACAGACCCACAGGTATACTTGCTTACCCTGCTTCTCTCGGTGGGCAGCACTGACAGCAGTGTGCTGCTGTCCACCTCTCCCATCAGCAGCTCAGAGACACTGAGAGAGACAAAAGTGGGACAACAATGAGACAAAAACAGACTAAATGAGGTTTTGCCCCCAGCACAAGACAAGTATGGACTCTAGAAAATTTGGGGACACTCACATAAACCCTTAATGATGGAAAAAATAAAACTTGTTTATACACGGAAAATAAATGTTATACAGTATGTGGTGTCAGTGTACTGTACTTATCACTCTGATGAACTGAGTAAATCTGTAGTTGAATTAAATGAACTTGCTCATGTTAACCAGGGCAAAAGAGCAAGAGTTTGATTCATTAACTTCCTCTTTTGTGGAAGTTTCTTGTCGTGAAAAACAGTGTGACGCAGTCTCAGTGCGTGACTTAATGTTTTGACGACCGGAAGTTTAGGAAAGTGAGTAATTCTCAAACATTTAAGTACGTTTAAGTAACATTTGTTGTCACTATAGAGGAAAATGATAATAATCTGGCTGATGTCAAAAACAGATCTGAATGAACAGAGTAAAAACCACAAGATAACTTTGTGTTATTTCTCTACAGCTACAATAAGACGATCTTACAACATTTGTATTGTGCTCTTTGTGCTCTTTCAGTCTCTTTCAGTCACATGGCATTTTCGTTGAAGATTTAGTCAAAAAACTACCTAAAAGCAAAAAGGAAGAGATATTTTCCCCAGGCTATATAATGACTAAAATATAACATTGACCAGTCTGGGCGTTTATCCTAGCATGAATCAAACCTGACGATTCGGTTATTATCAGTTGAATTAGTGTGCAAAGAGTTGAATGTAAATGTAATCCATCAACTGGGACATCAACATACATACTTGCTGCTAAAAGCTACAGCAATGGTTTCGACGGCCTTCTCGAAGTCCCTCTTCTGTGCTTCATTGTTGACTTCATAGTGGTATCCTGAGGAAAAAGACAGAAACACACTGATTATAGTGGCAAGCTCATATTAACTGTTTATCTCGACCTACGACAGCACAACACAAATGTGTCAGTGTGTGTGGGGGGGTGTTCTGACCTTTGACCTGGGAAATGAGTTTGCCAGCAGCGGTGAGCGTCTCCACTGTGTTCAGAAGCGGGTACATACTGATGACCTGTCGCAGGATGCGCAACACCTCCCCGAGACACTCGTGAGCCAACGGTCGTCGGTTCTCCTGTTTGTCTGACAAAAACCACAAAGTTCATTCTAACTACAATTAGATTCTTGTCAAGCCATGAAAAAAATTGTCTCACTGAATGCAAAACAAATTTCCACCTCAAGAGGTTTTATTGCACACTTTGGAGGTTTTATTCACATCAACAATTTTTACGTAATATAACAATATTTGCGTTTGCAATACATGAATGGAAGCCCAGCTAATGCATCTTATATGCAGAGCTGCAGGAAGCTTAACAAATCTGCACTGATCCTGAAACTGATAGGTTGATAACACTCTGCAGTACTGATTTGTTTGCAGCGCCACGTCTTCAATTCATTTCCTGTTCTCGCTGCTTTTAACTGTAACTGTGAACCAAGAAACACATACGATGCAGAACAGAGTTACATCAAAACAACCTGCCTTACGCGACAGAGCAGAGTACCATACTGGATTTAAACTGAAGAATCAAGACTGCTTGTGGAGATCCACAAAGGTTGTGGTGATGATATACTTAAGCTTGGTTGGGGTCAGAGGTCAACCATTAAAACTCATGTCATTGTTCTACCCAAATAAGCAATAGTTTCATATCAACATTGGCCCTAAATAAGGATGTTCAGTAAAAGTTCTCAGTGGACTAACAATAAGCACTATTGTAACACCATGGGATTCTCTGAAGTGCACCGCCAATGTAAACTTGTTCTTCATTATTACTAGTTTCCACATTTTACAATTAAAGTCATTAAAACTATAAAAGAACACAAACAGAAGTTTGAAAATGATGTAGTGACCAAAAATGCCCAACAAATCAAACCAATTTTACAATGCAAATTCTTCAAAGCATGATCTTTTGGTCTTGGTCTCCAGCTGTCCATGAAACCATATAAATGTGGTTTTGGTCTGGATCTGGGCCGTGAGTCATTACTCATTGTCTTGGTCTGGATCTAAGGGGCTCTAGTCTTGGTCTGGATCTAAGGGGCTCTAGTCTTGGTCTGGATCCAAGCGGCTCTAGTCTTGGTCTGGGTCTTGGAGGGTGTGGTCTTGACTGTCCTTTACAACTCTGTATGTTGACATATAAACTGATTTCTGTATTCATAGGTGTGATTATTTGTTGAATGACGTTATATGACGCCAGGCTGTGAGCTCTGAGAGCAGAAAGCGGAGTTCTGTGAGAAAACTTCCTGTATCAATGCGGTACGCCACAGGAAGTCGCCTCCATTGCTGCTACACAACAAAACCTCTTGAGCAAACCCCAGCCCCTCCCCTTTTTTTCTCCACCAATCATATGACTGAAAGCGGAAGGCCGTTGTTTGACATGCAAACCCTCATGTGGCGGATCAGTATTGAACGCTGTTGTGCCGTTACTGACAATTTTTAGTTTTAACGGAACAACTCATGTTATCTTTTCAGTCTATTAATGAAACAAGGTTTTATTGTGGCTACAGAAGTCTCAGATCTTCTCATCTTTGGTGAACTATTTCGTTACATGATTCACGTCAGCAAGACGACCTCATGGATTTATAAAAACATTCTCCAACAAAATCACAAAATAAAACATTCAAACCAACAGCTTACCTTCAAGCACAATATCTTTCAGTTTCTCCACAGCTTTGGCAAACCGCTCCACAATACGGAGCAATGAGGGAATGTCCTCAGCCTCAATGGCTACTGTGGTCTCTGGGGTCTCAGGTGAGGGAGTTTGGGAAATCACGGTCTTCCCTGCACCCTTACTGAAGACCCAAGACTGAATCGGGAAACTGGTTGAGCTGGGGTTGCGACTCAGGGAAGTTGGGCGCTTCAGGGTTCCTATCGGAGACAGGGGGCTCACCAGTTTACTGTGCTGGGTTAAGGGCGTTCCTGGACAGGAGTTTGGGACCTCCAGGTTCGACGGAGAAGGAGTGGAAGAAGTTTGAGAAAGAGCGGAGTCCACCACATCTTTCCGGGGCTGCTCCTGAAGAGCTGAGAGCTGGATTATGAAAACAGAGGAAAGAGATATGTAGCGTTATTCATTAGACCCACAGAATGAGGAAAGCATGGCACACAGTGAGGTATAGACAGTTAAGGCTAGTGGTTTTGCAGATGGGACTCAAGACGTATGTCAGACAACAATAGATGTCTGTTAGTAAACAGAAGTTCTTTCACAAGAGCGATTGTGTAACAGTGGACTGTTTCCTGTCACACCCCGCGACTCGAGTTCATGCCACACTGGCTGGTCTCGCATGAGGCCTGAAAACTCTTTAAGCAAATGAGCATCAGTGTAAGATCGTCCGGATGTTTTTAACATGTTCCTGCTTCTCCTTAGACAATACACACATACATTAACATGAGATCTACAATAACCCCACATCCAGCCAAGACAACTTTAAGACAACTTAAAAATAAATGAGTTCTCTCTCCGACACATGAACATCGAACCATATGAGACATTTTCTGACATTTTCTTTCAACATTAGGATGTTCGGACAAAATACAGCTGGAAATATTAAGCCTGTAGTCCCTCAATTAATAAAAGCTCATAAAGTGGCATACAGATTCATCAATACAGCATCCAAAACCTTATCACACCGGTCTTCAGAAATGACAGAAGAGAGAAACAGCTTTGTGGGGACAGCGCACCTGTTGCAGGCAGACTCTGGCTCTGGTCTTGCTGCTGTTTTTCTGAGCTCTGACCCGTGGCGTACGGGGTTCAACACGGTCAGCTAGTGCGCTTTCAAAGATCAAACCCGTGCTCTCCAAACTCCATCACCCAGGCCGCACGAAGCGCATTATTACGCAATGCAAAACCAGCTCACATTGTAGACAAAGTTAAAATCACCGAGCTGAAGTGTATAAACCTTCAATTAGAGACACAACAAAGCTGCTTTAATAACTGCAAGTCTCCGCGTAAAACGGGAACTAAACGGAGCTGCGGCGTCCCCCTGCGCCACGTCCCGGTTCAGTCCATCAGGTTCAGTCCATCAGGTTCAGTCCATCAGGTTCAGTCCATGTTTAAGACAACATGTCGGTCTACATTAAAACCTGAAGTCTGAAAACCACGTCTGAATACGAGACGGACGGGAGACACTTACTGATGGAGAGCCGAGAGCCGACGCGACGCTCCCCGACCGGCTCTTCTTTGACATGGAGTGCGTCTTCATCAGCTCCCGGGTCCTTCTGGAGAACATTTTGAGCTCCAGGTGTTTGGATCAAACCCGTAAACGTTTGCTTTCCCCCTCCCGCCCCCCGGATCGCCACGTCGGTGCACCGATGCGCGTCTGACGCGGATCTTCCGTCTCGTCCGATGCGAGCGCGCATCTGAAGGCATCAGACACGCATCCGCTGTGTGTCCATATGACAGCCGAAACCGCATTACTGTACAGGATGTGTAAACATGACAGCAAAACGAGCCCATGACGTCAGATTCTGCTTATGAGGATGTTACTGCTGTAATCCAGCACTGAAACATGCAGAAGTGGGTCAGTGCTCACGTTTCTTGAAGGACCTGGTCTGGGGTGACTTCACTGGAGAACATTATGAAGACACCATCAAGTAAAACTTTAGTAAATTTATTTACAATATGAAAATGACATACAGTTCCCGAAGGGTGAAACCTTCCCAAGTTTTTATTACCACTGGTATTTTTGTTTATGAAGATCCATTACAGCTACAAAACCTGCAAACGGAGGTTCATGAAAGAGCACCTATTAAAAACACATTGTTCCAGTTTGGTGGTGTACGTGTAGAGGTCCAAAAATGAGAGACGGAGAGGTCCACGTGTCTGTGATGTCATAGCTCTGTGGCAGGCCCCCATTCAGTGTCATCATCATCATCATCATTTTTTGTCACTCTCACTGTCACTTCCTCTGATGTGTGTCCTCCGCATCTGCATCGCTTCATGATGCGACAACCTGAAACAGATATATTAGTGTATTAAAAATCAGCCTAGCTAATATATTCAGTGGGTAAACATCCCGAAACTTATATATTAATGTTATATAATGGAGAAATACTTACACTACGAATAACGGAGACTTCTTCCCAGGTTCTGCCACATGGGGCTGAAAACAAAATGTATTTAATGATCAACCTATCATGAAATATTTGACATACACCGAAAGCTATATACACCACAAAACAACACTAATGTGATTTCAACAAGGACCAACAATCATTCAGTTGAGAGTTAGGTATTAAAGCTACAGTCTGTAACTTTTTTGGGGTTAAAATTAAACAAAAATCAGTTATTGAGCAAGTACATGACAGATCAATGTTCAACACAATCTCCTCACCTTACCCTGACAGTAAATGTTGGTTTGGCTTCGTTTTTTGCTCAACAGCTTGAGTATCAACAGTCAGGTCTATGTCATACTGTACCTGCTGCAGTTTGGTCAGTATGGCTGACACTGGAGGTGTATCTGCAGGGGGCTCTGAGGGATCCGGTGGCCTGTAGTTAGGCGGGGCATCTGAGGGTGCTGGTGGTGCGGCCGTGTCGTTGCTGCTGAAGTCGGAATCCGTAAAGCTCTGCTGTGAGAGAACATCATCTTGGTCTTGTGGGCTGTCGGCAGCAGGACGTGGCAATCCCGGCTCTGGAACATGCAGGATGGGCGGTAACTCAGAGGGAGGTGGGGTATATTCTGGCTCCTCCAGGTATGATTCTCGGTCAGGTTCAGGGCTGGGGTTCCACTCGCTGGCAGGCTCTGAAGAACGGGCCAGTGCTGTGCCGCGCCATGTGGGGATGCCTTCCGCAGGCTCCTCCAGCTCCTCATTATCTGTGTAGGCTTCATCCGTATAGGCCTCGCCGTCAGTGTCCTCATAATCACTGGCACCACTGAGGTAGTCAGAGTTATGTGAGCGGCTCAGGACATCAAGCTCTTCCTCACCTCCACCCTCCACCTGGACACAAACACACGTTTCTGTTAAACAACTCCGATATGACATGGACAAATGCTGCATTCATGTCTTGATGGAATTACTATCATAACAATATGACAACCTAAAGGGCGTCGAATGTCGGACTCAGAAATTATTCATTTCTATGAACTCAAAACTCTTTATTTCTTACTGATGTATTTCCTTTCAAAAGGAAAATACAGGAGATATCAGACATATTGATGGGTTCGCCCCGTTTTTGTAGTTTTTAGTTTACTTCACAGTTTTTGATTGTCTCCAGTGTAGTTTTGTCATCCCTCTCTAGAGGAGTAAGTTCTTACCATTACTTCTGAAACCCAGACAGGTTTGGACTGTTGCCGGCGAATCTTGTCTTTCAAAACGTCGTACCACATGTTCGAGTTCGGCTGAAGATCAACGCGTGCTGCAAAGAAAACCCGAGATTACAGAAAAAATAATTCATGCAAGTAATGCAAAGCTTCACCAAGAACTTTAGAAGGTTTACCAGAAAACAGATGGCTATAGTGTTTTCTCAGCTTTAGAGCCTGAGCGTAGAGACGACGAGAGCTCTTGCTGGAGTCTGGCATGTATCTCTGCCTCATGGCCTTCACATCTTTGCGACTATGAGGGTCCAGGAAGAGCACTATGGGATGGTACTGGATATAATTCAGTCTTTCTACCGCAGTGGGAGTTATGTCCAGCAGGGGGTGCTTGTTCTGTACATGACATTTTTAACTTGGTTAGGAAACGGTTAATATCAAGGTGATGTGCATGCTGACAGTGTCTGCTTACCTGCTCAGCTATCCGCATCACTGTGTCCAGCTTGATGACACTGGAAGAACTTTCACTTCCAACTCTGGGCACCATTTCTAGAGAAACAATATAAGGCATGAGACACTGAAGTGATTCAAACAATACCAGGGCACTACTATATGGTTGCTAAGGTGTTCGGAATGGTTGTTAGGGTGTTGCTATGTGGTTGCTAAGGTGTTCCAAGTGGTTGTGTACTGGCTTGAAATTCTATTTGGCTCAGATCTGTACTTCAATGTAGTTTTACTTCATAAGTTTGACTGATCAGAAAAATAAAGACAGAAAGTAATTGAATGTAATACAGAAAATAACTATAACCAAAACTAATGCCTTAGCAAACACCCCTAATAAAGAAATGTTTAAAAAATTTGAAACAAGCATCATTTTTTATACCTGCAACTTCAAATTCATCAGGCATTTCTCTGGCCAGCTTCTCATTTGCGATGTCGTTTAAAGGACCCAAAATGACGATGGGTCGTTTGAAATTGGCTGCAAACAGTCAAACATACAGAACAGTTACAACCAAATGTCCCTGAATACAAAATGAAATACTCTATTATCAGGGTCAACTGTTAGAAGTAACTGTGTTTTATTATTCAATAAAAAAATCCACTAACCCTGTCTCTGCAGAACCTTCTCATATGCTGGAAATTTCCCTTGAATCGTCAACTGAAGGAGGTCATCACGGGTTCTTCTGTTGTTCTTCTTGGCTCCTCTGAGGCCTCGTAGCTTCCAGAATTCAGCTCGGGGGCCAGAGGCCTGCCGCTCAGCTGCACTTATTCTCTGTGCCTGCTCCAAACTGGCCAAAGTTTCAGCCCTGAGGTCAAGAAACAGCTGCAGTCAGAACAGACTAAACAAGCTTACCCCGCTACAGAAAGAAATCTTCACCAAGCCTCTGCTTCAACACACCTGGTTTGGTTTGGAATAGTTCCTTTGTCCAGTTCGTGCAGGTCATTGCCCATGCGGACAGCTAGCCAGGTTCCCAGCTTCCCGTGGTGCATGGTGTCCACCACTTTGAACACCTCACCTCTGGTGAAGCTAAGGTCGAGACTGTTTTCTGCCTCATGATCAAAGTGTGTCCGGATGTAGAACGAGTCACCCAAGCTGGACTTCAGAATCTTCTTGTAGACTACAATCAAATACTTGAAATGTAATTTAAAAACTATTTTGTATTTATTAACATACTTTGCGAATGACCAGCAGCTGAATCGCAGTTGTGCTGATATTGACAGTTTCAATAAAACACTTTGAAGGTTCAATTTGTTTATCAAAACATCAAGGTGCACTTACTGTCCATTTTATTCTGTGTTTGCATGTCTATAAGTTCCCCTGCACGAATGTTCATGAGATACATAGCTGCTTCTTCCCTGGTGAAGTGGGTGAAGTCCACACCATTTACCTACCAAAACACAACAGATCCTTGGAGATCTGGGAAGTTTCATCACATGACATGAACTTGATTGTTTTGCTGTACCTCCAGTATCTGATCGCCCTCTGTCATTCCCTGTCTCTGGGCTGGACTGTTGGGTTGGACGCCTCCCACAAAGATGCCGACATCATTCCCTCCCACCAGCCGTAACCCGACGTTTCCTTCCTTTATAAAGCTGACACGGTTCTGGCCAGAGCTGTACCTGACAAGGAGGAACGAGATGTTGGCGTGACGTTTGTCATTTTTTCTTTATCTTTGAAAACGATGGACTCACAATGTAAAAGCTGAAAGGTGTGACTTTTAAAATGCAAACAAAGAATTAAGTTTCTCACTCAAGATTTGGTGCAGCCACTGCGTCTGGAGGAAGTGAATAAAGAGGCTCTTCCACAGGTTTGGCTGAAATAAAAGAGCTTCATTTCAGTCAAAGGCTCGGACTGAAATCAGCCACTGAACCTAATCAAATTATGGGAGGGGCTTTTGAAAGACTGGTACTCACAGCTTAACCTGGTTTGGTTGGGTATGGACACATCAGAGTGTGGAGCGCCATTAGGACGTGAAAAACTAGAAGAAAGAACCAACAAAGTTCTGTTACATCATGATACACTTCACATAGTCACCTCATACAAAAAGCCTCAGTGATCTAATGCTACAACATTTTACCAACTACTTGATGGCAATCACATGCTGCTGTTTAAACAACAGATGATAAAACAGATTCTGGGAAAGTATTAACTGTGCAGGAAGAGAAGTGGGTGTGTTTGGACTGAAGGCACGTCTGGATTATGGACATACATACAGGTCATGGGGTGATTCGTACCTGCGATCGCTGTCATGACCTGGACTCTCTGATCTCCAGGGAGGTGAAGAGGCCCTTTCTGACTCTGAAGAATCTGGCAAACAAACCAACAAATATTACAAACAACAAAAAATACATTCTAAATCTTGATGTAGAGATATTTAGCTAGACTAAGGAAACACAATGGAAAAGGCTGCCCCACATACTGCCTGACAAGATTATCGGTTTGGGGTCTGTAAAATTGTCAGGCATATGACAGGGCACCTTTCTCCACTGGGTCCTCAGACATGTAAAACTGTATTCAGACCTTCAGGAGGTGGTCTGGATGGTGCTGATCTGACAGGAGCTTCTTGTCGGGTTTGGATGACTGGAACTGGTATTTCAACCCTAACACAAAACAATAACATTAGACAATGCTTTTATTTATTTATGACTTTATGTAAAACAAATATGTACAATAACATCATCTCTCACCCTTGTTTAACTCCGAAGTGTTTACTGGTTGTCTGGGCTTTTGGAGGAGGATTGTAACTTACTTCTGAACTGGACTCTGACGGAGCTGATTAAACATACAAATAATTAAAAAAAACTTTATTACCATGGTATTTCAGAAACCAACTTTTTTGTTTGTTTGATGACACAAACTGCTAAAACTTCAATGATCAGCTAACAGTAAATGAAGTTTCTCTCATACCTCTCTGTACTGGTGTGGAGGGTTTTGTCCATTTCGGGGGTCCCAGCGCAGGGGCTGTCAGGACCTCAGGGAGCAGCCTGCAGGAGAGATGAAGAGCAGAAGAGAGAGATGATGGGATACTGAGCTACACTTGTTCAGAAGAGACATGAAACACTAATGTTAAATCAATGATCAGAGATCAATGAAATTAAAATGCACTGATGTTTACTAACAAAGACACAATCTAAAGGTGATCTTGGTGAACATAAAAACATTTTAAAGGAAGAACAAACAAACATTTTCTGCATTAGGGCAGGCAGGTGAATCAACACGCAGCTGTTGATGCAAGTCGCATTAAAACAGACACTGTCTTCATGTGTACCTGTATCTGCTGTGAGACTCCTGATTGGCTGGAGTGACCTGCTGATGTGAATATCTGGTGCTGTCGTCTGATTCTGAGTCTGATTCTGTATGGAACAGACATTCTGTTTAATGGGTCTGTAAAAATGTCCACAAAATGGCTTATAGAAACGAGACCAGGTGCATTGTGGGAAATAAATGTGAAAATCACCTCTGGCTGGAGGTCTGTATGAGGAGGCCATGCTGTGAGAGAAATCCTGAGACCTGCTCAGTGAGGAAGACTTAAAACCAGGAGGAGGAAGATTGGGAAGAACTCTGGAAGAAGAACAGAAGTGGAGACTCTTTAGGACTCTTGACAATTACTTAAACTTTGGACTTGCTACTTGTTATGCTACTAAATGTTAAGCTAAACAGTGTGGATGGATTAGTGTAGAGTGGTTGACTAGTTTATCTTAAATTTTGAAACTTTGCTTTCATCGTTTTGTGTTCATACTTGTATCTGGAGGTATTCTCTGGTCTGGGACTCTGGCGTCTGGGGGGCGGAGACGCGCTCCGATCTGAATCTGACTCAGAAACAGCTGGTAACGTGAAACACAAACTTGTTAAGATGTCAAAATGACATCACCTGCAACATTCCCGCATGTTGTTAACTGAATCATCACATGACATGAGAAACTGATTCCAGAACTGCTTTAATGAGGTATATGTTAACAGCAGTGAGGTAAAGGCAAGTGTTGTGAGGCAAACCTCGGCGAGGTTGTGAGGCAGTGGACAAGCTCCAGTTCTGAGTGACAGGTGAAGAGCGGGGATTGGGCAGAGCCGAGATCCCTGACAGAACCCTGAAATGATCAATCACATGATCTAACGAACAACAGTATGATTAAACAAACCATGTAAACAGGTTCTGCAGAACCAAAGAGTTTGTCTAGCGTCATATGGATCCGTTTATTTTTACATAAAGCAATATTTACTTATATTTGTCTCTGTTATCAAGAGTGTTAGGCCTGGATGGTGGAGGTGAGTTGCTGTCGTCTGATTCAGACTCTGAGGGAACTGAATGAAAACCAAACATCAGACAGACGATCACATAAACAACAATTCTCAATAACATCTATGGAAAACCAATGAGGGAAAATCCATTACTTCAAATCAATACAACAAAATATAGTAAGAATCAAAAGACCTAATTCACGGGCAGAATGAATTTCTCTGTATGTCATTCGTAAAACCATTGTTACATTTCATTGAATTGAATGTGATAATTTACATTATAATAATTGTACAAACACTTTGCCCAGAAATTCATTGAACGAGCTCAGTGAGACTCACCTCTGCGAGGCGCCACGGTCTGAGCTGGTGGCCGCGTGAGTGTGGAGTGCAGTGGAGGAGAATCACGTGGTTTTGACAATGTGGCAGCATTGCCACGATTTCTGGAGAGCAACGCATTTTTTTAGTGTGAAAATAATCTAACAAATGTTCACAGGTCAGAATGAAGCTGCTGTTCTGGTTGGTTCACCTGCGAGACCGGCGATGGCGATCTCTTGGGCGGGACGTTCGATTTGCTGGATTATGTGAATCCAGGTCTGAGATTTCTGTGGGATACAATCGAGACCAATTTCAAAACTGATATTATTATACAGATATTCATATTCAATAATATAAGTCAACTCACCCTCCAGCTCTGAGCTGCTGTCTTCACGCTTCTCATTCCCGCTGTTCTCGCGACTGTCTTTCACCTCAGGAATGCTGACCAGGAACTTCCTGTCGTCTCTCAACACCAGCATGGTGAGCTTCTCTCTGGATTTCTCCACCAGATGTTTGGTCTCCAGTAAGGACAGATTCTCTGTTGTCATGCCATTGATCTAAACAAGGGCCATAACATTAATTACGAAACTTTAACATGAGGTCCTCCTGAGGATTCTGAAGGCAGAGCGTCTTACTTTCTCATACCTTCAGAACAAGGTCTCCTTCCTGAAGACTGCCCTCTTTGGCAGCCAGACCGGTGGGGCTCATGTGCTTGATAAAGATCTGACTGCCCAACTTCATCCCGTATTCTGCAGAAACATGTTGATCATTAATACAATGTGACTCCATATGGACTGTAGAGTAGGTCTATAGCCTGACCACTTATTAAAGTAATAGCTCTTCTTAACAAACTACATGTTTTAAGGTGTAATTTATGTGTGGAGTAAACAGTGAGTTATGTGAGAAGAGATTAATACTTTGGGACTGGTTCAAATTCCTAACTTTTATAGTATATGCCTGTCACAGTATAAGATTTTCACTATATGATTGTCATGGCCTGATAATTAATGATAATGATATTATTATTACGTAAAGTATTAACACATTATCAATAATTATGGTTATTGTTAATAGTAATTTGTTCCAAACAGCACTGATACGGTAAGAAGTGGACTTAAACCATCAGTGAGTTTCTTCTTCAGAAGGGTTGCTCTGATTGGTCTGTCCTGAATGTCCTGATTGGGCAGTCTCTTGAAGCCGGACATGATTGGAAGGTCATGACCGCTGCGGTCAGGCGTCGCGCTCCGAGCACGTCGGTTGCGACCGCCATTGGTGTCTCGCTGGCCTCTTCGCTGGGGTCTGTCGTCATCCAATATGTTGGACTGAGAGGCGGATCGAGTCGGTCTGCTGTTTACAGGAACTTGAATTGTGCGCGGCCTCTTCACAGTCTGTGAAATGAACAAAAACTTTGAAATAAACATGAAAATACCAAGTTTCTATGTTGTGGACACTTAATTCACCTCAACATGTGCAAGAATGTTTTTATGAATAATTTCCATACAAACTGGCTCTGTTTGCGTTTTATGAATAATAAATAAAAAAAGGAAAATAATGCTTTTACGTACAATGTTCACAGTTTTCCCACAATTCCTCAGGGTCTGAATGGTGTGGAGGGAGGTGACGCTCTCCATTGAAACTCCATTCACCATAACGATCTGATCTCGTGCTCTGTGGGCAATAAAAGATGCTGGAAGATGAGGGACTATGACAAAAATCTGCCACATCTGTTTGAGTATGTTGGTCTTGTACAGGACTGGACAGGATGTTTGGGAGGAAATTATGTATATACTGAGAAATGAATGCGGGCACTCACTGAAGACGCCCCATCGCCGGGCCGCTGGGTATGACATCACAGACCATCACTGCGGTGTCCCCCGTCGGACCGGGTTTGTCTAGCCCACCCGAGATGGCAAATCCGAAGCCAACCTTAGAATCCTGAAAGTGACAAAACCAAGACAAAGAACAAGAGAAAGAAACAAGCCATGAACAAAAACGAACAAGAGGAAGAAACAAGCCATGAACAACAAACAAACGAAAGAACAAACAAACAAAAAAATCAAAAAAGAAAGAAACAAAGGAAAAAGAAATGAAGAAGACATTTTTCAATGCACCACATGACCGTAAATTAGACATTCCAGAAGTCAGGGTGTGTCGTGCTGGAAATGAACTCTGACAACAATCAAACTTTCAGTTGTCTGGGAACTCTACACCTGGTGTCATGTTCTGTGCCTCACCCGCACACAGGCAGATAAAGGTGTGGCTACAGTGAGTGAAACCCTCGATTTATCACTTACTTTCACTAACATGACGGTGTGCTGCTCCCAAATCGTCATTTCCTCCATGTCTGCTTTCTGAAACGAGAAAGAACTGTGAAACGTCAAGCAGAGCAAAACATTACAAAAACATCAGACAAACGTTAACAAAGTGCTCTCAGAAAATGGTGTTATGGTAAATAAAGGAGGTTTATGTGCATGTAGTATTCGGTGTTGTTTGAACAGCAATGACTGGAGCTGAGCCTGCCTCCACCTGCTGGATTCCTGCCATACAGGTGCACAGGAGGCGGAGCCAACGTGTGACATCAGCGATACCTGACACAACAGCTCAGACGACAGACAAACTGAGCGGCTGTATTGAGTGTTTCTGATGCATTTAGTGACATACAGCATTTGACCTCTTAAACTTACACTTTGATTTGTTGTTATGTAAAGCATTTTTGGAAAACAAACATCTTACAAAAAGAAGTTTCTTAGATTTCAAATAATAAATATATTTTAAATTAAAAGAATTAAAAAATTACTTAATTTTAACAAAAGTACTTTCTGGTAAGTCAGTTGGCAGAGGGTCTTAACATATTTCACAATATCAACACAAATTTGGTGTGAATGGAAAAATGAACTGTACAAATCCCGCCCCCCCCCAAACCAGAGCCAATGTTAAGCTCCGCCCACCAGAGGATCTATAAATCTTATGGTACTTTGATACAAATATTTCTCAAGCAGTTAAGGTGGAACTGACATCACTTGCTGAGTCTTAATTTCCTGGGGCAATAGCACCTTAATATTGATGGTTTATTTTTCAAGGGCTCACGGTTTGGCTAGTTAAGATGGTTTGGCCTGGTGTGACCCTGCTGGTAGATGACGTAACTGGACTGGACTGTAAACTGATGCATCTTTTTCCATTGACTTTCTCTTGATTCATATCACACGCAAAACTGGAAATTCTCTAGTTTCATCTAGTTTCTTGATCTAGATTAAATCTACACACTAATCTGACTTTACGCAGCTTTTGTAAATAAGGGCATGTGGGATTTTTTCTGCACTGAATGTACCTGCAGTTTTACCATGTTTTCTGTACACTCACACAAAGTCTTCATTGTGGTACAACATGTCTGACAAACCAACTCCTAAACCATACAAAGCCAGCTGTGATTGGTCGATTCACATGTCAGACGGCTCCTGGTGTAAGTGGGCGGGTCTTAGGAAAGGTCTGAAAACTACACACAGTGTCTCACTCACTGCAAACAATCCCATCACTAAAACAAACAGCTTTTCAATGCAGGTCACAACTGAGCCAGTGACGAATGAAAGGTGTTTCGTTTACACTGACAGTCTTTCTGTTTGACAGTCTGTTAATGTTTAATATGAACACACAGGGTTTTTTAGGCAGTAGCTGATTAAATGTTTGTGCATATCTTGTTTTTAAAGAAGTTCCAGCTATTTCATTTAAGGAATTTGGTCTGACCTAGAAACAGATGCAGTTCTGTTTAAACTTGTATATAATTTAACTCTTAAGGACATTGTGTCACAATAAAAATTCAAGTACCAGTTATGATAAAACAAGCAAATAAAAAACTTACAAACATACAGGCCCCATATTATCACCTAGCAACCACCCAGCAAACACCCAAAAATGTGAGCAACTGCATAGCAACACACTATAAACACCTCAGCAACGCTTAGCAACACCCTGGCAACAGCCCACAGCACTGTACAGAAACTGGAGAACATACAGACTGAACCAGTACATCCACATTTCTCAAGCCTCACAGTTTACACAGAAGTTTTAACTTAACAAACATCATCTTCTTATGTTACCATATGAAAGACTTGAAGAACATCACTGTCACTTCATGTCAGCTGTCACAAACGTTCACAATGAGGCCTTTTAATAAAACAGTACGTTTAATAAACAGTAAGTTTAATAAACAGTAAGTTTAATAAACAGTAAGTTTAATAAACAGTAAGCTTAATAAAACAACAAGCTTAATAAAACAACAAGCTTAATAAAACAACAAGTCTCCTGGGTTTAACACACAATACACTGGAAAATATCTACACAAGACAACCTCAAATGTTTCTGCTTTGAAAGCTTCGATATTAAACAGACGAGCTGAAACAACGTGAGACAAATCATCACTAACAGCTGATCCGAGATCAGAATGAGACACAGCCCGACTCACCTTATTCACTGATGTGAAAGACACGTTAAATCCGCCTGAAGAGCCTCACAGGGCCTGTGGCAGTTTTCTGGTGGTTTTTTGATGGTTTTCTGATGGTTTTGTGGTAGTTCTGCCGTGTTTCACTGCAGGTACACACACCTGCTGCGCGGGGGCGGAGCTTCACACAGGTGAGCAGTGTCGTCATCAGACACGCAACACGTCATCAGTGAGTGTTAATGACGTCTGCGGGATCCACTGAGGTCAGAATGAAATGTTTTATTATACAATCATTGTAATTTTATTTCTCTAGCTTAAGAGTGTTATATATTTTGAGGATTGGATGTGGCTGCTCTTAAATCGTAACCTGCTTTGGAAAATATTTTGGACATTTTAATTGTATTGGTGGTTCTGAAATGATTTTTATGGCTTTTATGATTTGTTTTCATTATTATCTCACAGAAAAGCAAGAACGTCTTTTATTACTTTTTATGCGATAGCGCCCCCGGTGGACAAACGCCGTATTGCGCTCACAGATTTGAAGCGTCTCTGGTGTGACTGCTGTGTGTGAACTGGAAACTTTCAGAAAGCTGAATTTAAACCCTGAAGTGATCAAATGTTTGATATTTATGATCAGATATTTATGATCAGATATTTATGTCTATCTATCTATGTATTGGAGATCTTAAATGCAAAACCAGCATGGTACAGTCTGACACCATGAGAAAGTTTCTGGACGCGACTGCGACTTATAACTTATAATTCCATTAAACTATCACATAAATACATCATCATATGAATCTGTCTACATTGTTGTAAAAATACTGTTCATAAGGGTTAAATCCATATGAGTTATCCAGCACAGAAATCAAACGCAGGACAACAACTCAGCAATCAGAACATTATATTTGTCGCTTTGTTAATAAAGTTTGAACATAATATCTTCCTTTCCTTTGGATATTATCCAAAAAAATTTCTTTATGAAACAGTTCAAAGGCACAATTTGTTTTTACAATATATACAATTAGATCTAATTTATAAATACAGAAAACGACGTAACCAATCACAAAAAGAGCCAACAGAAAAATAGAAATAAAATGTTTTCAGACACATACAGTCAGTAGCATGTTTGATTCTTAGCAAAAAATTACATAAAAGCCACACTGTTATAAAAGCGACGGCAGTGAATCGAGACATTTACACTATCCAACACATTGCCATGTGATCCCTGAACAAACAAACATGACAGAATGTGAATCACAGAACAAACTCGCCTATGATGTTTGAGTGCAAGTCATACACAAAGGAAGTTAAATGCATTTGTTAGTAACAGAGGTTACATTTTTATATGAGCTCATCGCATAGTGCATAAATCTTTATCAGAGTGCATAACAGCATGTTTGGTTTTGAGTTTTTTGTCTCAGGGAGGCAATAAAAACACTCCAAGGTGAGAACATACTAAAACCTAAAATCATTAGATGTGCTAGATACGAATTAATTTAGGTTGTGAATGAACAGATGAACAGTGAATCATTCAATATCTGAATTTCATTAAAGCTAAAGGGAATTGACGCACTGAGTGTGTATAACTGCACACAACTAGTGTGAATCTGAATGGAGAAATTCTGTTTACACTGTGACTCAAACACAAAGAGCATCAGAAATCTGTGTGGAGAATAAGCAACAATGGATAAATAAATAACATTTGATCTTTTTTATAATACAGAATTTCACAAGATGAATCTTAACCCAGACAATAAATTTATATTGTAACATATTAAGGTATAAAACTGAGAT
Organism: Chromobotia macracanthus; assembly: GCA_036877525.1. Taxonomy (NCBI): domain Eukaryota; kingdom Metazoa; phylum Chordata; class Actinopteri; order Cypriniformes; family Botiidae; genus Chromobotia; species Chromobotia macracanthus. Next base: position 1,516,235 of record JAZGTH010000033.1, on the reverse strand, counting down.
CTTTATTTACAAATTTAATCCTGAGATATCCTGTAACAATAATATAAAACGCTGTCTCTTTAAATGTAAATAATAATCAAGTAATCATTGTACCTTTTCATATACAGATTATAAAGAAGTGACATTATATTATATTTATATTCATTGAGAAAACATGGTCACTAGCTAAAGCGGAGTTAAGCGCGCTCCAGCGTTTTACTCAGGATACATTTCAAATGAATCATTTCTACAGCACAAATCAAAGTGAATTGTACGCTGTTTCAAGACCTGATAAATAATGGCAATAAATACGAAACAAACATCTGCATATAAAACGTGTTTATGTATTTTACATTCCATTGTATGTTTAAAGGCACACATCAACAGCAGCCGTTCCCTTGCTCCTCTGGAAAAGTGTTTTGTTTAATATGGAAATGTAAATTTGATGATTGTTCAATGCAAAACAATGTGTTATGTAAGTGGACACTGCAGGAAGTTGAGGTTTGCACAACTTTGTCAGCAGGGGGAGCTAAAGCTACATATTTTTTCTAAGGTGCTAAAACCCGAAAAACTCAGCAATAAGCTTTCTGTAAGGCAGACTCTGTTGGGATGCAGAAACAGAGTTTTGTTGGACCCGAGGCCAGCAGTGAATGAGCAGGATGTCGGCAGTGGTGAGACTACAGCCCTGAGAGTGTGTCTGTGTTTTTAAAGGAGTGTCAGCCAAGAGGGTCTCACTCAGGTAGTGTGTAACAAATGACAGATTTGCGCGGTTCGGGTCCAGTGCGCAACATGGTGTTCAACACCTCGCGTGCGTTTATGAGAGCTTCAGAACTGCAGTGGCTGGGTAATGGGAGCATGTGATGGTCCGTAGAAGAGACTGATGAGAGTGAGGATGTGAAGTGGGAGTAGCCAGATGATGATAGGGGTGGGGCAGGGAAGAGACACGATGACATTCTGGGTATTGATGATGATGTTTCTGAAGAGGAAGTGGCAGGGACATTCTGGTTTTCATGCATTATTAGTGAGTTCAACACGTCCAAAAGTTCCTTGGCTGGATTGCTCTCCTGCACAGACCGGCTCTCCAGCTGTGACGATTGCTCCAGGTTAAATCTGGTAGATGGCCCAGAGAGACTGTCCATACCCTCTCCAGCCTGAGTGCCAAAGTGTGTGGAGGGTGAGGAACTGTGACCCGTCAGGTCCAGGATCTCTTCCAGAGGGTTATTCAGGGAAGGAAATGAGGGGTATGAGATGTACGGAGTGGCCAGGCTGGAAGGCGGCAGAGATGTGCCAAATAAATTAAACTGTGTTTGCTGTTGCTCCATGATCTTCTGCCGCTCCACAGCCCGACGCTCTGCCTCAGCTTGCTGCTCTTTCTCCCTTCGGCGCTGCTTCACATTGGTGTCCATCATTATCAGCTCCTGACGCACCTCTGACACGCAGTTCTCTGGAATTTTAATACCTGTGTGAAACAGAAGAGCAGAAAAACTTACAGCAAATACTTTATCCAAAGCTACCTACTTTACTGTGAGTAGAAACATCTACTAACAACCAGCATCACAGTGTTCATTGCAGCCCGAGAGTTAACGTGGGAGAAGATGGATCACTTTGTGAGGTTTGTCCAGGCTAGTAATGGAAAACACTCACCGACTTGTTTGTTGCTGTCTTTGGTCTTGAGACGGACGATCTGCAGAATGCTGGAGCTGGTTACATCAGCGACCACTTCAGACACGCGCTTCCAGACGCGCAGCAGAGCGCCGCACAGCATGTGATACTGACGCAGCCGAGTGCCCATCAGACACTCCTGACCCTCCTCCACCTTCTTACACTTTCCATTCCTAGAAAAACAAGTTACTTTCATTCTCACAGAGCTCTCCTACTGTGCCTTTTTTCAAAGCTTTAGTACAGAAAAACACTGCATGAACATTATAGAGTAAGGAAAATATTATGAGAAAAGATGAATTTAAAAAAAAATCACCCAGTGTGCAACCTAAAGCGTGTGGCAAGAACAAAAACAGTCATGTAGTGCTAGCAGAGAATTTTGGGTTGATTTTACTGTAGCAGGAAGATCTGAACATCTCTGTACTCACCAGTTAGCATGGCTACATTTCTTGAAGGAGAAGCTGAACTGATTTTCCCAGCTGTCTCTGGCCTCCTCTGGACTCACCTGGAGACACAGCAGCTGATGTTCAATCATTTGAAGTATGCGTACTTCTGTGAGTTAGTACCGCTCATGTTCACTAGATGGCAGCAGTAATCAAAAATATTCTTTTTCGTAGGGTGACATCATTAGTTGTTGGTGTAGTTGGCGAACAGACCTTGTGATATTTTTGCCGGAGGTTATTCAGGCTTTCCGTTTGGGTCTGTTTGCCGATGTTTGGTTTGTAGATGATCATGTTGCATTCTCGGGCCTGCACAGCTAGCAGAACGCACGGGTGGTTGCCTCGAAGCTGTTGGAAAAAAACATCAACATGTTTAACCACAAAGTCAAAAGTTACCTGCACAGACAAAGATACACGCATGCTACTTGGAATGTTTGAATTCCATGGAACTGTCTTTCCTGTGTTACGTACAAGGAAACAACATACAAATTTGTAAACATGTTTTTCTTGCTTCTGTGGTTGTAAAAAAAACTCACTTTATGGGATAAGTAGAAACCTTCGTCTGGGCCGGAGAGAGTTTGAAACTTTTCGAGGGCCTCCAACCACTGCATACCCCGATCCACACTTATCTGCTCAACAAAACCAAGAGTTCATGATGTTTGTAGAACAAGCAGCCATCTAGCTAGAAGATGGGTTCATCTCAAACGTTCATGCACAATTCTAGAAAAGACTGAACTTATATTTTGAATTTATATTGCAGATGGACCTTATAAAGGATGACTTGTCCATCTTGAGGGTTTCCAGTAGTGAGAAACTTCTCTTGTGTCTCTTCATAGATCTGATTATTACCTGGAGCCAGATCTGAAGAGAGCAGAGACAGCAGATCTATTTTAGCATCTCAGTAGATGAATGCAACATAATGAACCCCTTCATGGTAAGTCCTGAAAATGAGATACCCAACTAATTTCCAAACATTGGAAAGTTGGGAAGGAGGCTACCCAAGCACCAGAGTAAGTAGAAGTGCTGTTTACCCAATATTCCCATGTCGTATTTCCCCTCTTTTTTGTCCTTTTCAATCAGGTAGTCAAAGTTGTCTGTGAAGAACTGGAAGAGGGAGTTTTGTTTATGCACCTCCAAGCCCAAAACCCGGTTGAGAAACTTGGTGATGTTGCAGTCTGCAGGAAGACCAGTCACGCGGTCAGGGGAAACGTGCACGTGTACATTTAGCACGTGAGCAAATGTGAAAAAAATGCCTTTTGCCCCCAAACTCACCTTTCTCAGGGTTGCAACCCAAGCGTGACTGACTGTACAATATACCCACATCCACCATACCAGCTTTCATGTCTATATCGAGAGATTTTTGGTGAGATCAAGATTCCAGCTTTTCCAAAAAAAATACTTTTTTTGTAAAAAAGTATTACAAAAACACACAAAGCTAGTTCACCTGTAAAAAACATGGCATCGCCTCCAGGATAATCTTTCGGAGGGGGAACCTTGCTTTCAATTTGACCAAGGATGGCTTTGGTGATCTTATCTAGAGCTTTGGTGCCGTACTGTGAAGAAGAGCCAAAACAGACTCCGGGTTAGTCCATTACTTATCTCAGTATTTACAGGGCTAAAACTGTTCTGTGTGAAACAGCCACGTACTTTATTTTCGAAGTTGTATTTGCTCAGGTCTCTGGATTCTGTGGCTCTCCGGTCACCGTGAGTCAGGGCTCCCTGTGAAAACACACAGATTAGAAACTGTTGCAACAAATCAGTGACTTGAGGGAATTCAGACATGATCTCCACACAACAGCTATCAAACTGATTTAGATTTACTAACCGTAAAGTTAAACTTGATGACCATTTGTTGAATGTTGATTTACACAGACAATAAACGCTTACAATGGAAGTAAACGATTGCAGGGTGTAAACAAGGAAGTACGTCACCTTTCTTTTCGGTATCTTTGCGTGGACATTGTGCAAAAGTTACCGGGTTTCGTTGCCATGACAACAAAGTTGCAATATAAGAATCTTAAGTTTACACAGACAAGGCTAGTATTTAATTTTGTCACACCAGTCTCATGTCAACACGTAGAATATTCAAGTATATTGAATATTCAAGAATATTCATGAGCTGTGAGGCTGTATGTAACAGTGTCTCAGATCAGTGTCTAGATGTTACCAGGCTCTCAAGTCTCTTCGCCACGATGGAAGCGAAGCGTCTCTCGCCTGCCAGTTCAGAAATAAGGAAGACGTACTCTGGTGCCGTAACCTGGTTGGAACGATGAGTGCGACCTAAAGAACAAACAGAGTCACAGAGCTGGAAGTCGAGTTATTGATGTTATACACTGTAACCACCTTTAAACTTCATCAAAGCTGTTGTGTTGTAGCCTGGAGCTGTTAAAACAACTCCACTTACAGTCTTCAAGATAATTGTTATACAAATGACCAAATTAGTTGTTATTAGTCTTACCAAACTGCTGAATGGCCCTGTCTGCACTCCAGGGCAGCTCCAGGGTCATGTGGACCCTTCGACGCTGGTTCTTTACTCTTCTATCAGCTTGAAGAGAGATGCCTGAACTGGCTGCTTCTGATATGATGGCCACCAGCTAAACAGAGTGAAGCAGAAATCCACAGAGAGAACATGTCTTAGCAGAAAAGCTGGAAAAAATACATTTACTTCAGTCTTCTTCAGACATTGGTGGTTTTACTGGAGCTCTCAGATGTCTCACCTTGTCTCCATTCATGAAGTGATCTTTCTCCTTGATGTTGATTTGGTCGATGGGGCAGCACTGCTTAGCGCTAGCGCGGGACTCGTATCGCACGCTGCCGTCTGCCCCACGCACCATTCGGCCCTTTCGTCCGGTCATCTAAACACAGACAAACACGTTTGTTTAACGCTGCAGGTTGTTCACACCTTGGGAGATCCAGAATTAATGTCATAAATTCTGACCTCTGAAACTTTGTCTGGACCTCCAAACTTATCAATGAGTTCATCCAGCGTGTTGAGAGGGAGTTCTTTTCCAAGCTCAGCGATCTTACTGAGAAGTCCTTGTTTCATTTCCTCCAGTCGTGCTAATGAGAAAACAGAGAATATTTACAAAACTAAAATTACGTTTGAATTCATGTAATTGTACGTTTTTAACATTCTGTGAAAAACTGTCTAAGCGGTTGAAGATAGTTCTGTATTTCTATACGTTTTTTACAACAAAGTTTTGTTAATGTAAATATTACCTTATGCACTTTCTTTTGTTCTACATTTTTTAAATTATTTAAAGAGCATACAGAGGTGAATTACTGTAGTGATTAAGAATTTTGCTTTCGCAGCTGTACGTAGATCTATTTTGACATTACGAGTGTTTATTTTGCGAGTTTGTGAATGGTTCATAACGGAATCTCAGAGTTGTCACTTTATAACCATTATATTAATTCCAACATAACATACATGAACCGTATGGAATTAACGAGTTCACCCAACATACCTGTTTGAGAACTTATCTGGTTGTTGAAGATGACATCATCAGTGTTTTCCTGAAGCGAGTCGGGTGAGGAGTTGGAATCACTGTGAATGTTGTCAGACTCTGTGCTGCTGTCATCACTGATGTTGATCACGGCATCGTTGCTGTGTTTGGGTTGTTTGGACTGTCTGCCTTGTGGTTTACCTGCAGATGATCAGCTATAAGCAAAGATCCACTGTATGGATAACAATAGAGAGCAATAATAAGAGAGGACATACGTTTCCTCTTGTTTCCTGCTCCCTTTTCTCTCCTCTGCTTCTCTGACGGGAAGTGTTTGACGACCAGTGACTGAAACACGCCCCTGAAGAACAAAACAGACCCACTTACATGATCATGCATAACTGTAGTGTTGAGAAAACAGCATATTTGGTGATAAAGTCTAACTCGTATAATACCGCAGGGGTTTGTGGGCAATGGCCAATGTTCACCTATTTTCATCTATGAAACTCAAGTCTGTTTCTCTCTCAAATCATTGGATGACCTCAGAGTTGTGTGTATGCGTGTATGTTGTTTGTTTAGAGTTGAGTATGCATCCTTATTCATTGTAGTTGCATGGAAAAAGGTGATCAGTACAGTTTTGAAAATTTCTACTTTTGTGTAATCATCATTTTTGGTTGATCTGTCTCTTAAAGATGGTTTCTTATCTGCCTATCAGATATTTAAGTTTCAGAATGATACATCGAAAGCGTGCTGACCGCAAGAACATCAAAAACAAACTGTGAAAAACCTTCCCATCATTCTGAAAGTGTGAGAGTGCCACATCGGAAAGAAAGCCATTAAGCAGCTGTATATTTAACAAAGGTTTCAATAATACGAAATTCACTGACTCGGCAGCAGAAACAAATCTGTCCAAGTTTCCATCATTTTCGTCAAGGACTTCTTTGGTTCGAGCTTCACCTGTTGACTGCAGCCCAATCACAACACACTATATAGACAAAAAAAACCAAATCTTTGTAAAACAGTCATAAGTGACTAAATATATCCAGTAAGAGCAAATTTAGTGTGACTCACCTTTCCAGCCTCCAGTTCTTTTTTGGCTAACTCCACCAGACAGCGCACCTTGGCGGCAATGCAGAGGTATTTGAAGAAACGCTGGTGAGATGACCAAAACTGACCCCACAGGGACTTGGAGGTCATGCACAGCTCGTCAGCCGCCTGCATGAAGACGATCAGAGCTTCTGCCCACTGTCAGAGCAAAGAGCATCAGTTACGAGTTCCCAGTAAAGCAAACTAGATACTATATCAGCATTCTGCTGACACACAATGCGTTGTGCTGCTTTTGTGTAAACGTTTTCATTTTTAAAGAGGAGTTTGTCTTTCATCCCTGTAACTCACAAGTTTGGCAGCTTTGTTGTAGACAAGCTTGAAATCTTCGTCCAAGCCAATCTCTTCTATGCGGAACGAGACGCCTGAGAAGCTGAGTTGACGTGCGATGTACATCCCGCTGACCTTCATATCCATGGCAACGATCTCCATGGCCCCCACACCTCTACCAGTAATAACACTTGTTACATTTAACATAACATACATACGAGTAAATGTAACATACAATTTTTATATTTTTGACAGCCAACAAAAGTCAGTGTGTATTAAAGACAGAAATGTGTCATAACTAAGCAAATTACGTTATTTCAAACCTGCATGACTGTGGAACAAAGACCAAGATGTTAGACACAATGTTGTTGACTGACAGTCCCCAATAGATGCCACAAAAGTGACTGAAAACTGAGGCTGTCCATCTTTAACATTCCGCCTTTTGTGTTGCACAAAATTAAGTCTACAAACCTCTTCTCAATGGTGTGGAGGAAATCATCGAAGGTTTTAAAGGGTGTTCCCTCTCCCCAGATCCCCAGACGGCTCATGTAGATCATGTTTTTTGGTTCTGAGGCGCCTGAGAAACACAGAGCACTTCAATGTTATTGCAAATCTTTGTCGTAGTTGCGAGAATTGTCAGTGTTACACAGTACAGACCTGTGGCACTGGCGTAAACCACTCTGGCCAGCGGCAGCTTGTCCTGCAGATCCAGCACAGCTTTGCCCATCTTTGTGGACGTTGCGTTTTTGGCTTTGTGGCATTCGTCAAATATAATCTGAAGGAAACCTGGGGTCAAGGGTCTAACTGTGTTTTTTCACATTTTGCAACTTGGAATAATTCCAGAATTCCCCAGCATTGCAACCCTAGTGATGATTGGACCGAGAACTACAGAAACAAGCAGAAGTACAGCAGTAATTTATGTCCACAGCCATTTTGCTAGTCACCAACACATTCCCACAATGACTACATTATTCCCAGAATTCCACAGAGGATGAAGGATACAACTCCATCAAAAGCTGGCTCGCACCAGTCCAGGATTTGCTTTAGCCGTGTTCTGTGCTGTCCACCTGCCTGGCTCTCTCCAATCAGTGCTGAGTATGTCGCGAACAGCACCCCCTCTGAAGTCGCTGTGTCTCCATACTTTATCTGCACGGAAAGCACAACGGTTAGACAGTCCGGGCAGAGCTTTGAGAATGTGCTATACTGAAAACATGATCTCCAAAAACATGCCACCCTGAGCTGCACAGTAACAGTGACCTTATTGAAGGCATGCACTTGTATGTCAAGTGCTCCGATGTCTTGGAGATCTCTCTCAGCATCGTATATTAGGTCACTGGAGACACTGAACCTGAAGAAGAGATGAGGAGCGTGAGGATCTGAGGTCAGTGTTTGATATGGCAGAGCAAATGGTGGAGGTTTAACAGAAGCTTGATGAAGCTGACTGGAGATTGCTTACCAAAGCGCTTTCTTTCTTCCCTTTAAATAGTTTTCTAGAATGATGCCAGCTACGGTACGACCCTTCCCCACTCCTGCCCCGTCTCCTATGAGGAATCCAGCCCGCTGGCTGTTCTTTAAAATCACCTCGTGTTGCTGTAGGGTGTGTAATGTGAAAATGACAACGTCACACACAGCTCGTTTACTCCAAACATGACGGTTTATGCAAATTCCATCGTTTACACACCCAATTAGGCATGAAACGAATAAGTCGATGAGTATGTGAGGGTGACTGTACCTGGCAGGCGTAGATGATGGCCTCCAGCTGCAAGGCAGAGAGCAGGCCATTGTTTATGGTAGACTCTGGGATGGACAAGATGTAGGTGATATCTGGAGGAGGAACACTGGATAAAGTGTTGGTCTCAACCACACGATCTGGATGAGATATTCCTATCTTGGCTGAGAGAAGGAAAACAGCAGATCAGAGAGTGAGAGAGAAGGAGGAAACAACAACAGAAAAGACAAAATAAGCTTTAGGCAATATTACAAATGTCAGCGGAGGAATGTGTGTTCTGGTTACTTGGTCATAATAAGACAACATGATTGGTTAATAAATAAGCAGCTCTTACATTTAGAGGGCTTGTAATCTGCGTACGTGTCAACGTGGCCCAGCTCTTCGGTCTCCTCCACCTCTATTTCCTCTTCCTCCTCAGGCTGAGTTTGAGGTCTCTGTGGTTGAGAACACAGTTTGATCTCAGAGTATCGGTTCCTGTGGCTCAACAGGTAGAGCCCTGGATCACGAGTGCAGCTCGCACAGAACATGTGTGTTGTGTACAACAACACATTTTCAATACATCCACAGACATGATCTTCAGAGGCTGTTTTTACCTTTATAAAAGTATCTATGCTGCATGTCATTATATTAAATACTTCAAATTCAACAATTTATTATAATATGAATATTATTTATTATTATTCATATTTGTAGTGAGTAATTATAAATGATATATGTGTATGTGTATATATAATACATATATATGCAACACCTCGCTGAGGGCCCACATTTTGAACTGGCAGATGAATAAGTACACATTTGTTATTGAGAGCACTGAAAATGCCGTTGTGTGTTGTTTACCTGATAACTCTCTACAAGTGGAGACCTAATGATGGCTGCGATGTCGTCAAGAGAGTTTAAACCCTGAAACCTGTTCAAATTCAACTGAGAAGAGAAAGAGAAAGTAAAGAGAACAACAGTGTAAAGATCACATGCTTTACTGTCAGACTCATGGGTGTGTGTCGCTGACAGGCGCGTCTCTCCAGTTAAGAACAGAATATTTCAAATGCCAAAAAGATTAAAGTCTATTGATACTGGAGTAATGTTCAGGTGTTTTACAAAAGAAAATACAGAGTTTGGAACAACAGTGTGAGGCTGTCTCACCTCTTGGCCTGATGTTGAAATGTTGATGTCCGATAATGTAGGTACGTTGGGAGCCATGTTGTCAGTGTTGGGGAAGTATTCAGACAACGAGTCGTCTGGAGAAGAGGGGAACAGATCATCCTGACAAAAGTCCTACAAACAAGAGAAACTTGAATTTATGCTTCTTCAGTCCAAAGACAAATGAAGGTTTTAGAGAAATTAAGCTTGCACTCAAGAATTCTGGTTTAAAAACACAACTGCCACCTTTGTATGAACGTATAGATAAAAGATTACAAATCCCTGACTCTGAATACAGTATTTCTGCAGGAAAGCATTTCACACTTCTGTGTGATTCTCATCATATATCAATATCCAGATTGTGATGCAATACATGTAGTTTAAACGCATTTATACTGTGTTCAGCACAAGGAACTTGATTACACTCGTGGGCTCAGATCAGCGGTGAAGACAGGTGGAGAATAAATGCTGAACTCGTAATCAGAAGAAACAGAATCTCTCTACTGAGAAGTCAAAGTGAGTGATAAATCTAAATCAAGGAAGTGTTAACAGATGAAGTTTGAACTGAAAACAGCCTGCAGAACTACTGTGGAATAATTTGGTTTTGAGGGACAATGCACTCAGATAAACAAATGCATTGTGTGGTGTTGGTGGGGGTGTGTGTGATGACGGGCTTGTGGAAGTGATGGATCTGAGACGCTCTCTGCACAGCCAAGATTTTCCAAGAATTCTTCGGTGTTCAGGGAAAAGTAGGAAACCATAAACAAGCTGGAACTGGAGAGAGGCCAGAGAAGTTCTGCCTGTTTGACCCCTTTCATTAGAAAGCATTTCTCCACCACAGAAGAATGAGTCAGATTAAATGGATGTCATGTTTTGCAGCAGGACCTGAATTTAAAAAGCACTGAGAGACTCTAGCAGTGATGAAGCTATTATTAGACTTTCATAATTAAAAATGTGTACAGCTACACATCACTCCAGCTAAATTCAATTACATGCGTGTTGTTGACATATCGTCAGAACATCTGTGACTGCCTGCAGGATAAAAACATTTTAATGTGTGCTGGTGAGGCCAGAGCCCGCAAATTCAAGATCATCTAACTTCCTCTGTTTCTGATGGAGATAATGAAGAGAGATGAAAAGCCGTGACAGGAAACTAAAAATGGAAAGAACAGCACTCCCAAGTGTTTGACCTTCACTGTCTTTCCTCACATTGTGTTTTTAATGTGATATAAAATGACTCTTGATAACACGAACGCACTTGATTCTTCCCATCACAATGAACAAAAACACATGTATGCTCGCACATGGAACGGAAAATTATTTTCAAAACCCAGGAAATGCTCAAAAATCGGATATTTTATATGTGCTAAACTTTGATCTTCCAGGATCTTCTAAGGATGTGTTTGCCGAGCACTGCAGCCAAACAAACAAATCCCAACACGCACTTTACAAGTGAGAGCTCAGAGAAGGCAACAACAAAACTAAAACTGAAGCAGTTCTGTAAGGAAATTACTCTGGATATTGCTAAGTGAGTGGCAGCACTCTCTCACATGAGACTTCCTGGCAGGCAGGCCGGCCGGCCACCTCCTCTCTCAGAGGACGGACAGAGACACATGAAGGCTGTTCATACACTCTTCAGCTGAAACAGACCAGATTAAAACACTGACTAAAAATATTGAAAATGAGATTGTTAACTGTGACCACAGAGAAAATAAACTTCCTCAAACACACTCTTTATGTATATATTGGTTTACTAATCCACTAACAAAATCCAACAGTTTATATCTAGATATCACAGCCAATTGTTTTTGTAATGGTCACAGGACGTCATCAGATCTGATGTTGTGTTTAACAGCATCTATAAGAGATTCTATTCTGGAAGGAGACAGACCCATTTGTCTTGGAAAAACCTTTGATTTAGTTGATATCTTCAAATATCAACTAAATAAACAAGTTGAAACCTGTTTGTTTCACTAAAAATCAACTGCTGGCAAATAAATGTGCTGCAGAAACACCCTTATGATCTAGGATCTCAACTCTTACGATTTTAACTGATCTGAGATGTAACATGCAAACATGAGTGTCCTTACACGACCTTAGCCAAGTGTGACATCATTCCCTCCTGCGAGGGGAGGATCTCTGCCAGAGTTTTTCAACCACATGATCACAGGTTTAAAACAAGTCAGTGAATTAACACAGTAAAGGTTCAGTCCCCCAATGACAAATGTGCTCAGCACGGTCACGTCTGTGTTTACAGGAACGCAATACAGTTGTGAAAGTGCCACATAAACATGGAAAAATCTTCTCTGTTCTTCCTGAATGCCACTGTGGTCTGATGTGAACTCTGTAAACTCTGTCTGCAAAAACTCCTGCTCCGCTCTCACGTTTCCCAGCCCTGTGAATGCAGGATTTCTCTTCTGTTTGGTTTTGGATGGGGTACTTGGCAAAAGCGAAGCAAGCTTTGAAGACTGCGAGGTGTGTCTCTGTTTGGGTTGGGAGAAAAACGAATCCCGATTTCCACTCACTGGCACCAACGTGCAGCGTCAGCACAAACACAGAGCGGCCAGGAAATTACGAGAAACTGACATTACCTCGTCAGTGCGTCAGTGACTTACAGTACCAGGAGTGTAATACAGAGAGCTGGTATAGATGAGGTCGGCAGGGACCACCAGAAATGCATCACTTACTGTAAGATACCGTAAGCATTTCCTTTATGAAATATAAGGAAATAGACAGCTGCCTGACACACTGGTGGCCGCAGTTAAGATGGGATGAGTAAGACGTGTGTGAAGAAATGAGAAAGATGAGAGGAAGAAACACATGCCTAACACTCCTGCTCTGTAATAAAGACTCATTATTATAACAGTGTGTCAGGTTACATCACTGACTGACATGTACTAAACCTTCTCTACCAGCACAGCCGGGAAACAAAGTTCAGATAAAGACTGAGAGGAAGACAAGGGAAGAAACCATCAAATGAAGAAACAACGGCAAACAGCAAATACAACAAAAAAGAATGTTCAACAGAAAAGAAAGAGTAAGAGAGAGAGAGAGAGAGAGAGAGAGAGAGAGAGCAGCAGGGCAGGTTAATGGTGTCACTTTGGGAATTGAAGGCTTAATGTCTGCACAGAATTCTTCATCAGATCTTACATGATGACAGACTACAAACATATGCAAAGATGTACATTCCAAAATATACCTCATGCACTCATGCAGTGATTATTAAAGACTCTCACGCATGACAACACGAGTCCACTGCAAGATCTGTATGCAGTGGCACTGAGAAAAATGCACAAAAACTGTGTGAAGTGTATCATTTTCTGATGCTGACACAGCCACATTGTTTAGGTCAGTTTAACATCAACATCAAGAAATTAAAACTAATGCAAACTACTGCAAAAATGCTCAAATGAATGCTTTTGAATTACAATCAATTAGACAGCAAATTCCAGAACCAGCTGTTTTCAACTCTTACTGTAAACCAGCAGCTGTGTTTTGTCATGCTGATAACTAATAGAATGACAAGATGACTGGAAACCAGCTGAACCAATGAAAATCCATAATGCTACATTATAAAAAGATTGAAGAACAACAGACAAGATGCCATCCTCTGTCCTGACAACAATCAAGTGATCCGACCTGAATTTCTGATTTAGTGTTTATACATTCACTGTATCGGGTTCTGCAGCGTGTGGCCATTTAAGTAACAAGTGATAAATGATTATATATATGAATACACAAATTATCCAGCATTCTACCTTTGGTGGACAACTTCCCAGTTGTGTGTAAAACTTATTCCAAAACTGCATGAGTGACATGAGTGTAGTCACTGTCGTTCACCTCCTGAAACCAACAGATCCGTCCATGTGCTGCCCCCGAACCGGCACTCACAGAGAGAGAGACAGAGAGAGAGAGAGAGAGAGAGCAGAGAGAGAGAGAGAGATAGAGCTCTACTCCAGAACTACCAACTCTCTTCCCTCTCACGGCAGATTTGTTTGTGGGTTTGCGAGCGAGACATCTGTGAGAGTGACAGGTACAGAGAGAGTTCCTCACTGAGGGGAGATGTGAGAGAGGGAGGGCAGAGGAGGAGTTGTCAGGAAATGATGCTTTTGTTGGTAACAGACTTGAGTTACTGGCAGTCAGGCCCATTTTACAGTACATGGGGTAACTCAACCGCAGTTGTAGTGTAAACAGTGCAGCACTACGGTTCACCAGCACACGCTGGGTCTGTTTAAAGCTGCATGATCAGTATTTAAAGATTATTATGTTTAGTGACGCTCAGCTGAGTGTATTATTCTGATCTGTGCTCTGTCCTTTGTGTGCAACCCCCTCCCTCACTTATGAAAGGAAAACAATCAAGACGATCAGTTTTCCGCGGCTGGAGGAGAGGATACGGATGTGATTCTGATGACCGGCCTGATACGTTTATGACTCAAACATCAACACAGCTGTAGTTTCAAAACAGGATGTTAAAAACACATCTGTCCTGAAATAGTCATTCATACCCACTTCACTGGTTTCCAAAAACACATCATTGCCAATAAATTTATGGTAGAAGACGTTCAAATCCTATTGGCACACACAAAAGCTTAAAATAAATACCTGTAACCCTCTACAAAAAAAATCATAAACCTGCCCCAGTACCAGAAAAATATTTTTACAATCTTTACAGAAAACATCGTTTTAGAACAGCTAATCAGTTTGGAGCCGTAGCTATACGCCACAACAGAAATCAATGTCTTCTGAAAGGCATCAGGGCTGTAAGTCTGGTAACCCCAGCGACAGAATGGCGTCTTACTGTGGTGTCAGTATGGAGAATAAACCCATACAGTCTGTGATTCAGTGTTACCGAGATGTCAAGTGAGATGATTAACTGATTACTGCTCAATGATTTCTGATGTATGTTTTATATCTCTCCATTAAGAGAGAGCTATGAGAGAACCTATTAGATAACACATATTCTGCATATTTGTCAGAAAGATGCCCGTATGCAAATTATTTTAGGTCTAAAAGAAAGAAACTCAAGCACGGCTTTCAACGCAAGGTTGGAGATATGATATTGGATGTTGAAATCATGCTAAATCAGGTAGGGTACATTAAAAACAGCACGTTCCCTCAGAAATCCTCTTCAAGCAATGAGACCCGCGCACCTAAACCTGTCTGAAGTTGTGAATGAATCTCTGCTCAATGAATGAGTGTTTTAAGTGCATTAAAACCCTAAAGATGACGATGCTGCAAAAGCGTGCAGATCTTACAGCATTGCTCTCGTCTTTGTGGCAGCCTGTGGTTTTATGTTCTCTTGTGCAGCAGAGTTCAAACTCGCTTTCCTTTAGTTCACAAGGCACTGGAGTGATGTCACAACTAGACAGAGATAACAACATAATTTTTCTAACCAATCAGTAGCAAAGCTGTATGCTAACAGTAATTGTAAGAACAACAGCCAGAAAAGCAATGCTAACACAAATAAATGTTCACACCTGCATCCTTTAATATGCTGTTTGTGCACAAAAGTGTAACCTGAGCAGAACTGTACAGTGCAGTGCTGATGTCACACACTGTTCATGCAGTCGAGCTGTTTGCTCTACACAATTATGAACGAGTCACAATGTCTCGTGCAACACCGTCAACACCGTCACGTTTGTCTGTGTGGCAGATTTCAACAGTGCAAACCAACCAACTTTCATTACAACTAACAAACAGCATAAATGAACTTCTATTGTTTGTTAACATTAAAACCCTTTTCACATTTTCAGGTTTGGAACCCAGAACTATAGCAGGATGCACAACTGGTCACCTGGTCATCCAACACGACCCGTTTCTAACCAAAGCAATTGGCACAGCAGCTTAAACATGCAGAGAGCTGAGGGTGGGAGGATCTAAGCTTTGTGGTTTGTCTTTATTTGATTCTACACTCACACATCCTGTAAATAAAACCTCACACCTCTAAACAAAAAGAGGAAATCTTGAAGCTCATTGCTCTGAGTTTATACACAGAACACAGTGACAAACCGCTCAATCATTTGGGCCAGTAGGTCATATATTCAGCTGCCTGCCAACAGTTTCTAAAAGCTTTTTATATATATTTAAAATAAACAAACATAAATGTGCAATAATAACAACAGCTTGATTTGATACAACTATAAATTAACTGAAAGCTATAACTTCAAACACACTGTTCATAAACGCTCACATTCTGTGACAAACCTATGCGATTTGTTTCAAGTTTCTGAAACGATCAATTCTCTTTCTTTTAATCCTGACTAAACCTTATCTACATAATGTTTCTTTGATGACAGATCAGCAAAAATGTTATTACATTGTTTTGAGCTGTATTGGCTCTGAGCATCTGAATGTTTTCTTCTTGTTCTTCAAATTTTGCATCACCCCACACTCTTCATCAGGTGACGTTATGGCTTAATACAGCTCAGTTGTTCATTTACCCCAGTGAGACTGAAATAGGTTTATCTATTTAGCCACTGAGGTGGGGCGGGAATACAAAACCACTGCATGAATGATTTCATTAAAGTGTCAGAGTGTGAGGCGATTACAGCGCCTCCTGGAGCCATGAGGTTCTCCCCCGGTGAAGACCAAACCTCATTCTGCTCTGCTTACAGGTCTGAACACGATTTATAAAGGTGTCACACTGAACCTGTTCACAGTACACACATATCAGTCAAGTTTTCTGCACCCGTATAATCTGTCCTGCTTCTGTTCTTGTGAAACTCATCTGTTTGTTTTGTGGAAATGAAAGTGGAAGACAGCAGTGAATTACCAACAATTCACATTAAAAGTGACGTTTTTACAGTGTTATAATACGTTCTCCTGTCCCTGCTTAATACAGAGAGATCTGCACCTGGCAATTCCATTCAAACTGTGATATTTATAACAAACTGTGGGTGTAACAACAGACAGACAGATACAGAAACCATAAAGAGTCACATGGCTACATTCACTCATTAAAAACAAGCCTTTATGAGATGACAAACATCTTATTTATGTCTAAATGCTCTTTAAAGACCATCTAAAAACAAGATGACCACAGAATTATCAAAGCTACAGCAGACACAGTCCATCAAATCCTCAACAATCACACAGTCTTACCGGCAAGAGCTCTCCGTTCAGAGAAAAATCCAGGCTGGAGAAATCGAAGTCACTGGAGGTGCTATGAAACATGTCTGTGGTCATCTCTGACATGCCATTGAGAAGATGTTGCCTGAGGAACAAGAGAGAACACACATGAACTTATGAGATCACAGGACTGCATGGACAGAGAAGTTTTGTGGTGTATCATGACAGCACTTTTGCTTGTGTCATTCAACAAACACTGCTTCTCCCCAAAGTGTCTTCCTCAGATGCTTAGTTAACTATACTGTGACCAAGAGCCAGGGCTAAATGTACAAAAAGACCTACACATCTACACATTGAGTTAATGTATTTCTCATACTGTTTTTTACCTTATTTCTATGTAAAGCACACATAACAATGATCATTAGGGCGATACAACAGGGTTTATATAATACAAACTGACTTAAAAAAGTGATCTGGTGAGACTTCTAAACCCTGAATTAGAAAAGAGAAGACCTTCAGTTCTATATGACTATATCAAATATATTCAAATTCAAATAGTCATGTTTCCTATTTAGCATTCAAGTCAGCACTAAAAGTGTAAAATTGTTTTAATCGCTTGCTTTGAAATTGCTTTGAGAAACAGCTTTCAAAATAACATTTTAGAAGGCTCTCAGTTTGGGTACCCAATAAAGTATAAACCGCATACATCACCACAATGCATTAAATACAGGAACTGCAACTCCACTGACTGCAGCAGTTAACATGCAAACTGCATCATGTGATATTCATTCATTCATGAAGTACCAGTCATGTCTGCGTCATGTGACACCCACTTTCAGTTCTCTCACTTCATTCTGTGGGAATCACACCAGCTTTCACAAAGCTTTACTCTGGCTTCAGAGTTCTTGTGGGGAAGATGATGATCAGTTTTTGATATGTATGTCTGGATAAATCAGCATTAAACAACCAATAAAGTATTAAAAGTGTTTAAAAGATACATGAACATGAAATCGGCCTGCATTGTCCAAAACGAGATGAATTTAGTAGGAAAAAATATATAGAACATGACCAGAATGTTTTCAACAGGATAAGATAGGATGAACACATTTTGGGGGAATAATATTATTGGTTAATATTATTTTTTCCAGCTCACATGGCCTTGATTACATCAGCATTTTTTCTTATTAATATCCCTGAGGTTTTTAAAGGAAAATATGCTTTAATTTAATGTTCTTTTTAAAGAGAATCTCTTTCTGTTGAACTGATTATTGCAGCACATTCGAGTCAGGTTCCTCAAATAGAAATCTGACAAAAACATCTCAAAAACAGACAAAAAAAAATCCCCCCCTTGTGATAACGCACTGCAGGCTTGCCAAACTGATCCAGACTCAGTTCACTCTGCTCTGTAACCCTGGAGCTATCCCACAATGCCCCTCCCCTGCCCTGTGTAGTCTTATCCCTCTGAAAGTAACCTAATTCTTCATCTAAAACAACAGCTGCTTAAAACAGTATATAAACTCATTTCAGGCTAAATACAGATAGTAAATAAACATCTGTTTACAGTTTCTGACACTGTAACATACTGTACATCTACTGTACTTACATATCTACTGTATCTGCCACAGGCTTTGTTTTCGTTACCATTGAATAAAACCTGTTTTCTAAACCCTGTGTCGGATCTATGATGGTCTATGATGTTTGCTTTAATATAAGCAACACCCTGAGAAAAGTAAGGGACAAGAATCACTCATTTAAACAGAAATACGGGTGTCATGCTATGAGAGTGTATAATACACATAGCATAACCTGATAACATTTATCCTTTTCCTACTCTCCATAAGAAAAGAAAGATCAAAAGATTTTTCTCACTTTTTATGGCAAACACCATTAAAGGTTTTCATATTGAATGTGAATAAAACTGAATGTATTGAATTGCTTTTTTTAGCTGAGGAGTAGGTGGACAGGATGTAGCACTGACACTACAACCGCAAACTGTTAAAAACTGAGAGCTTTCCTTCCATGTTTCAAGCACGATGACCTTTACACACATGCATCTCGCCCTGCCACATTCCCTGTGCTGTCCTGCTTCAACACTGCCACTGTGTCACTTAGACTGATCACTCGGAGCGGTGAAAACATCTGATTTTTCAAAACTGTGCAGTGGAGAATGGAGACTTGCCTGTCTGATGTGGCAAGAATTAAGAAATTGTTTCAGCAGTATGTTGTGTGTCATGCAGATTCAAGTTTTTAAAGTCAAAATCACTTCACTGAAGGCCGATGTAGCAAAAAAAAAAACTCTGAAAATTTACAAAACATACTATTGTTTAAATACTGAAATTTATTCATTTTTGTCTTACTTTAGGTCGGTAATTGGAATGTAAAGTAAGGATTACACACAAGAATGGAGTAAAAGGAAAGTGGATTTCAGAAACATCACATTTTAATGCAAAATTACAAAGCCAAACACTTTTTTCTTTGTAATATCACGCAGAATAAGACAGCGAACACATGTTAAGAGTGAAATAAACTTCAAGTTGAGTTCATGTTGATTTTAAGGTTCTCTCTAGGTAAGTTGTCAGGTGTTGAGATCAGACAGAAGAGAAGGTACTCACTGGTTATCAGACTGCACGGGGGGCAAGTTGTACGTCTGATGCGGGAAGCTCCAAGCGTTGCTGGAGAGCTTCTGAAAAGAGGAAATCAGACATTTGGAGGCAAAGCTTAAACGCAGCATGCAAAACCTGTCATTCTGTCTGAATCCACAAATCATGTCCTGAGGAAATCCCCTGTATTTTCACAGAAATCTCTTTATACACCACGATGAGGCATTCAGCTCAGTTCAGCTGAAATATTTACTCTGTATTTCCTTTTTGTTGCTCTTTCAAACAGTGTTTTTATTGAATGCTCAAATGCAAAATCTCACAGGTGTAAGAGCAAAAGACCTGTATGAGTGCTCATACCAGCCTGTTCATATGACTGTTACCACAAAGATCTCACGCTGTCACCCACACACAACAAAAACATGAGGCTCTGTCTGATGACAGGTGCGTGTATCAGAATGACTGATCTGAGGTATTGATAAAAAGAATGGTGACGAACATGTCATCATTTTGAGACTGTCTCATCAGATAAGCAGCTTCACAGAGATTTTAGTTTAAACTGAGAGTTTAGTTGAGACTGTACCGGTTGTGTTATTACGCGGTTAGTGCAGCAGGTAATGATCTAACCTGTTTTCTGAAAACATTTTCAATTTAAATCTCAGAAGTCAATGTGAGTCGTAAGCCATTTTACTTATGTAATGTGATGTACACAAAAATCCCATTTCAAATAGGGATTTTCAGAAATCGCTTACTGTATGTTTAATATTTGTGTGGTACAGAATAAAATAAAATTGAGAAATTGAGATTGTTACTATAGGGGTTGTCATGATGGACCCTCCAGTGTCCAGATGAGGTCTGTCTGAGTAAGCAGAGCTTGGGCCGTTCATGGGAGGTGGAATGGAGAGAAAGGGCATCAGACTTCAGTACTGTGATACATGATGGCTGAAACACTGTAAACTTGAGCTGGTCAGTGTCTTCTCACCATGACCTGAACACACAAACACAGGAGACAGTGAAGCAGTGCAGAGAGACACAGACAGTCTGTAGTCTAAACTGATAACAAGAGTACAGTACATTTACAGAGACTAGAACCATGCGCTTACAATGCTGTGATGTCATCAATAACCAACAGGTTTTTCATTAAATACAGTACAGTTTCCTCAATATTAAATTTACGGCTGTTGTTTACTCATGTTTCTCCTGTTTTACATTTGGTAAGGGGATATATATTTTGCAGAACTAGAGAAGTTAAAAGTACCTCACAGACAACATAAAACTGTATTTTCCAAACCTTTCTAATCTGAATGCATTCAACCTCAGCCCTGTACTGCTACAGCAGTCTGGGAAACAGACCAGAAAAGCACCTAAGACAGAGGTTTTTATAGGCCCATTTGATCTAATGATCCAGATAAAAACCACAACAGGTCTACTGACGGCTGCTTAATAAAGCGGGGAAGGTTTAACGAAATGAAAAAGAACAAATGACAGGCCTGATGTAAAAGTCAAGACTGGTGGAGGGGAGAAGGGGAATTCCATCTGAAGAAGAAAATCCTTCGTTTTGGCTTACAAAACCATCCAAGCAACATGTCTAAGACAAGAGAGCTTTGTAACATCTGACATTCAGGACCAAACGACAGCCTCTCTCTTCCAAAAGGTCGTTTCATCACCTTTCAAGTTTTCCCGGGTGGCCCGGGTGTGAGTTACAAAGGAGATTATTTGATGACCTCACCCCGTGAGATCTCCGGCTTCAGGGCAAGACATGAGGTGATGGATGCTACATGCAGTTCCTCTGATGTTCTTTGTTCTCTGGTTGGCCGCTACTTCTTGTTCTCCACTAGAGGCCACTGAGACATTATCAGGGGTGATGTAAATTTCTTGGAATGGACATAAAAGGAAACATGAAATGGCTCATCTTCTTCTACACAGCGTTACTAAGCAGGAGTTTGCCGTTTTATTTTCCCCCACAAGGCCGTTCATAAGGCCAATTCTCCGATTCTGCTGCGTGACAGCAGGAGGTTTCGGTTATCCGTGAGCGTGGTAATCTGCTCTGAGCGAGATTTCATCAGATGAGGGTTTCCTCGTGATGTTTCAGGATCAGTTGTTTACACCTCATGTCTAGAAATTCTATATCAGTTTTGTTTTTGTCAAAGTGAATGTGGAGGGATTGAGTGTGTTGAACAGGCCACTGATTTAGAGGAAGTGTCACAAGAGGAGGTCAGCGCAGGACAGCAATGAGGTTCTGTTGCCTTCAGTTTGCATGGTGGCACTTTTCACAAATAGTGTACAAAATACCGCCTGAAACTCTTACACAGTAAAGTCTTTTTGTGTTTTTTAAGCACATTTAAAGAGTAAAGACATTATTTAATACATGTTTCTAAATACTGTGACCTTCATTATATACAGTCAAGTAAGTCAAGACCACTTACTTCTCACATGTATAAAACTATCATGCTAGGATAATGTCTGGTGTTAGTTAATTAACATATCTAATAGTTCTTAACATGAGAGATTACTGCTTATTAAAGTAATGTCATGGGGTATTAGTGAGCGTATCTGATGTCCAGATCTGAAAACTAGTTTCTCTTTCACATTCAGTCACACCCTCCCATCACTGTGCAGAGGTTCAAACAGACTACTCTTGTCACGCTACACGATTAGGGAGGGACAAGAGAGCAGCGGTTTGATGAGTTATCCATCCATGGAGAACGTCTCACTAAGACTTTAACAGGTTTCACATGACTGGAACATGCTTTGGAACTTGCGGAAGATGATCCCACAGAGATACGGAAAAATATAATGCTGTCTGAAAACAGCCAATGCTAATGGAATTAGAGAAACAAACATGCTAAGTGCATCCAAACGTGTTCTCGACGGCAAAGCCCAACACATTGATTACGAGATGAAATATTCAATAGGGGAAACAGTTACTCTGCTCATGTCACAGTCAAAACACTGCATGATTAATGAGGTATAAGGAGATTAAAAAATGTTTTCATATAAAGAGACAGTACATCATTTCTCCCTCGCTAACGCCACCAAAATATTGTAAACACTAATATTTTCTCAACACTGCCCATCTGATTAAAGCTGCACAAAGATCATGATGACCCTGCCCAAAAATGATGTGGTTGTTTGAGCCATTTCAGGAAATGCTCAAAACCGGAAAAAGTGCCACGGAGCCAAAGTGTTCACACTTTTTTAATAGAAAAAAAACTGATCTACACAGACCTTGCTGCTGCATTTTCTCTGCATATTATGCAAGGAAATTACCAAAAAATATATCAAAACATCCCTGAAACTCTGTTGCATGCAAAATGAAAGTCACAAGATTAAGAGTCAAAACAAAACTGAAAAGACTATTGAACTGCTGAATGGCCGCCACGTCGCGTGTTGTTCCGGATATCCGTGAATCATCTGAAAGCTTGAGGCAAATGGTAACTATGGCAAAAATAATAATGAAAATGACTCATTCTGAAGAATACAGAGTATGCAGGAAGTGCTTGGTTCTAACCGGCTTGTTTCTTTGTTCGGTTGTGTGTGCAGGCAGCATTGTCTGTTTGGGTGAGACCATCAACAGTTGTTATGAGTGTTATGGAGGTAGTGTGTCACGCAAGCTTTCGTTTCACTGAGGGAGATCTCAGAATTACTGATGTCATTCACAACACAATCAATAGAAGCTGTTCAAACACAAAGGATGTGACAAGCTTACTGAAAGACTGAGGAAAAGAACCGTGTCCAAAATGATGATAGCTGGTAGCACACAACCCCAGACACGTTGCGGTGCTTATGTGGGAGATGTGGGTTCGAATCCAGCCCGTGTGTTCTGCTGTTTCCTCGTTTTCCTGGTTATTTCCTGTCATCGCCACAGTGTTTATGCTTTCCAGTGGAATCAACCAATGAAAGTTTAGGAGCTGATCTGATGTAAGTAAATGACAGGGTGGCAGCCACAAAACCACACACACTCACACACGTTACTGGTGCGTCAAAACCAAGAGCAGACAAATCAAAATGACCAAGACCCAAAGATAAATTAATTACACAGACTGTGAAGACCCAGGGACACCTAATAAAGACATCCAGAAATTCAGAGAACAACATATGTAGGATTTATGTAGGATATATAGGATTTTCAAAACTAGTTTAGAGTGTCCAAACTATTAAAACACAAACAAAAAACTAGTTTATCTCACCAGTCGGATGACAGACAACTAGTAAACAACATCCTGACCCATCCGTATGTGTCACATTGAGAAATAAATCTGATTCTGGTCTGTAAAGAAGTTTACACCTCACGTACACATGAGCAAACAAAACAATTTTGTTCCTGACGACCTGACTGCGTTGTACTGAAGAGATGTGATGCTGGAAATGAAGGAGTTAACTGATCTCACAATCACTGAGAAAATCTGATTGGCAGGGCAACAGTGGGAAAACTGGGGGCGGCCAGAACACCACAAGCATCTTTCTGACCTCAGAAGAAACCTCATTAAAAAGCCTTTCCTCTTATGAGCGTTTTCACATGCGCACAGCTCAATTCACACCATACAAACTCAGTGATGAAAATAAGGTTACAGGAGCAAACAGCCTCTACACATCTGTGCTGAATACAAATACCAGAGGGAAACAGCATCGCTTTAACATTATGATCCAGACACCTGAATCTGCTCTTTGAAACTCTTTTACAGTGTCTGTTATCATCTTTATCTTTCCCATCCAGCAGGCCTTGGAAACCATGTCTTGAAATCACCAACACTTCTAAACCACCTTTAAAGCTAGCACACAGATCACTAATCAACCAAAATTACAAACAAAGATTAAAAAGACGCGTTGTATGTGCTCGGCCTGTCAGAGCTAAACATTCCTCGAAAGCACATTCCATACACGGACATGAAGACACGTGAACCACTGCAGCAGTATTTTTCATTGATGGCTGCTGATTAGACCAGAATGCATGAATGAGACTTTATCTCCAGTACAACAGGAAGGAAACAACATGAGGGGCTCACGTGAGGGACAGCTCAGGTCTGAGGTAGCTGAAGAGAAGCAGGGAGGGTTTACACAGCCGGCGTCCCGGCAGTCACCGTCTGGAATTAAATCACAGCAAGAGAGCCCTGCACCCTCTCTGGCTGCTTGAATTACAATGCAGCTAATAAATAACCAGTAACATGGTAAACTATGTAACCTGATAAAACCATGTAACGTTTTGACATGCAAGTTTTAACGTCTGGGTTAAATCTCTTATAGAAATCTCTCGCTCATATTTCAACCTAAAATCAAAAGAAAAACAGGAAATTATGTTACATAATAAAATAATTAAACGTGATCCAGGAACAATACAACTTTTGCTAGTGCATTGTCATATTATTTTTATGTCAAACTGAAATGCAGAGAAACACTGCCAATACTGTAATAAAATTAACAAATCTATTTCTACTGCTCAATTACCTGCAAAATAGTCTTAAAATCAACATGGAAAAAGTTGTTATAAGCTTGTGGATCACAATCCTGTCTGAAAAAACGTGATGAATATTCTGTCTGTATCGTATTTCAGGGGATCAGAGTCTTTTTGTGAAAGAAAACGTGACCGTAAGTGCTTTTGTTTTCCTGGTAACTGCTCAGACCAAGAGATCCTCTCTAATGCGTGACTCCACACCGCTGCCAACAACAGAGAAACTAACAGGAGGAAGTTTGCATTTGTGCAGTTAAACAATCTACTGGGCAAACACCATCGTCACGTCTGACCAAACAAAGCCCTTATCACTGAAATAAATCTAATCAGCTTCTACTTCACTTCTGTAAAAGCCTGCTGCCTCCCTTCATTCCAGTTCCATGGAATAGTGACTTCCCATCACAACAATTCTGTGGTAGCAAACCTCTGAGTTACTCTCTGAGCAACAGGACTGAAACACTGACAGCAAACCTCTGAGTTACTCTCTGAGCAACAGGACTGAAACACTGACAGCAAACCTCTGAGTTACTCTCTGAGCAACAGGACTGAAAATGAAAAAAAAAACCCCCCAAAAAAAAAAAAAAAACCCCCAAAAAAACCTGTTTTTCCCCCCAACAAACCGGGCAAACACTGACAGCAAACCTCTGAGTTACTCTCTGAGCAACAGGACTGAAACACTGACAGCAAACCTCTGAGTTACTCTCTGAGCAACAGGACTGAAACACTGACAGCAAACCTCTGAGTTACTCTCTGAGCAACAGGACTGAAACACTGACAGCAAACCTCTGAGTTACTCTCTGAGCAACAGGACTGAAACACTGACAGCAAACCTTTTTTAACC
The DNA here is from genome assembly GCA_036877525.1 of Chromobotia macracanthus. Taxonomy (NCBI): domain Eukaryota; kingdom Metazoa; phylum Chordata; class Actinopteri; order Cypriniformes; family Botiidae; genus Chromobotia; species Chromobotia macracanthus. The sequence goes on along the minus strand of JAZGTH010000033.1, from coordinate 1,490,516 downwards.
AATTCTTTTTTTCTCTGAGCAACGGGACTGAAACACTGACACAAATCTGAGTTACTCTCTGAGCAACAGGACTGAAACACTAACAGCAAACCTCTGAGTTACTCTCTGAGCAACAGGACTGAAACACTGACAGCAAACCTCTGAGTTACTCTCTGAGCAACAGGACTGAAACACTGACAGCAAACCTCTGAGTTACTCTCTGAGCAACAGGACTGAAACACTGACAGCAAACCTCTGAGTTACTCTCTGAGCAACAGGATAACTGCACCCCCCCCGGGAACCCGTCCGCAACAGGACTGAAACACTGACAGCAAACCTCTGAGTTACTCTCTGAGCAACAGGACTGAAACACTGACAGCAAACCTCTGAGTTACTCTCTGAGCAACAGGACTGAAACACTGACAGCAAACCTCTGAGTTACTCTCTGAGCAACAGGACTGAAACACTGACAGCAAACCTCTGAGTTACTCTCTGAGCAACAGGACTGAAACACTGACAGCAAACCTCTGACACAATGATGATTTTATTAGGGATCTGGACAGAACGCTACACATCAGACTATGGAGAGTCAGGACAAGTCCAGCTCTTCGTTTCACTATCACTCGTGTGTCATTAAGAAACTGCACCAAAACAGAAAGTGTGTTTACACGTTTACATGAAGTTTACAGCTACTGAAGCCAGACAGAAAGTAACTTCATGTACCGTTAATACACATCAACAGATCAAACAAACACACAACAGCTTTATGAGAACATGTTACCATCCCACAACCACCACGTTAAACTTTACCTGAGCAGACATAAACAAACCCCATCACCTCTTCACACGGAAACAACTTTATAACACAACACTTTTATAACACAACACTTTTATAACACAACAGCTTTTATAACACAACAGCTTTATAACACAACACCTTTATAACACAACAGCTTTATAACACAACAGCTTTATAACACAACACCTTTATAACGCTTCATAACACAACACCTTTATAACACAACACCTTTATAACACAACACCTTTATAACACAACAGCTTTATAACACAACAGCTTTATAACACAACAGCTTTATAACACAACAGCTTCATAACACAACAGCTTTATAACACAACACCTTTATAACACAACAGCTTTATAACACAACACCTTTATAACACAACAGCTTCATAACAAACACAACACTTTATAACACAATATAACACAACAGCTTTATAACACAACAGCTTTATAACACAACACCTTTATAACACAAAACACTTTATAACACAACAGCTTTATAACACAACAGCTTTATAACACAACAGCTTTATAACACAACAGCTTTATAACACAACAGCTTTATAACACAACACCTTTATAACACAACAGCTTTATAACACAACAGCTTTATAACACAACACCTTTATAACACAACAGCTTTATAACACAACAGCTTTATAACACAACAGCTTTATAACACAACACCTTTATAACACAACACCTTTATAACACAACAGCTTTATAACACAACACCTTTATAACACAACACTTTTATAACACAACAGCTTTATAACACAACAGCTTTATAACACAACACCTTTATAACACAACACCTTTATAACACAACAGCTTTATAACACAACACCTTTATAACACAACAGCTTTATAACACAACACCTTTATAACACAACAGTATAACACAACAGCTTTATAACACAACAATAACATAACACAACACTTTATAACACAAACACACTTTATAACACAACAGCTTTATAACACAACAGCTTTATAACACAACACCTTTATAACACAACACCTTTATAACACAACACCTTTATAACACAACACCTTTATAACAAAGACCTTTATAACACAACACCTTTAAACACAACATTTATAACACAACAGTCTTTATAACACAACAGCTTTATAACACAACAGCTTTATAACACAACACCTTTATAACACAACACCTTTATAACAACAGCTATAACACAACAGCTTTATAACACAAGACCTTTATAACACAACACCTTTATAACACAACAGCTTTATAACACAACAGCTTTATAACACAACACCTTTATAACACAACAGCTTTATAACACAACAGCTTTATAACACAACAGCTTTATAACACAACAGCTTTATAACACAACACTTTATAACACAACAGCTTTATAACACAACAGCTTTATAACACAACACCTTTATAACACAACAGCTTTATAACACAACACCTTTATAACACAACAGCTTTATAACACAACAGCTTTATAACACAACACCTTTATAACACAACAGCTTTATAACACAACAGCTTTATAACACAACAGCTTTATAACACAACAGCTTTATAACACAACAGCTTTATAACACAACAGCTTTATAACACAACACTTTATAATAAAGTTACACGATTAAAAGCAACACAACCCACGACGCCCCTGCGACAGAAACAGGCGACTTTCATTTGACTTTCACGACTTTAAAACTCACCTCACACACAAGCACGATCTGCTGGACGGACTCCCGAGCTGGATGTCCCGGTTGGGGGTTAAACGAGCGCCGTGCGTCCGTCCTTCTCATCTGAAGTCACGGTGAAGTGACAGCCGACACTTCCGCGTCGCCGGCGTTACGCGCGTCTCGTTAACGTCCTGACGTCACGCCGAGTCCGCCAATCGGAGGCCTCGCGTAGGCGGCTTCGCAAAGGCGATCGCTCGCGTTCGCGTCGCGTAGACTGAATGACAAACGACGCAAAATGATTGTGATTGCTCTTGTTTTGACCTCACAGATGCTCACATATGTAAAGTTTCCCTTTCTTTCGTGTTTATTAGAGCGTTTTAGGCGATTATAAAGGATTTAAAACTTTTAAAGCGCACAGATTTGAGTTTTTTGGTGATTTCGGTGTTAGCGCCCTCTGGCGGTAATAGAAGCGCGTCACAGCAGCAGACAACACAGTTTATTGTAGTTTATAGTATTAACATCCGCTTATTGTACCATATTAAATACATTAGACCACTAGTTATGGTTTTCAGTCTGTACTGTAATAGATAATAATTTGCTGCACTGTAGCTTCAGCTTATAAAATGACACAGAAGTCTCTGCTTTGATTTAATGCATACAGATTCTTCATATGGGAAAATAAATTATTATTGATTTTCTTTAGACTCTCTCTGCTGCCTTTAATGACGAAAGTGGCTTTATTATTACCGTATAAATTAAATCCAGTCAACAATAATTGCAGCCATTTAAATGATGTAGGAGATGACTTACAAGAGATGACATTTACCTGCCTGATAATTACACCTGTAAACATTTTCACTGAATATGAACAGTTTCAGATCTTGTTCTTCACAAGCTGAGGATCATTGTATGAGCAATGTGTGCACATTGTATAGCTGTACGTTGCGGTGACTGTTTTTCACATATTGGTTACCAAATTAATTACGATAAAGCGCAATTACACTTATTAGATTAATTAGGACGTGTGATGTGACAACAGCAGACGCTGACTGCATATATTAAAAGTCATTTTTACTGTAAAATTGACCCTCTACCATTTGAGCCAATTCCCCGACTGATGACGTAAGCCCTGAGCGACGCTATTTAACGTCATGACGTCAGACGCCCCGACCTCACTTAAATGACGCGTTTTATTAATAGATGAATGATAATATGATAATAACATTATATTCACAATATTTTGACATTTTAACCACTTCTTACGAAACCTAAACTGAGTAGCAACTGAGTGTAATAAACAAATGAATGAATAAAAGGATTGTTTAATTTGAAGTTTTTATTTTTGCAGATGAACATAAATAAGCTTTAAAATATTTTTTAGGTAATGAATTAATAACTATGTGCTAATGCCTTAATACAAACACAAGCAAAACCTGACACACGGGCCTGTGATATCACATACAAACTGGATCAGTATTCAGATGGAGTGTATGTGCTCCCATCACCAGTGTGCTCTCTACCGCCGCCCTGCTGGACGAATCTGGATATGCGAGCAGCTTGACTAATAGACCTGAAAGTCACCAATGCATGAAAATCCTGCTGTATTGAGATTTCTGGATCATCAGTCAGAGACCTTCAACACAGAGAGACTGGGCATGTGTATGTATATACAACAAAGGGACACTTATTAATTCTTTCTGTTTATTTTTGGCATCGTCTGCATCCTGCGGTTCTTTAAAAAGCTATTAGCAGCTAATGACTCGCCATTTGCACAAACAACATTATCTTACTAAACATTCAAGCTCATGTGAGGCTTAGCAGACTGTCTCTGCTCAACAGTGTATCTGCTGGAATGATAAATAGGCTAAAGAGTAAGAATAAACTTTCAGCTAGACCTGAATCTCAACATTTATAAGCCATTTACATAATTGGGTTTTTAAAATGAGGAACGTTTGCTTTTTGAAGTTTTCTGAAACTCACACTTGAAGATACAGTAGCTGCTTGTCACCATTTATTGAATCGCTGCCTGTTTACTGTTGAAAACAAATTCAGAATATAAACAAAAAGAGATTCTGCCAATTTAGATGTTATTATCTTATTATTTCTTATGAGCAACATTTACTAGACTTCACAGTTTTGTGTTTATGCAAATACCTCCTCAAGAACATGTGGTCACTGGAGACAGGATGAGTCTGTCTGTGTGTGTGAGGTCCAGAGACTAGACAACACATACAGATTTCATACAAAACAAGCCCAATTAAAATGACCTGAAACATCAAGAATTATAAACTGAAATCCAGTGAAGTGTACATCACATAGTTTTAAATATTGTGTTAAACAGCTTATGGTTTTGCTGAAAGATGTTTATCTACAGCCAGAGGAAGAAATGTAAAGCATCAAGCACTGGGCTCTTAAAATCACTGGGTGCCCTTCCAGCTTACAAATGATAAATGTACAGAAAGAAAGAGCTGTAAATATAAAAACTGTAAATATACAGAAAAATGGAGAGTCTCAAACGCCTGGTTCTACCGACTATTAGTCCAAAAATTATTTTACTGTCTGGATATTGTCTTAAAACATCACTCGAGCCCCTCACAGTTCAAACTATCAAATAAGTAGATGCATATATACTATATGCAATATTTCAAATAAGTAGATGCATATATACTATAGGCAATATTTCAAATAAGTAAATGCATAGAGATGCACAACAAAGACTCTAAATGAAGCACAGAGACTTCTGTAAAGATCTCTCAGGTTCCTCAGAGTTCCTGCCAAAAGACAGCTGTGAAGAACCTCTGTGTAGAAGATCAGTTTCATAATGAAGACTCACAATTAAGTTGCCACATTGTTAGCCATCTGTCTTCCATCAGCAGCGTCAGATGAGGACTGTACAGAGCTGTTAGTGTGAAACACGGTCATATTAGCACCTACCATGAACTGTTACAATGTTGGGTTTCAATCTTTCCAACAAGCACCACAAAATGACTTTCAATAATGGAAAACTGCAGCAGTTTTCTGAGTAACATTTCCTTTTGTGCTCCACAAAAAAAAGAAAGTTTAAAACAACCAGAGCCAATAATGACAGAACGACTCATTTTTAGGTGACTGTCTCTTTAACAATAAGGGAACATCAGACAGGTTTTGGAGGACAGCACTCCTGTTGACCACACACACATTATAAATACTGCATAACTCAGATAAACAACAACTCAAGAATCCTCTCAAGATACAAATAAGCAAGAAATCACAAACATAAAAAATCAAAAAGGCTTTCTTGACCATATTGTTATGATCCTCCTGTCCTTCCAACCCACAGGACCCAAAAGCAGAATTATTACAGTTCTTGTGAGGTCCAACAGCGCCCCCTCTGTTCAAATGAGGGTAGACTGACCCTGATATGGAAGGAGACAGAAAATAGCTAGAAATGGCTGTGACCCTCCTGTTGACCTTGGTGACCCCCTGACCCGTGTCTCCTGTGCTTTCTGCGCTCGTGGTGAGATTTGTGATGATGTCGTCTGTGGTGGTGAGATCTCCATGCTGAAGACAGAAGAGAGAACACAGGAAATAAACAAAAACAAACTCAAAATCTACAAACTCTACAAAATCTACAGACAAACTCAAAATCTACAGACAAACTCAAAATCTACAGACAAACTCAAAATCCACAGACAAACTCAAAATCTACAGACAAACTCAAAATCCACAGACAAACTCAAAATCTACAAACTCTACAAAATCTACAGACAAACTCAAAATCCACAGACAAACTCAAAATCCACAGACAAACTCAAAATCTACAGACAAACTCAAAATCTACAGACAAACTCAAAATCCACAGACAAACTCAAAACCTACAGGCTTTATCAGCATTTACAGTGGCTGATAAAGGGAAACCTTTGAGGGAAACCTGGAGGATTCTGGAGTCTTATTGACTGTAAACAGCTGAAGCGTGTCATTTCTCTGATGTTAAAATCTCCTGTCCAAGTGTGAAGACAGACTTTCATTTACCCTCATTTCATTCTAAATGTGTTTTCTTTCACTTGTCACTTACATTTCGTGCAGATGATCTTGGGTCGGTCCCATTTCCCGTTGGTGTGACATTTAATGGTGGGGACGTGACGCTGGAGGAAACCGTCTGCACACTGGTAACGCACCACAGAGTGTATGTCATAATGAGAACGCTTCCGGCCAATCACAAAGGCGTTGTCCACTGTGGGCGGAGCTCCACACAGCACTGCAAAGACAATGATTTAGAATTATGCAAATATCATTAAAATAACCCAATGAATTCTGATTCAGTTCATTTGCATGGGTAATAGTTAAAGTTTAATGTGAGTAAAAATATGATTCTTTTGCTTGGTTAACATTATTTGAATTGATCTGACTTGTGTAATTATTGTTATTTAATTGTATATGCACAGACCACACACAAGCACACTCTGTTACATCTGAAGTGAATTAGAAGTTCAGTTTTGTATTTTTGAGAGCCATCCAATCATATCAAGAGAAACTGTATCCCAGCAGATTAAATTAGAGGTGTAGTCCAACAGTACATCATAAATCATACATTTATTACAACATATCTAAAAATATGAAAAAACTCAAGACTGTTAATTAAGTGTGCGGAAAAACTTATTCGATTATGTCAAAGGTTTATCAGAGTGGTGTGAGTCCTGTTTCCATGGTAACAGTGACTGTGTTTTATTGGCTGTTCTGTACAGACAGTGTGGGTTTAAAACAAGTTTCTGAGATCATTACAGATGTGACGTTTATCTAATTAACCTTATACTGCTTGTTTTCACTGCAGTTCCGTTTTTCGCCTTTAGGTGGTGCAGCTGAAACTGGTTGCATGCCTTGAGTAAGGAGCTCTGGCACAAGCAGTCCAAGTCTGCAGCACACAGCTCACAGTACATGTTATGTTCAGATGCTTTCAACAGCAACTTGAATAAAACATTAAACTGACCTGAGATCTGCGAGCGTTTAATATCTGCGTGACCTTGAGACCTGAACGTTTCCCTTTCACATAGGATTTTATTCACAAAGCCTTACGACGTAAGAGATGGTTTCAAAATCTTCCTGCAGCTCTGCGTACGATTCTTACACTGCACTTTATGTCTCCTGAAGACATATTTGTTAGCTTTGTTCAAGAAACAGGAAATATTATTCACCAGTAATATTCTTCTCCAGGGAGTCAAAGAACCACATCAACCAGTTAAAACAGAATTCCTGAGTGACAGAATTATTACCACATGAGAGACTGCTAAGATGATAAGAATAGTCACACTGAACGTCAGCAATCACGTCTGATGATACAGTTTCACATCTGTTTCACGCTGTATCACTGTATTTCTTCAGCATTGCTCTGTGTTAGGATTAAATTATGAACTGAAAGACATACTGGAGGGGTTAGGCGATCAATAGAGGAGACAGTCTGAATGATAGAATGACCAGGAGAGAGCTGATGTATGAAAGCAGACGGCGATGCAGGAGGAGGGACTTCCTACAAATTTTTCCCAGGTGGTCTTGCAAACGACATGCTGGCTAAGCTGTTTGTGCGCCAAAAGTTTTTTCTAAAAAAATTCCAGCATGCCGATTAAGGCCAGTTGGCTATATCGTTTTGATGTGTCTGTGAACTGTAGCCATTGCCCAGAGTTGAGCCATATTTACACTGTTAAAATAAGTGATGAATGCAAATGAACGATCAGATCAGCTGTGCTTCAAGTGCCTACATACATTAAGTTTTAAGTTAGCCCACGACCACCCATTACAAGCTCTAATACAGTTTAAATATTAAGTGTTAAAATATGAGAATTTCAATAAGAAGTGAGAAACACGCTTCACTGACTCTCCAGAACAGGTCCGTCTTGGTCTGGACCTCCTGAGAGGTGTGCTCTCATTAACCTGTTCTCCGTCTGGCCCCTGTGAACCCAAAGTGTCTCTTAAAATCAAGCTTTGGTAAATGAACCCGACAAATTCCACAGCTTCTGTCTGCTTTATATGCAAATAGCCAGACAAAACTAGCCTAAAGAGTCCAGAGAGGTGTGATTGGAAAAGATTGTGTCACAGCATGACTGCTAGAAGTGTCTGAAGAGAGTCAAAAGCACTGTCGTTTCGAACCCGCTGTCAGATTCTCGCTATCATCAGAAGGAAATGAGTGACAGGTTACTGTCGCAGTCTGATGCTAAAAGACGTGAGGTGAGCGATAGTGCTGATAATGGAGACAAGACAATTCTAGTGTGACACAGACAAGAAATGATGGAATGAACATGAATAATAGTTAAATAAACAGTGTACCCAAAAATGAAAATGCTTGCAGCTGCAAATCTGTGAGGTGAGGTGGTACAGTGTGGTGCGAGATGAGGTGGTATGGTGTGGTGTGAGGTGATAAGTGTCTGTCCTGTTTCTCCTCGTTTTCTCTCACCAGTGCTTTTCTTGCAGATGTAGGGTAGGTTGTAGTTGCAGGGCACGTCGTTCCACTTGCCATTCTCACGTGCGATCAAGACCACGCAGTCCTCTCCGCCTGCAAAGAAATGATCCGGCTGCTTCTCTCTCCAGTTCTCATATTGCTGGAGGAGGAGAGACATTTCAGGGCTGAATCCAGTGCAGGCTGGTTTTACAGGCTGTTTGGTGTAGTGTCTTACATATCCAATGCAGAACTAACGTTTCCAGAAACACCGAATGGGGCTGATGTCTGATGTTGGTTGATTTGTTTCTAAATGGTTTTAAAAAGGTTCAGAAAGACATCTGCTCTGCTTTGCATAATCTATCTGAGTATCTGATGTTATGAACTATGTATGAGGAAAAACATTTGCATTAGTTCATTGAGAATTTCTGTTCTTTTTTTATTCATGGCAAATCGTTGTTATATACTATTGCACTTTGCACAATTAAAATTGCAAACCCAGGGTAATTTTTAACCCCGAGTTATCTTGTCCCATGCTTTACACTCTTTATACTTTACCCTGGGTTAGAAATTCACGAGTGCCCTGCTGTTGACACCACAGTTCACCTCTACAGCAGGATTAAAAGCCCTTTCAAGTGTGAAACATTGCTTAACTCAATGTTAAAAATGTCCTGAACCTGGGGTTAAATAAGACATTATCCCTGTGTTAAATGCAGTGTGAACAGCCTGTAAGTGCAGCCATCTTACTAGGTCCATGTTATCAGTCCACTGGAAGTCATCTTCAACCATCCTGTCATTTAGCCCGATCCAAGTGTTCTCATGGCTTAAACCTGTTTGAAAGCACATTTCATAATCAACATTTGTGCATTAATTCAATCAAACTTTTTATATTAGCTTAGAAATAAATGTGAACGGGGTCTACTAAACGTGTTTTTGAAACAGATTGCTATCTGATCACACCTGCTTAGGTGGTCAGCCTGGTTTTTAAAGCATGGTGGCTGGTCAACCAGCTAGTTAGCAGCTTAGAGCAGCTATAAACCAGCTAACATTTTAAAACACAACTAGTGCTCACTGTAGATGGATTCAGTTGCAGGTGTAAACAGGATTTCTTTCTCAGTAGATGATTTCATTTGATCACTTGAGATCATTTTTGTGGTGTGGCTGTAAAATCATTAGAGGCTCATTAATGTTTCTAATGGCTGTGGTCTCTTTATTGCAGGGGTGGTTATGTCCATTTTCAGGGTGATTAGGCACACTTTTGGATTGTATGCAGACGGGCTGAGAGCAGCAGACAGCTGCTGTGAGAGGACACACTGAGAAACATTAACCTAGATGTTGGCCTGATTATGAGCAGTCAACATAATGCCATCAGAACTGTGGGGACGGCCAGCAAGCCTGTTAAGTATCTGAAGACGTATCCTGTCATGTATCGCAGATTATAATGTTCTTAAGTTGTAAGTGGAACGTTTTAAAAATGTTAGAGAATTACAAAAACGCTTGAATAAAGCATTCTTATAACGTTAAAACAACAGCTGGACATTGTGAACGTTCCTTGAATATTCAAAATAACATTTTTAACGTTTTTGTCACATGTTAGGGAAACATTCTTACAACCTATAATTGTCAGCTGGGATGGCACATTTCTATATATGTGTGTGTGTATAAATACTGACTGTTCATGAAGTTCTGCTCTTCTGTGGAGTGGATGCTGGTCAGGTGGCCGCTGTGTTCTCTGCAGTTCTTCTCTGCATCTTCCCAGTTGTGTCTGTGGGTGAAGTGTCTGTAACAGTAACCATGAAACTTCCTCCAGCTGTGCTCACAACCCTCAGTGTCTGCATGAGAGAGAGAGAGAGAGAGTCACAGAGGAGAGACACTGTGTGCTCCACCAGTCAATAAGTAGGTCAAAGTGTTGATTAGGTAAGCAAACACAGAAAATTCCCTTAACATTAATATTAGATGTACACTAACAAGTTTTATTCAATTTGTAAATGATTCACTCTGCACTAAGAATTGAAAACATTTAGAATACAGCATGCATGTTTGTATTGTCTGGTTTCTTGAGGTTACGCTCTGAGAAGTAGCCAATCACAAGTTGTGCCAGCAGAGCAGAAACTGGCAGGCACATGTGCTCTTCAAGCTTTGACTTGAGTCGATTGTGTGTGTCTAGAAGAGAGGGAAAAGCTTCTGAGCCAAAATTACAGGCAACAATTCTGGAGAGAGAACGGAACGGGCATTCATACCGAAGTCAAATCTCTGCACTTCTGTTTATACAAGGATATCTTATGGATCTCCGCGAAGAGTCACTAATGCCACAATGTAAAGGTTTAAAGCTTTTTTGATGCTCTCAAAAATGCTTTTACTTTAATCTAAGGGTCCAGAGACATGCAGTAATAAGTGTGATGTGTTAATTGGCTCGCCTGGGTCTTGTTGATAGATCAAGCTCTGGTTTCAACAGCTGGCCCCTGAACCTCAGCCATTTGACAACTTTGGTGATGTTGTACAATTATTGCTGTTAGTGGTCTCCATGGAAACTGGAGGTTTCAGGACAGATGCGGTTGTGATGAGAACAGACAGGCAATGAATCACATTACACTGGAGGCCGGGCGAGCAAACAAATGAACCTGACAGCAGATTCAGCGGCTCTTTGATCATTCTTATTGAAGAGGTGTGTTTGGTTCTACATTAAACACAGTTCTCACAGAAAAACACACATGAGGTTCTCCTGAGGGCTAATTTAAAAATGTCATATCAGCTGAGAAATAACCCCTTTTTATGAAGGCATTTCTTGAAGCGAGTGACGCAACCTGAATAAGCTAAAATGTAAGATCTTTTTTCCTCAATGGATGGAATAACTGTAATAAACCAATTATATCAAAGATTACCCACAATTCCCTCTCACAAATCTGCACTGCAGATTTTGTTTATCAGTATTTCTGTCAAAACATCCCAAAGACAAGAAACATTTCCTTAAGAAAATGGTGATATTAAAACTCAATTTGTTGCAAACGGTTTCATTTCAAACATAAATCTACTGATTTACTTAGTTTAAATAACTGTGTAAGTGCACTGCACTGTGTTGTACTTCATGTAAATGTATCTTGTTTTAAATATGTTTTTACTGGAAAACAAGATAGTGTAAGTTTCCCAGCTAACATAGCTGTACCAGAACTGTCACACAGTATTTTCATTCTCTCTCTCTCTCTCTCCATCTCTTGTCTGGGTCAGAACTGATCGCCCATGCTTCCTTGCCTTCATGGAACTGTGGAAATCGAGCATGAAGTGGATAATGTCAGAATAAATTCAGCATAAATTTAGGATTACGTGTGCCACATCTGATGCTGCCTTCACACTGATAACAACAAAGCCAGCATTGATAAATCCAGCAAACAGTGAAATAATGTAATGAGATAATTCAGTCACAACCCGTCGCACAGGAACTCAAGCATCAGGATATCACAGCAGGTGTCACAGTAAATATTTAACGTTTTATAAAATTAGTTTAACACTTCTATTAAAATCGGGAAACCCACTAAAAATTTATTTTCAATACAATCTAAAGATGGCTTAATCGACCAATCAGAGTATTATTTTATGAGCTGACAGATGTTTATTCCATTATTTTCTGTATATTAAAGTGTGTGTGTTGGTTCATTACCTTTCTCACAGGTGTCTCCACCATAGCTGGGCAGACAGAGACATACAAAAGAGTTGATCTCATCAATACAGGTGCCTCCATTCTGACACGGGTTCGACTGACAATCATCACTGTCTGTGAGAACAAACAGAAACAGAGAGATTATTACATTTAGAAACAACTCAACCGTTTCACTCAGTTTTAAAGCTTACAGAAGATGTGATTTTTAACTGGAGTGGCTGCTGTAATCCTCTAGTTTTATTTCCATCAACAGTGTTTTTAAATTAAAACATTCTGTTTATCATCCTAGTGAATCTTTTTCAATCTGTTTTAGTTGATTAAATAAAAAAAACCTTCGGAGCGAACATTTTCGTTAGTAATTTTGTTTGCTTCTTTACCGCTGCTGTATGCATCAACCATGTTCCTGCAGACACAACAACCAACTGGGCTTTCCTTTCTCTGGAGTCGAGCGGCATTTCAGAAACATCCTTCTGAAAACAAAGTGCTCTGGGAGCTGTCCAGACAAGACATTTATCAGCAAGAGAGGCTGCGTCAGACAAACCGGGCCGGCATTTGTACTGAAAATGTCAGTGGTCCTATAACACAGCTGTGAGGATGGTCACAGCTATTCAAACTCGTCCCTTAAGACAGACACCTGACAAGGTCTTCGGATTTCCTTAGTGTTTTCTGCAGTTTCTAAGAGCTGGACGCTCAGTTTTAATGCTGCCCAGAGTTACGTCTTTCATTTCAGCATTTGCCGGTGTGTTTGTAAATGATGCGCTGAATAAAATGTAAACAGCCCTGTCTTCTCTTATAAATGACCTCAGATGCAGTCAGCTATTTCACAACCAATGACCCATCCACACTCTCCAATACAGAATCTAACACCAGACAAAGAGGAAGAAAATCAATACGGAAAAAAGAGACTTTCTCCATGAGAGCATGATCACGCTGTGCGCAAATAATAATGACTGAAAACATAAACACCTTTGACAGTGACATTATTTTATTACTGTATACATCTGAACATAAATGACGCTCGCGTGTATTGAGAGAAGCGTGTATTCTGTTTCTGCTGCTTCACCAGATTTATTCATTCAGTGTCTCAAACCACACAGATAACAATCAATCAATAGTGATCAATCAGTTATTGAGAGTTTTAAACTACCAGTCAAACGCTTGTGATGTTTAAGAATAATAATAAACTCATGAAGTGGAGTTTAACAATGGAGCAACAAAAAACAAAATGAAACAACATGAATTATGTTGTGTCAAAAGAAATATTTATAATCTATACAATATATATGGTTTGATATATATTATCTCTCTCTCACACACAGATAACAATGTCTTGTGATTGTTGAATGTAAGCAGAGGTCTGAACACAGGGTTTTGCGCTGAAATAAAGCGACACAACTGTTTAGACAAATATAACCCCTTTGTGTCTCACATTAATAAAACTGCTCATTAAAACACTTCACATGCATTAACAAATCAAATGAAAGCTCACAGAAAAACAGCCACACAATTGACTATGATGAGAAACACTTCAGTCACAGAGAGTCCAGGCCACAGCTTTCGACTACTGCAGCAACTCGAGCAGTGTTACTGGAGCTAATGAGCAACGGTGTCATAGCAAGTCAAACTGTCGTTTCTCACATCTGACAGAGCGTCTGTTCTCTCTGTGGTGTGTGGAGGCCAAACTTGCTCTCAAAGCTGTCTTCAACCAGAGAATGAGAGACAGAGAATGAATGCAGTGTGAAGAATGAGACACCAGAGGTACAGAATGAGATTTCCACGATCAGATCTGATGCTCCGGGCAGCGGGTGGATTTTGAAACCCCCTCTAACCCTGCCTGGGATTCAATCCACACAACCTCCCCTGAAACGTGAAGATTTGCCACATCTCTGCTGTTCGCAGGGAACGTGGGGCAAATTCACAATGTAAAGCCACAAATCACTTCACAGTGAAGGCCAAAACAGTCCTTCAGCTCTTCTTCTGTTTCACTGACGTGTGATGAGCATTTGTCAAAGTCAAAATCAAAAAGCACACCTTCAGGTCCCCAGCAACAGCAAGATAAGAGACCCCCACACACAACAGGCCATGATTCATCTCCAGAACTCATCCACAGGACAAAACATACAACCTGCCAGAGTGATCACAGTCTCCAAAACCCCCAGATGTCCCCAAATGACTCTTTACAAATTCTATCCCCATCCCACTGCAGAGAACCAACACACTGAAGAGGGTGACACTGCTGAATCAGCAGCCAATCAGAGGCCAGCGCACCAGAGCTATTGCACTCCAGCCCTGAGAGGTCACGGTCCTGGCCAGAGTCTAGCTGCAACCCTAATCAAACACACATAAAGAGCAAATGAGGGGCTTCAGGATTGCTTTAAAAAGAAGACGAGTGTGTTTGATTAGGGTTGGAACTAAACTCTGGGCAGGACATTGGCCCTTCATCCCTGAATATCACAAACAAAAACAGCAGTAATTTAACCGTTTAGATTTTGTTAATGAAAATAATTCTTCACAGATTTTCTTCAGAGATAGTTTTTATCTTCGAAACAAAGTTTGTTAATGATGATAACCCTAAAAATACCTGATGCTAATACAACTCAGGGCTGTTCTGTTTTTGCTCTCACTCAGAGCAAACTGCAAAACAAAACTGAAGAACTGAGCCAAACTAGCTGTTTAGACGGTGTGTGTGTATCTGTCTGCTGATCTGTTGTGTGTTTGTCAGCATAGAGGAACTACACAAAACATCCTGTAGTGCATTAGAGGTTAAGGGTGGAGAAAATATACGAGAGTCTGGTGCGGGCCATGAAATGTATTTCTGGAAATAAAAGTTTGGGGGACGGAAGGGTTGCTTTAACTCCACTTTGGCAGTGCATTGCAATTTTCATATTGCCTTTCTGGCGAATAACAACAGGGCAGAGGAGAGAGAGGGGTTGAGAGAGCAGTGCTGAGTATAAAACAGAAGAGCGGAGTCAGAGAAATATATATTGGTAGGGTATGTATTGTATTATATACATTTAGAAAATGGACAGTTTCAGCTGTAATTTTAGAAGAGGTCAATATACTCTATATTAATCTATATTAATCAACCTGGTTGCCTGACAACCTAAAACAGCTCACAGTTAGTCTGATAAGTAACACTTAGCAGAAGAACATGGCAGGTCATTCTAAGATACTTCAAATGCGTCTAAAACACACTTACAGTAAGCAACAGAAACAGAGGATTGTGTGTGTGATAAAGAGAGAAAATGTGAATCATTTAAAATACAAATTCAATCAAATTCATCCTTCCAGAATGAGCAAATATTAGTACAAATCAGGTCAAGATTATGCAGTAATAAGCAAAACCACAAATGCAAAATTCACAAATGCTCTGCCAATAGCCAAGAAAAGGCAATTACTAAATCACCTAAAGCAATCTTCTAGTGCTTCAAACTACAAATTAAATAAGCACGATTGTTTTCTTCTGAATGCTGTTTAGGTCAAAAACCCTCAAATGAATCCCTGATGCTGTGCAGAATGGTAAACTAATGTGATCTGAATCCATAAACAGGTTTACACAACAAGCTATTAGCCAACGCAACGGTTAGGGCATTAACACATTGCAATACCTACTGGCATGGCTGCTGCAATTTGACTGTTTGTCGTGGTTTAGCATCATTCACATATCGACTCGGTTGATTTGTGAAGTCTGATAATAAGAGTCATGATAATTCAGCTGTGATGACCTTTGGTGTGTTCACATCTCCTCCATTATGAGTTCTTCTAATACACTGATGGAAGTAAAACACAGACTGAGCTTCTGAATTGAACAGTGTGACTGTTAGTAATTTTGCATACTGCATATAAACATTTTAATTAAAGTGATAAAACACTATATTATTAATTAATTACTGAGCAGAGACAGATTGCTGTAAACGTCCCATTAAAATGGCGAGACAAAATTAGGGATGAAGATTAATTCCCCGATTCAGAGTGTATAAATCATATGTAACTGTGTGCGTTGCCCATCTGTCTGTAAAGTAATTGTAAAGTGATTACATGAAATAATTTGAGGATAAAATATACCAGCAAAACACACTATAAACGGTAAAGCTATGTATAGTATTGGCTATAAATGACAAATACATTGGATTATATGAACTATGTTAACTGTATAACCTTTCTTATATAAACATTGAACCTGAGATATTAACCAACCCATGAACACACTAAACAAATCAAAACAAACTGACCAGCCCAGGCAAATGACATTTAGCTGGACTTTATTTTGTCATGCTAATAGTCATAGTC
Organism: Chromobotia macracanthus; assembly: GCA_036877525.1. NCBI lineage: Eukaryota > Metazoa > Chordata > Actinopteri > Cypriniformes > Botiidae > Chromobotia > Chromobotia macracanthus. Next base: position 1,473,713 of record JAZGTH010000033.1, on the reverse strand, counting down.
ATTGTTTCTACTATACGTGTCAAAGGTATTCCCCTGGCAATGTTTTTTAATGTACTTTTAGCGTTCTACATAAATTCAAGCCTTGGGCTGCTATGTGGCTCCTTCAAAAGTCCTTGAGCTCTATTGGCTGACTATTGACCTCTCTCTGAATCCACTCACCAGTCTCACAGCTCTCTCCAGAATAGCCCTGGGGACAAAGACAAGTGTAGCCCTCCCCCTCCACCAGACAACTGCCACCATGCAGGCACGGGCTGGTCTGGCAGGGATCTTCTTTCTCTGCAGGAAAAACAAGAAGGTCAAATAAGTTTAAAACACAGATCTTTGAAGCTGTGGCCTAGCACGTAGACTCGGATCAGAGAGAGGCAGCTGGGCTATTGTGAATTCTCAGTGCGGGCCACAAACATCCGCACTGACTAATTTGCTGTCCCGGACCCAAGACTCCTCCTATACGTGCCTTTATAGAAACGGCGGAGTTCAAGAACTCCTCACCATCTAAATGATGAAATAAACTCCTCAGCGCCCACTTGAGAGCTTTTTCATCCCAAATCCCGTCAAATGGATCATCTCTGAGAGGATAAAGGGCTCTCCTTGCTAAACTGGAATGGGTGCAGTAGAAAAAGACATTTAATTCATAAACAATTAATCACAACCTTTGCCATTTCCTGAGTGTATCACTACTCCCAGTGGAGACTGGCTCTCTTGGCTGAGGATAATGTTGAAATATACAGTACATAAACAGATCAATAACCACACACAGAGAACAGCTCTCTCTGACAAATGTGTGTGTTGTGAATGCGTGATTGAGGGAGTAGCTAATGTAGAGAGCGTGTAGGAAGCTGGGTAAACAAAAACAGGAAGGTGGGACTGAGAGGAGCAAAAACAATTATTATTGCTAACATATTTTAATGTTTTGTTGCAATAAATGAAACTTTAAACATACAAAAGTATGTTAACAATAACACTTTGGTACTTTTGTTTTGGTTTAGTATTTTATTTGTATTCAGTACATTAGTGAAAACCAAAACTGGACCCGTTTTAAAAGCCCTTAAAAAATATTAGAAATGTAATAAAAATTAGAACCAAAAGTTACACTTCTTACAATTACCGTCTCTAGCCAGTCACGACCACTGAAGCTAGCAACAGCAACCATGAGAAAACGATAACAAGTGCCTGTAGAAACACATCTTGCTCTTAAAAGTTTGCTAAGCTTCTGCCCTCAAATACAAGAGCCGACCGATAAAAATGTGATGTAGTTACTCAGACACATCTCAAAAGCTCTCAGAAACACCGAAGACACGAGTCTGTTTCATGTGCTCAGAAACAAGAGATTTATCAGAGGACAAGAGACGTCCAGGATTCTTCACCCCAGCCACTCGTTAAGACAGAAAGACAAAGACAAGTTGCAGTCTCACTTTAAACCTCTATTTACTGCAGCAACATCCTATCACATCCCTCAAGATCTTCACATTTAAAAAAAATGACTCATGGTCCAAGTTAACAAGTAAACGTCAAACATTCAATTCTGTTGAATTCAACTTTCAAAGCATTAACAACACTGACTGGTTAAGACGTTTGTGTAACACCATGTCTTACATAAGACAGACATTATGATCTTATTTCGGACTGAAATGCCAAAATCAGAAATGATATGTCAAAATCTAATATCATGGTTTAGGTGCATAAAATGCTGCATAAAGACACTAGATGCAAATAAGCTACAATCCTACAGGCGAGGACGATGTTGTCTCAAAACAAAAGTGAATCATATAGACTGTGTCGAAACAGCTTGATGCGTTCATTCTTCTGACTTTTTGCCTGCCAGCAGTCTCAAAAATCTTTTTTTTTTTTAAAATAGACCTCAGCAGAGTTTAGAAACTCAAACAATTCAGAGAGCTTACGGAAACATAATCCTCAAACTTTTGAGTTTTTAGGTCAGATTTTAGTAAAAAAGTCTTAAAGGCATTAACGTCCCAATCTTAGCAGAACAATCCTAAAATAACGCTGCCATTCAACTCTCCAGTGCTCTAATAATATCCCCGTCTAAAGAAAAACAAAGGAAAAGATCGAAGTCTGGTGGTGTCACACACATCTTGCATTCTTAAAACCTCACATTAAGCATTACTATTAATACTGCAGGTTTAAAACTACGTGTACCTCAAAACCACAAAAGTCAAGAGTTTGATGCTTTTTAGAGGTCAGCGAGAAACTACATTTCATCAGATTTTCATCAGATTATGTCTGCAAATATGAAAGAAAAATAAGAGAGACAGAAAGAGTGAGACAGAGAGTGAGTTTTATTGTTAGTCTCTGGATAGACTGTGGACATCAGTCTGTGAAATGCATCAACTGCATGCATCTGCAAAACTATTATGCAACATACAATGCGACAGCAGCGCGCCTGTGTACGTGTCGTGTGTTAAATGCTGCGACTCTCAGATTGATAGGCAGGAATTGACTGATTATCATGCTATGGAGCACTAAAGAAGCACTGGTGATGTGTGGAGAGCAGGAGGTGTCTGTGCTCTTCAGCTCTGAGAAGACTCAACCCTGAACTTCACTGTCCTGAAGAGAACCTGAAGCTGCGTGTGATCTGATGCGAGTTGCAGGTTCGAAAAACAATTCCAGTCACCCCTCCTCTGTACCATCAAATAAAGATTTCCAATGAGTAAATGAAAAAGCCTGACAGAAAACACAAGAGGATAAGTACAACGTTCTTTTTTAAATATCAAAACTCTTCTGCTCTACGAGCGATCCGACATGTGAATGTTTACAGTCTTTCAGTGCATGCGTACAACAAACATCATAAGTGCTGATACATGAGACACAGTGGATTGTGTAGGTGGTGACACAGTAAACACACTCTGAAGGAACGGGCTGGCAGCTCGCTGAGCTGCAAATACAACCGTTAGCTTGTCGACAAACAGTAGAGCTCTCCGCTCGCGTGATCAAAGCCCAAACACAGCTCACTCAGCTTCCATGGAGATGGAAAGGTGCACTAAAAGCGTCGTGCTTGTTTTCTCACCTCTGTTTCCATCATTATCTCCTCTGAACTGTGCTTTTAGGGCTAGTGTGACTACTCGGGTTCATGACACGTGCAGCATACAGAACGAAACGTCACACGAACCACTGTGGCATCATGGGAAAATAAAGTTTTATGAGCTTCAGAGTTCAGAGGAGAAAGTTAAATGACTCAGTAAGAAAAACAAATCTTCAGTCTTCTAGGTTTTATTTGATAGCTATTAGCTTTAAATCTAAATGTTAACATACTTAAAAATCATCCAAATGAACCTTTAGCAGATCTTAAGCAGATCCTTAGCAGACATTCAATTCTGCATCTGATCTGATGTAATGAACCAATTTGTTTCTGTGCCTTAAGATGCAGAAAACCCTTTTCCCAAAGGCACAAAAGTGAAGTCCTTCTGTGAGTCAGAACAGATGTGTAGCCATTTCTCCTCACTGAATTTACTGCTCTGATCATATATTCATTGTGTATTAGCTTGCCGACAGAATGATCCATCTTCAAAAGCTGCGGGATAATAACTCACAGGCATTCCGCTGTCTGTCTAAAATCCAGATCGGGATTTATAATTTACAGACTGTATGCCTCGTTCACTGTTTCAATACAAGAGGTTGCGACTGACTCCAAATGAAGTGAAAGTGTGTGTCGTTCAAAGCCAATTAAACGTGAATCCTCAAATAGAGAAATAGGTGTCTCATAATTGAGCTTATATAAACCTAAGATTCTTTCAATTAAATACATTTATTTTCACTCAATTATTCACTCAATAACTAAATTATTATTAACATTGTCAATAAATAATTAGCCCACTATTAATATAGTAATTTAGATGAAACCACATCAGCCAGAGTGATGAACCAGTGTGAGATGCAACATCTTTTCATCACATCACACTGCGACACGCTTCCCTAATTAAGGCGACAATGACATGACGATTTTCATCAGGCATTTCTCAGACACCTAAAGGGCGCTCAGGGGAGCGTCAGAGAGCAGAGGCCTCTGCAGCAGATCAATAATTAAAACATCAAGAAGATCTGCTCGAAGCAAAGCCACTGGTTCTGAAAAAAAACTGCTCGTTTTCTAGTTTCTTTCTGAGTTGCGCTGTCTCTTCAGAGGTTGACAGCAGCTGTTGAAGAGGAATGATGAGTAATTTAGTTTTGTATTTGTACATTAAACATTTAGAGATCTGCTGCTGCGGTTCAGTCAACAGATGGAATGTACAAAGCAAATGTTAAAATGCTTCTATTCCATCTGTACCAACTATAATTCAAATGTTTGTAGGTTAATTTGCCTGAAAAGTGTAAAAAAAAGTATTGTGCTGTCAGAGCTTTCCTTTGATTGTCCAACCAGCCTGCCTTTTCAACATGATCTTAACAAAAGGTGTCGTGTGGGGGCGGAGCTATCTGTTGGATTGACCAATGGAAAAAGGTGATGCTAATGAAATCGAACCTATATGCTTTAAATGAAGAGAAATAATTTGACTTTGAAACCACTGAGCCAATTTTAAAATGACAACAATTACAAAAAAATGAATAAAGGAGAAAATACAATTACAAGCTACATTATAATTATACTGTAAAACTTCACACACTTCTCTGTTCTCAGAAAGGCATGCAGACAGAAATCAAAGATTCATTGATTCATTCTCTTCTGATGTATCTACTGATCTGAAGTAGACTGCAGCTGATGACAGATTTACCTGATGTTTTGGAGGTTCTTGTTTCCCAGTCTTTGTCTGTACTGTTCACTGTATCTTTTCCTGGGCTTCCCGTTGTCTCAGACAGTGGGTCTTTTGTAGGAATTTGTTGATAAGTTCTCCAGTCATGAGCCAACACAAATGACTCGGACACTCCTGACCTGGACTCGACCTGATTGGAAGCATCTATTGTACCGGGACCCGTCGTCTGAGGTTCAGATTTGGTTGTTGTTGTTGCATGAACAGGTTTCTGTGTTGAATGTTCTTCCTGTTGAAGCACAGGAGTCCACGTGCTAGAAACAGCTGGATCTGGAGTATATAACACATCTTCAGCAGTGGTGACCTCAGCAGACGGGCTGTTTTCAACATTCGCTAAATCAGCAGGTGTCGCTGTGAGGGTTGACTCTCCAGCTTCACTGGAGATGGTGAAATTTACACTCTTTCTTCTGACAAAAGGCACCTTTACTTTGCTGGAGGGGTTATGTTTGTGTTTCTCAGTGGGCTGATGGATATACATGATTCCACGCCTCGCTTCCTCAGCGGTGCTCGACGGTTCTACATGCTTGGGTTCAGAAGAACTTGATCCAGCAGTTGGTTGAGTTGTTTGGAATCTGACTGTGGTTTCCAGGAAAACGCTGCAGTCACTGGAAGGGTCAGGCTCTTTCGTTTGGCTCTCCAAGATGAACGGTAACTCTTTACCTCCACTTCCCTCAGCATCCTTTCCATCCTCTGCAGATAATCCTGACAGAGCGTCTCTGGAAACAGGGTAACTGTCCTCATTCAGGTCATTGCTTTCTCCAGTGAAGTTTTCAGGGCTGTTTATGGATACAGGAAAGGTTGTGACCTCCGGTTCTCCTCTTTTGGCTTCCACTGGACTGCTGGTTTGAGGTAGGAAATGTTTATTATTGTCTGGAGGGGTGAACTTTGAGTGCTTTGAGGACTTTAGCATCCAGAGCTGTCGAACGCTCCAGAGTAAAGCAGCACCAGGGTTGCTTTCAGACGGAAAGGGGCTTGAGGAAACAGTGGGATGTGCTTTTCCCGATCCAATCGCTCCTGCGAGGACGACAACAACACTGTGATTAACATGAAGAAGGGAGGAGATCGTTTCATTTAAATGTATGTTTAAATAGCGAGCAAAATGTGAAAGCAGAACAGAAATTTCACACATCTGTCCAGCGTAATTAATTCCCAATGCATAAAACTAGTAAACCTAGACAGAGCAATACATTTAAATCATCATGTGCAAACAGCTTCAGTACAAAAGCAGTTTTGATTTACTGAGTGATAACACTCAGTTAAGTCAACATGCTGCAGTCATCCTTATTCTCTTATATCAAGTGTTCAGTGACTCAACATAAGAGCAGACTGCAGTGTTTAGTGCTAAACTAACCTAAACTAACCTAAACTAACCTTCATACAGCAAAAAGTGTGCTGGTCATCATGACCAAATGAAGTGTTCTCCTGAGGTCCAATACAGTGTTTCTCAAAGACTGGACACAAAAGATGCCACATCAGATTTCATCACGTAAAAATGACCGCGTAGACAGTTAGACCCACAGACCAGATCTGAATCCAAAGCAGATTTGTGTGCAGTGAACAGAGCATATGACCTCAGATATTAGGCTTAGAGGCGGCTGAGATGATTCTTGCGGGTTTTATGTTTAATTATTAATCGTAACATTTTAGAAACACATGGGCATGCATAATTCAGACATCTGCTCGGTTAATACGACAGAATGCGCCTAAAGGAAACAAGCAGTGTTTAGCAATGAAGTCATGAGAATACATATTCAGACCGGACGCTCATAGCGCACAATGAAGTATTTAATTAGCGCTGAATTATTCATGACACTGCTGTTGCGCCGTCACATGGAGGCGGTGCAATTTACATAACAGAATAATTGAGCAATTAATGAAATGAATAATTAATGGCAGTCTGCAGTCACGACTGTAGTGCTATTAAACATTCACCACTGATGTAAAAAAACAATAAATTAAATTGATTATATTAATAAAAGATGACTGGATATAACAATAGGAAATGCAAAGAAAGTTATCCATATACAGCGGCCTGAAAAATGTGAGAATGCAATGCAAAATTTAGTGCAGTTATATTACCGAAACAATGCATAAAAAATCAACACAATTAATCATGCTAACTGTCCCATAAGTACATTCCACAAGAGGAATTTTCAGAAAATCAAAGCAATTCAACATGACACGTGACCTCACTTAGAAATCCATTTACACTGTGTCTGTGCATTGAAATACAGCAATTCAAATCAAGCTGAAGAGATCCTTCAACACAGAACGTCGTGGTTTTGGAAGGAGCATAAAGATCTCCATCCAACAGCAGGTACAGAGCACTATATTACTATCCTGAGTGTCTTCAAACAAACACACTCTCTCTCCCTGTCTGTCTGGGTGTCTCTCTCTCTCTCTGAGCTCTGTAATAGGGTAAGACCATTAATAGATTCATTAATAGATTCAGATGTAAATATTGCATGCTGACTAAAGCTGGATTTTTACTGGTGCCAAGTGAAAATGACTGGTGTGACTGGTGTCAAACCATGCATATAATCCCAGCCTTTTACAAATCCCAGTCGACATACAGACTTACAACTCACCTAAAGACTCACATTAACACCCACAAAAACCCGAACAGTGCCTTGAATACATACTGACATCTAACATACTATGACAACTAACAAACTGATGCTCACAGCTTCCTGCTTCAAGTTATGGCTGCCCTGTCAATGTCCAAAATGACTGACAGACAGAAAGCGTCTCAAAATCTTTGTTGTTCACAGACATGTGTGATATTTCAACACAACCATTTCAGTGACATCTGTCAGGTAACAGAACCACTGCTGTAAGTCAATCTATAAAAACTTTATTGATCCAAAAAATTGATCCAAAAAAGCATATTGGATCTAATTCATGAAACACAAGCAGAAGGGAAGGTATGTGAGTTTTTTAAAATGCAAATGTTTAATTAAGCCCCACTTAAAATAAATTAAGCACATACATAATCCCTTCATTTTAAACTTCAAGAAGAGAAGTTGCGAGGAAGATCTGGATAAGCTCTGGATAAGCTCTGGTATATCATAAAACAGACTGAAAAGGTCACACTTTTACCTCTGGGTGTGCCAGTGATGCTGTTGCTCTCTGAATATGGTTTCATTTCAGATGTGCTTGAACTCTGCAGCCTCGACTGTGCTGGAACTGGGACCAGCTCTTTCTCTTTCTCCAAGAGCCCCTTCTCTGGATTGGTTGAGGGGGGGTTGTATGAAAGTTTCTCAACGTTTGGCTCCAAGATGGCATTATCCAAACCTCCCCTGCTTGCTTTCTCGTTTGACTTTGTACTGGCAGGCGAGATAATTTCTGAGGTTCCTTTGTAGAGGCTGGACTCTGTTGTTGGTCTCTCAGTATCACCAGTACCGGTCCAGTACCTCCATGGCTTCATTATTGAGTTCACAAAGGTGGAGATGATGCTGCTGCTGGTTTGAGCTTGTGTAAATGAGGATGGTGAGGTTGAAGAGGGGTCAGGGTATGTTCTTGGATCTTCTGTATCATTAGTTTCCTCTCTCACCAAACCCCCTTGAAGGTTCTCTTGGTTCTTTACTTCATCTTTGGAGATATCAACATCTTTCCAGTCTACGGTCTGCTCTCCAGGCCTCAACTGGATTACAACATGTTCCTCTGAGATTTCAGAGGATTTGTTGTTGATAATTGATTTAAACTCTTCCTTCTCTAGATCTACCAAATCACTCCAGGTAGAAGGTTCAGGAAAGACTCCATTTCTTTGAAGCTGGACCTCGTCTTTGCTTGAGGAGTTAGAGTTTTCCAGACTTTTCTGGAGTAACATTGCCTGCTCTTCAACATTCTTCTCTGAAAGAACAGAGATACTCTCATTAATGTCTGTAGATGACAGTATTAATGGAAAGAAACTACAAAGCAGAAATCCTTGATTTAAAACAATTTCATGAAAATAAATGTCCTACATTTTACAGATGTTTGTGACACCAGGGTTTCTCTGGATGTCACCAAGTAAAAACATTCTAAAATATGCTGTGATAATAATATATATGAGATGTGACAGAATTTATTTTTTTTAAAAGTCAAAGTGAGCAAAATTGAAAAATAACGAGAAAGAGAGAGCTTATTAACAAGGCCCGAGGACCCAAAAAACAAAAGGCTCCTCGCTCTTAAACATTCTTACAGAGTCATACAGAGTCTTTTGTATTTTTGGCCCCTCAGGATTTTGGCCCTGTTAATAAGCTCTTTCTTTCTCATGTACACGTATGTTTTAAGCGGTGAAACAGACCTCTGTAACAGTAAGCGTCAAAGAGATCTTCAGTGTGCAGAAAACCGGTGCGGTTGGGGTTGTGGTGGAGAGTTCGGACTCCTGGTTCATCTCCTCCGCAGTTACGCTGGGCCAGGTTAATGGGGTAACGCACGCTGCCGTCAGCCAGCCAGCCTGGGTCACAGTGGTCCAAACCGGCCTGCCAGGCCAGATAGAGCTGCCCGACTGTGGCCAGCTGAGCTCCCAGAGTGTGACAGTGAATAGAGGCAGAGGCCAGACTCAGCTTCCCCACCACACTGGTGTGAAACACCTCACCTGTACAGAGAGAACAGAGAGAAGCTGTTACAACACTGAGGTACAAAGCTACATCCAGATCAGTGTTCCTCAACCAGGGGACCAGGGCCTCAAAATGACAAAATTAAATTAATTAAGTATTAAAATAAGCTAAAACTAAAAATCACCTTATTTTTATAATGAATATACATTGAATATACATCTTTCCATTTGCATTTCCATTACATAAATATACTTTAGCAAAGAACACTTTCTGCTTACAACGTTCTTGATCAAAACTAGAAACAAACCTTATAAATAAACATTCAACACAAGTTCCTCTTCCAGGAATGAGAGCGACCAGTGAGGTACATCATTAAACGTTAAATCCAATGTTTGTTAATAACATCATTTTGGCATAATAACTCATGGCAGGTGTGTTGTTTCTGCAGACACTCTTTAAAAAACAGACATGCAGCTTGTAAACAAGAGTGTGTTACACTGGAACTGTTCTCACATTAATCGGCTGGCCTGAAAGATGATCTGAGAGTTGACATGAGACGGTACATGACTCACAAGGAGATTTAAAGACCGCAGGCGGTACCTTGCAGGTTGTCAGCAAAGCAGTACACATCAAATGTCTCGCCGGGCTCTCTGCTGCCATAGTTTCTCACGCCGGGTGCGTCCTCTCTGTCGCCATAGCAACTGAGCCATGGAGACTGGATGGGGTACCTGGGTAGGAATGAGAGCGAGAACAAATGAGGAAATTCTTTTCAGGGAAGGGAACAAAAGACAAAGAGAGACTGTCATTACTCTAAAGCGCAGTGATTTAAAGTGAAGGAGAGTCTGATTAAGACACTATACACAGCACTCCTGGGCTTCATAGAAGAAAGTGCAGTGAGGAGATGCAGGACAACCTCCATAAGTCCATCAGATACTGACGCAAGTTAAATAAACCCATTAAACCAGCCCACATGATGGTTTCCATCCCCGTCCAGAGATCTCTGATGTCTCTGTGTTTCTGTGCTAATTGCACATTTGTCTTTGTTGATGTATAGCCAGGCATCTCTGGAAATCGCCCAATTAGATCTCCCCCAGACAGAGGAGGAAAGTCCAAACCTGCTTTATTCGGTTTCATTGGGTTTCTTAGCTCAGTTACGAACTAACGATAAGTAAATCATTAGCAGGATGTTCAGATATGCTATTGGGAGATGATTGGTCTTGGAGATGGAGATGAACAGTGAGCTCCTGCAGCTGGAAACCAGGCGGCTCATATACAGCTAAAAAATAATAAATATGATACTGGCTGATTATTAGGTTGCTCAGAGCGAGTAATTTATGCATATTTTGTTTGTAGACAAAGTTATTCTGTTTCATCAAAGAGGACATCATTTCAACACTTTAATTTAGAATTTATCGGCAAAAGTCTCTTATTTAATTGCACTGATCAACAAAGTAATCGTTTTATAACAGTAAAATGAAGATTAAGAGATAATACATTTGGGAATTGTGTAAGCACACAGCTAAAGCTCTATGTTGAAAGACTTCTTTAATGCTAAATATATCCATGTGTCTGAGTCTGGTAAGGACAAAACAATCTGATCTCTGGTTCTGACCTTACAGTCTGATCCGACAGCCAGCCAGCATCACAGTTTTCATAGCCGTCATCAAAGGCGGCCTGCAGCTGGCCGGGCATGGCGATCTCAGCAGAGTTCTCCATACAAACTCTCTTGGCGTCTGCGAAGGACAGCCCATAGCGGTCATGAGGCGCACGGTAGTGGAAGACCACTCCTGTGTGAGGAGAAAATGGAGAGTGAAGTGCATGATGGGACATTTTTTGTTATGCTGGGTGAAAGTCTCTTGACATCCTGACAGCAATCACTAAGTGAACTGTGTGTTGATGTGCAACACAAAAACACTGTTTCATGCTGTAATACAATCGGTTTCTGAAAGCTTTAACGATAACGTGATAACAGTTGACAGCAGGTTTCTGTGATTTAAACAGCAGAAAGTTCAACTTTATTTGTCTGCAAAACAAACATTAAATGAAAAAAGTCAACTATAAACATGTATAACTCCAGTATTTGTATGTGTGTGTTGTAAGGTGTACGGTGCTACCTGTAACCTCAAGTGGTATCGTATCTTTTTCATCATTAATGCCGACCACAACCTCACAGCGGTACATTCCAGAATCACTGGATCGCAGGCCCGTCAGCACCAGGCTGGCGTTATATCGGTTCTCCAGGTAGCCCGACAAGGTGACGCGGCCCTGGAAGGCTTTCTTTACCTTGATTATATTGTCTTTAGCCACAAGAATTGACTGCTGCTTCTGGAGACCATCTGGGCCACGCTGACCCCACAATTTGGTCCATTTGATCCGGGGAGGTTCATGAGACGGGCTCGGGCGCAAGGTGAAGACACAGGGCAGGAGGGCTGTACCCGACAGGGCCTTATGGACCTTCTGATGGGTCACCTTACGCATGTTTACCACAGCTTCACATCTCACCAGACCTGAGCAAAGAAACATGAGCAAGATAAGATACAAAGACTCAAATTGTTGTGAGAACTATTACACACCTACTTAATAAATTATTAGCTAACATAAAACTTAGCATGTGTGATTCCTCTGAAAGATGACCGTCACTGTACAAGACATACAACTGATGGTCGCTCTCCAGCGTGACACAAAAACAAACAGAATTGTGCAGAAACACATAATAACAGGGATTAAATCACTTACCTCTGCAGTCACCTACAATACAGCTCTCACAGAATGAATATAACGCAATAAAAACATGCTTAGCAACTCTATCAAAGTTAATTGAGCAGAATTATTTCAAATCAGTTGCCATGACTCCAGTGAATTCACACTTCTATGTAGGTTTCAGAACAGAGTAAAGGTTACCTGGTGGAAATGTAAACTCTGAATATTAACTTTATCAATATTCTTTAACGATTGTCGTGGCAACTTGGCTAAGAAGAGATATGAACTTCTTCTAAGACGCGCTACAAGCCTGCGTGTTGTAATCTTTCTACACTGCCTTGACAAATACCAGTGGGTATGGGGTGGTGACATTTTACAAGCCACCACATGGTAAATTAACCTTTTTCATCAATTTTCTACAGAGAATGTAACAGCAGTATTTTTGCGTTGCTCCTTATACTGTATCTTAACCACACAGTTTGCTTCTTCTGCTCCTGCTGCGTCTAACTGCTCACAAGCTCTCATAATGCACACACCCGCTGAGCTCCTCAACGATTCTGCGTTCACACATCTGAAGCATTTCTGGAAAACTTGTCACAGACTAATCTGCATGCATGTCATTGCCACAGAATGAATACAAACAAACATTAAGAACGACTGTTTACGCCCACCGGTAGCAGATGCATGCCGGGTCTTGTAATGACATTCTCGTTCTGAAACTGTCTTACATGGGATGCCCTCCCACGGAGGTTCCCTCTGTATTCACAGCGCCATGAATAATAACACAGTCCAGTGTGTCTGTGCCCAATATCTCTCTGTTGGTCTACCCTTCCTCTCTATTACTCCAAACACATGCATTAATAAAGATACTCTTTATTGCAGAGGCTGTACTACATCTGACACTGTATGCTAGGTAATGACACATTTATCGAGTACGAAGCAGGGCTGATACTGTACCTGAGGAGCTCCCATCAAACAAGCCAAATACCTCCTTCTGCATCCCCTGCTCTCCATCACTAATTTCCATATTTCATTCACTAAACTGGTGGGCAGATGAAAAGAGTGATTCATCTTTGAAAACAGGTTTTGTGCATAAATCTAGCCCTTCAAAACACTACTCACCATGAGCTTGCATACACGCACATGCAGTACCACTATGCTGTGTTAGCCAATGACACGCTACATTTGACGCACACGCACAGGTGCGAATGGTTATTCAAATGTGGCTTTAGTATATTAATGAGGTTTTTTTTACTTCTGGCTTTATTTACACTGTGCGCGTCCCTCGGGGCGCTGGAAGCAGTTTTGATAACGAGCCTTCAGCGAAGCAAATCTTTATGCAGATTATGCGCAGCAGGCTGTGCATGCAGTCTGCCTGCATCTCTCTCGCTGCAGAGGTGCTGTCAGCACTGGGAAAGACTTTACACTGTATTCCAAGCAACTGTTGCAGATGGCAGCAGGCGGGAACCACACAGCCGCGAGAGACCCCTGGAGCAAGAGCACAACATCGCTGCTGCTGTGTAAGTGATGGCGCATCTTCAGGTGCTGGCATGAGGAAATGAGGCTTTTACTGATTAAAGTGTTTTTACACACTCTCTGTTTACTGCGGATGGAAGCTGCAGATGTAGAATCCAGCTGAGTGGGTTTATCAGTCATGTTTAAAATAACTCTTCAGTGTCTAGTCAGGGGAGGGCGTGCTACACTAATTACCAGAAGATGAAAAGACGGGACGGAAGATTCACATGACACAGGTAAAAGCCAGGGTGCAGGTGTTTACAGGAAAAGCTCATCTGAGAGGGGAGTTGTGGATAAACGCCCTGGGTGAAAAATGACACCTGGTTCTGGTTTGGGCTCTCTCCTGTTCTTCACACCAATGTATTAGACCAGCCAGCTGCAGATATTAAACATTTCAAGACATGCAGCCAAATCTTGCAGTCATAAAACCAATGAAAGCATCTGACTGACGCGCGTTTCCCAAAACGAAGACAGAAGAGCATATGAATCTTTCAGGAGACAGTGACTCACCGTGTTCAAGGGTGAGGAGAAGAAACACAGCCAGTAGAGACAGCAAGACAGTGCAGCGGAGTTCTCCCAACATCCTGAAAGAGATGAGAGACAGACAGACAGACAGACAGACAAAAGTGCACTGATTACAAACTCGTGATCAAAAACACAAATGATCATAACAGAAGTGTAACAGCCTCTTTTAAAAGAAGGAATCACTGAATACAGGCTTGAATAGTCGTAATAACCAGAATAAAACCTCTGATCTTACAAGGCTACCTGTGTTCCCAAGCCGACTGAAATGGAATTATCTTTGATTGCAAAAGCAAACATCAGAACAAGAGCAAATAAGGACACACTATTAAAATGTCAACAAAACCACAGCAGATATGACAAATAACTATCTTCCAATACAGAAATGCTTTCCTAATAATAAATCATGTTAATTATTGCAGGCAGAACGTCTTCAGTAATGATAAAGTGTGAGAGAGATAAAGAGCCTAGTAAATAATAGATGCAGCAGATTTTGAAACACAAGCGGCTGTCTGAGAGATCGTACACAAGTAACTGCTGCATGTTTCTCAGCCCCATTCACCTGCTCTGAGTCAAAGACAAACACAAGGACGAACAGACAGGCTTTCCAGTGCATGAAAATGAATGACACAACAGGTTCATTTGTGACCATGCAGTCGATTAATTAAATTAATTTAATCCCGTCTGATGAATTAGAACTTTACTGCTCAACCATTGAACAGTAAAGTTGCTCTGGTGTGGCACCCATGAGTGAGATATTTATCCCCAGACTCCTACACAGGAAACTTTACACAGTCACTAACAACACTAACAACTAACAAATGGAGAACCTCCAAAATGGAGACAGGCAAGCGTACACAAACAAATACTCGAGCCAAGACATACCCACACACAAACGAAAGGAACTGATACTCGAACAAAAGAAGCAGGCCTGCAGATAAAAAAATGGTAGAAGAAGCAGCCTGTGAGCTTGGCCCATAAACACACACAAATCCCTCACTCCTCAAACTTGACTTCCACAGTTTCTGGTCTCTATCCACTGATCCAGAGTCAGTCCTGTTGATGGTGCTTGCAAAGGCCAGAATCACTATTACTGATGCTCAGAGAACAAATGATTTTTCTGTGTGCTGTCTTTTTTAATCTGTTGATCACACACATCAGATGAATTTCTTAAAAACCAGCAAAACAAAAATGAAACAATTGCTCAAGGGCTCTGAAATAAACGTGTATAGCATAACTCAGATACTCTGAGTAATTAACCACTGGATGAAAAATCCATCTTAAATATCACTGATACAAATATCATTGATCTGTTTTGAATCTCTCTGAGTTTCAGACGCCTGAAAACACTAATGCTTTTTCTCAAGACAAAAATCGATGCAGAGAAACAACTGAGATCTTCATAAATGTTCTTTCTTTTGTGCAGGAACTCAAGAAGAACAATCACATAACAGTAACAAAACATAACCTTTCCATGACTGCTGGAACTGACAGTGAATTACACAGCAAATACTACAGGTAGATACAAAGTATTACTTCACATATAACTTAACATATACGTTTATGTATAACTTCTATTATGTATAACGTATTTCTGTGATATTTCTCACCAAATAGTCGGCGTCTGCAAATAACACGGGGACATACGTTTAAATCGGAAGTCTGGAAAATGGTGAGCCGTTTTCAGGTTGCTTCCTTCACTGTGAGCTACTAGACATGGTCTTTAATCAGTTAAACATACAGTACACACACACGCAAACACACGCAAACACACACGCAAACACACACGCAAACACACACGCAAACACACAATTTCAATCAGGGTTGTTCTCCTGTGCTCTTCAACAACAAACAGTCAGACTTTGACACAACACAACATACTTTCTTTTCTTTACAACACATCTGCAAAGCAAATCAATCTTTCCTGATATTATATCAGCTTTTGTTTATTGTATCCGTCTGCTTTGTCTCTACATATTGTGGGCCTTTCTAAAAGATCATTTGTGAGGGGGCTCAAAGCTCACATGTATAAAACCCGCATCTCTGGTTGTGATGCAAGACAAACAACAGCACACCCTGAGGGCCCCTGAAAACACACCAAACAAACAAACAATATGAATCACAGGCATTTATTTCTGAGAGTTGATGTATAAGAGAAAAGAGCTGGATAAAACAGAAACTTCCTGTTGTAAGAGTGACCCAGGTGTTGGGTCAGCCCGTCTCCCTTAGCAACGCCATCAGTGTCCATACAGACAGGCAGTGTCAGTCGCTCTGAGGTGCGAATATTGAGACGAAAACATGTTGGTCTTGGGATGGACTTCCTGGCTGGTTTATGCAGGTTTTGCACTGAACACAAACATAAAAAAACTAAGAGCAATAAACCTCACTTGAAACCTGAAGCCTTCCGTAAAGTCCTGTAACAGCAGAGAGAAAGACAGGAGCGAGGGAAGCACTGAATGCAGAATAAACGAGAAGGCTTGAGGAATGGGGTGAGAGACGAGAAGGCTTGAGGAATGGGGTGAGAGACGAGAAGGCTTGAGGAATGGGGTGAGAGACGAGAAGGCTTGAGGAATGGGGTGAGAGACGAGAAGGCTTGAGGAATGGGGTGAGAGACGAGAAGGCTTGAGGAATTGGGGTGAGAGACGAGAAGGCTTGAGGAATGGGGTGAGAGACGAGAAGGCTTGAGGAATGGGGTGAGAGACGAGAAGGCTTGAGGAATGGGGTGAGAGATGTCACTAACAGCCTTTTAATAAACGATTCATTTTCTTCATTGTTACTGTTGTTATATGTGGGATTCACACAATGCGACTGACCCACTGGCGTTTCATTGCCAGCTTTGTATTGCTGGTTCATTGAATCCCTCCATCTGGTACAAACAACAGAGTGTGTGTGTTAGCGGGGCTTTTAGAACAGGTGTCACAACAGCTTTCAGCCATTCACTTCTGCTTCACTTCTGTGAATCCCTTTAAGAAAACACGACTCAGACAGTCAAACCTCAGCGATTAACTTCAGCATTCGGTCACAAACACAACAGGATTCCCCTTTAACACAAACCACACATGCTTTGAAAGATGGATTGGCCAGATGGCTTGGTCCAAATACCCTGAAACCTCTTTCACACACACAACGGTGCACAAGGAAGTGCACAAGGGGGACGGTCCACTGCGATAAGTCGAATGTGACTTCTCCTGTGGAACATCTGCATTGTGCGACAGGTTTGAACATCTGGCAAACGCAGTAAAAATGGAAAATTTGGAAGCAGAGTCTGGCCTTTCGTGCAAAAAAGTTCACTCGAAATTGATTAGTGACCTACACATATTGCAGGATCTTAAATATTTCCCATTCTTTTTACATTACAATGTTTTTAGTTGTTAACTTACTTTGAATTCCAAGTTTAAGTCTCGATTTTGATTTTGTGCACCAAAACTTTCTAGCGGCACTGTGCTGTATTTCTGTAAGCCCACACCGCATCAGTTTGTGTGCTCTGAAACTTTAAAAAGCGAGTCTGACCGGCGGGAGTGCCTCTGTGTCGACTTTATTATCCCACAACACCACTTTCATTTATTTACTGACCGAGCAACTGGACGGGATATGCAGTGTATAATTAATCCAGACAGAGCAGCTCCATTCCCAACACAGAGATACATAATCCTGCTCGGAGGACAGAAGACAGCAAGTCCTCCTGCAGGCTTATTAAACAGCAGCAGCTACGAATGAAGGAGGAATAGAAGAAGAGATGCACAAGAAGAACAAGAAGAACAAGAAGTAAACTTGGTGCATCTTGAAAAAACAGGTCTGATCATGAAAGCTCATAAAATAGATCCAGCTCACATCATGCTGTCTGAGTGAAAGAGCACAGACTAGTACCCAGCTCACATTATTACAATATGCATCGCATGAAGAGATGAACCGATCTGAGATCTGTAAGAAATCTTAGATTATATCATTTGCATACCACTCTAGTCCATATATATTTAACATTGCAGGAGAGAAAGTGTCCGAATAAAACAACCCCCTGCGACAAACGATCACATCAACAACCACGCAAATGTCACTAAAGTAACTCATTAACATCGCTTGCTTCAGCTCACCTGCTCAGAAGTGACGCGCGTCGCCGCGCCGCGCCGCACCGCATCGCGTCGCGCGTCTAGAGGAATGCCGCAGGTCGCCTTCCCTTCAAACGGGTGAAAACATGAAGCATTCAGCATGTGCACATCTGAAAAGCTTCATCAAAACCATCTCCTGAAGACCTGCTCCTCTCGGATGCACGGAGCAGATGCTCGGTGCGTCGGCGCTCTGGACCCCGGATCAGTCCTTCATCACATCTATCACTGCCACTCAATGACGGGCGTTATTGTGTAAATCAGTCACTACACTCCACAATGCTGCTTCTCAATGTCCCTTAAAGTGATGATGCATCCCATAATGAGTGCAACAGCATGAGGTCCAGTCTCCAGTGTTGCCACTCCCATTAAGCTACACTGTAAAAACAACTTAATAGTTTAAATCCTCACTGCTGTAACTTAAATAAACAGGTTAAGCACTTTTCCAACTATTTCTTCTGTTACCTCAACTCCACACCAGTCAAGATTACAAAGAGTGAGTTGAAATGACTTAAACCAAACTGATTAAACCTAAAAATGTAGTTTTTTTTACACTGTAATCATTAATATACATTAGGGACACAACAACCATTATACTTATTAAAAGAGATGATTTTGTTTTTGAGAATATGCCACTCATAAGCTAAAAATAACCACAGCAATATGGTGCTTTATAGACAGCATTAGTAGGCTCATTGGCTCCATTATGACCGTCTGTGGGTTTATAGCAAACCAAAGAAAACATAAACAGAGAAAAATGTTTCTTCAGACACTGACAGCTGTGGGGTAAACGCCTCAGTGACATATACATAACAGACAGTCCACATAATGTATACAGTCACTGTTAGAGACTCCCTCAAAACACTTCAGTCAGGAGACATTGGTCAAACATTATGCATACAGTCACACAAATCCAGGAAAAAAAAGAAAGAAGAATACAATACAGACAATCCTCAATGTGTCAGCGCTATTTCAACACGCTTCACAGTTTCCCTCCATCATTTCTGCAAGTCTGATCTCAGTGACCCAGAAGAAGAAAATGTCAAATATCCGTTCTTTGTTAAAAACAGCCCTGTTAAAAAGCAATATAAACAAAATGTAACCTTTCGAAAATAAGCACAGACTAAGCACAGAAATCACCAACAGAAGCACTTAACTGCGCTCGCCCATCCTCACCTGGTCACCAGCCAAAAGCAGGAGGGCTGGGGGGTGTAGACAACGCCTGATAATGACTGTCTGGTTAAAGACTTTTGTGAGAGCCACAGAGAAGCTGTGGAGCATGAAGAAAAGAGGGGGTGTCAGTACGAGAATCTAATGAGAATGAAATGAAGCCATCTGGATGGGGGGCCCAGCTGATTTATAACTGATGAGGGAGAAACAGGGCGACTCGTCGGGTGTAAACGATAAACACTGCGGCAGCGAGAAATCACGGGTGGCTTTTAGCTTGCATTTCGCACAATGCATCTTTTTCATTGCATACTTAAGTAGAGCATTTATACTTGTGTTCTGGTGCGCTGGAGATTTCTAAAGCAAAACTTTATTAGGATTTCCCCTCAACACATTAACAAAACAATCTAAATGAAAATATGTGAAGGGACGAATTCTTGCAAGACGTAAAACTTATTACCGTTCCAGCTAACCTGGCAATTACAAAGACTCTAGGGCAGAAAATGTGTCTAACAAGGTGTCAGTAATACAATTCTAAAACCATTAGTGCTTTTATCAGACAACGGATAAAAACCTCCCTGTGACAAATGATTATCAACAAATAAAGAGCGAAGATCAAACAGAGAAGTCATCAGAACAACCACTTCTGCTACAGCATTTTACAGCATTTTAGACAAACGTTTTACAAAAATAACACAATTCAAAAACACAGATAATTTCTTGTTTGCAAAGGAATATCGGCTCTGTTTAAACATCAGTATGGCCCTTTTACTTTGAATGGGTTTGATGTTTTCAGGTTCTTCTGATGGAATTATGAGGTTCAGATGTTGTGAAGATGTTTTTTCCTCAGAGTCTGTAGAGATTCTTCAGGGCTTTTGATTCTACAACAATACGTTCTGTCACATCACATGCCTAAAACTCTTTCAAAGCTCTGACAGTCTGGCTGTTAACTAACTTTCTTTTCATTCTGACGGCTTTGTTAAGCTGATCTAAATCACTCTCATCAAAAATGCTCAAATCTCTCATCTAAATACATTAAGGCAACTACAGAGGGCCGTTCACATTGACATTTTTAATGACAGTTAGTGATTTGACTCGACAGACAGTCAGCCAAAGTTAAGTTCAACTTTATGCAAATTAGGTGACAACAACAGGAGTGCAGAAAGTGCAGGTCATGTGACACGCCTAATGATGATACAGTATGAAACTGGAGTCAGATAGGAACGCCCATCATGGTCAGTGTGAACAGCTTTAAATTCAAGATATAATTTACATTTCTAATGTGTGTTCCTGGTCTTATTGATCAGTACGTTAGTCAAAAATAAACAACCATGTAAAATATAATGACCAAGCTTTCTTTTTGAATGAATGTTTTTCTCATTAAATGTCCTGTTTCACTCAGAAATGGGTCAGATTAAAGAGGTGAAATGGGACATAAATATAGGAAAAAAACATGAAGAACCAAAAAAAATAAACATGACAAAAAAATACATCCAGGCTTAATTGAAATGTGGCATTCACATTCTCTTTCTCTCCAATTAAAAACTTGCTCACTGTATCTGCATATAAATCAAAAATCAACAAGTTTTAAAGTTGCTGTGCTTCATTATAAACCTACATCTGTACAACACAACGTATTCTGAGAGTATTCCAATTTAATGATCAATGCCCTTTCAAACACACTTCTTGGAGCATGAAGGGTGCTGCTTGTGTGAACCTGGAGATGTTTTAACACAGACGGGGCTTCTCTCACACTGATTTCCAGCGGAGCATGTAGCCTGCTCACCCCGATCAAACGACTCCCTCTGAAAAACCTCCCATCACCTGAGGGGGGTTTATTTACTCTGGCTTGTGTGGGGCTTAAATCGTGTGTCTGAAGGACAACTCATTATATCAGAGACACAATAATGAGAGTCATTGTTTAAAGAGTGTGTTTAAAAACGCGCCTCTCTAACCCAAATTCAGAATCAGGTTTATTTTCTTTCACTGAGCAGTAATGTTTCACCCCTGCCCCTCACTCGTCACAGCAACTGCATGTATTCCAAAAAGAAAATCGAATTTTCCTTCGTAATCCAGTTCCAAGCAATTAATTAGTCAGATTTTCAGGCCATGGATTTTCACGCCATAATCCTATTAAAATTATGTCTGACATATTTGACATAATTGGATGGAAATGTATTTAACAAGGCTAATTTAACAAGCCTAAAATTGATTTGATTCTGCGTCAGATTTATAATGTAATTTATGTCACCGGTTTATTATTTATTAAAACAAATGATTTCCCACAATGCAACTGTGCTCTGTGAATATGGTATCACTTCCCTGCAAAAGCTTTCAACTTAGTAAAATGTTAAGAAAACGTCCACCCAGCAAAACAGTTTTCACAGCAATTTTGTTAGCTAGCTTTTATTAACAAACATAAAACACTCAGACAAGCGAATTATATGTCAACAGCGGATTTAACGTCTTAACGTTATGTAAATGTTCTTACAATGATGTTGACTCACCCACATGCGAGGGCTTAAGTATGTTGCTAAGCTACAGGAAACAAATGAAAGCTGTCATGCAGACACTGCAAGAAAATTTCAAGTCTACAGTCTTCTGGTCTCCAGTTCTTCAGAAGGACTTTGCCTTCCTGTTGCTGGAAAGCAAAACTTGACCTAGAAACTGACAATGAAACTTGAATTGAAAAAAAACATAGATTTTAATGTTCCATCTCTCAAATGTTCCTCTACACTTATACATTACACAAAAAGCGCGTCAAACTGCCCAGGTGTGAAACGATGGTGCGGTGTGTGTACAAGGAGGTTAATGAGATGGATCTCTCCATATTCAAGGTGCTTCTCTGTGATAATAAAAATAGTTGAAGTCATTTACAGCGTTAAATCGATGTGCAAGTCAAAGCATCCGGCCGGAAAGAAACCAGTGAAGATTCTCACCCTCATATCATCCATGAAGAGCACGAGCTGCTTTCATTCAAGGTTTCAGGAAACAAAAGAGGTGGGGGGGGGCTAAAAAAAACACAAAAAGAGTTTGGAAAGCAGTCAGTCTGTTCACAAAGCAACACGGCCATCTGTTAATCTGCTGCATTCAGCAAATTATTCGTCTTTTATCTGGAAAGGCCTTCTGGAGAAAAACAGCGGCTCTCGTACTTTACTCTTAATTCAATCTGTACTTTACATGTTTGATTTCCGTTTCATCATAACTCATACATTCTCTCATACAGCGCAAAAGGGTTTAACAGCACGCAAATTGAATCACCATGGCAACAAATGACCTCTTAAGTGCATGAATTGAAAAATAACTAGGCATGAGGGCACTCTGAGCTTCTGTTTCGCTGTCTACTGCCTAAATAGGCAGCTGCCTTCTGAGACATTATGAAAAGGAAGTTTGTGATTGATTTGGAACACTACACGCAGCGTGCCACAAAAATAATGATAATCACACAAAGTATTGTAAGAAATGTGTCTCATAATTCATCAGCATTATAAAATCAGTTTTTAGAGCTGCACATTGTAAACATAGTTTTCAAACGTAAGGTTATCACAAAGCATTGTGGGATTGTTCTAGCCTTAAGTACACAATGAAATAAAGTCAAAATAAGGTATTTCTAAAGGCAGCTTAATTTTTCTGTCTACAGTTTGAAACAGCTCTTACATCTGGGCACCTCTATAACAACTTAAAATACTG
Organism: Chromobotia macracanthus; assembly: GCA_036877525.1. Taxonomy (NCBI): domain Eukaryota; kingdom Metazoa; phylum Chordata; class Actinopteri; order Cypriniformes; family Botiidae; genus Chromobotia; species Chromobotia macracanthus. The sequence goes on along the minus strand of JAZGTH010000033.1, from coordinate 1,450,718 downwards.
TCTAGTTAGGCAGCTTTCTAGGTTTTGAAACAGAGCTGGAGTCTCAGCAGTATCATGGTCCTATAACCCAAGCTGATGGCTGTAAAACGTCCATTATAGCAGGTTCTTGTGTTATTAGCTGATGGGTGTCACACTACACAAACTCTGCTGATGAAGGTTTTTGTGGAACCAATAGCCCAGAGGGATTGACTGTTCTGTGTACAAGGTACGACAATGACAAAGAGCAATGCCCCAAAACGGCTGTGATAGCAAACCACTTTAGCCGGTATTCTTAAGAGATGAAAGTGATCAATGACATCAGCTTAACACTGGTACAAGTTCCAAATTTCACCACACAAACATACTGCTAAAACCAAGCTAACAAATTTAAGTTGTAAGAACGTTTTCCTAACATTTCCATTAAGTAACAAAAACGTTATGAATGTTATTTTGAATGCTCTAGGAAAGCTCAAAATGTCCAGGTTTTTAATGTTATGAAAACTTTTTTTAATTCTGTAACATTTTAAAACATTTCACTAACAACTTAAGAATAATGTTTTTGCTATATTTCATATATATCATTTTAAAAAATGTATAACGTTGAGAGAACTTTAAGAGAACATTAGCCAACATTCTGAGAGTGTTCCCTGTTAGTTGGGCTGTTCCTGTATCTGAGGAACAACACCAGGGTCACGGGTTTGATTCCCAGGGAATACATGAACTGAAGAAACATACCAGTTACACCAAGTCACAGTTGGTCTGCCAGATGCATAAATGAAGAACTGATATGAATATAAAACTATGCAGTTATTTAGCATAACTGCATAGTTCTCAGACGCTTCTATTAATAGTGACATATGGAGAACGTTCACTCAGTCGGGATCTAACCCATGTCCTTTATGTTTTCTAGTGCAACACTCCATCAGAAAAAGCAAATAAATGGACTAGCACATTTGGAAGCTCATTTTTTCTCTAACATAATCATTACAAGACTAAAACATTCATTAAAGTGACTGAAAACTTCTCATTTAACACACAATGGACAATTTAGAGCACATTGAAAACTTTTTGTTTACTCATTAGTCTTTAGTTCCTCATCCATCAGTCTTTCTTCTAATTTAGTGCTGGTTGCAGCCCTTACGTTCACCATCAATAATGACCGTCAAATTCTTTGCAGGAAAGAGACAATAATGAAAATACTTTGCTTGCATCTGAGAGTCAATAAATGCAGAAGAAACTGCATTTTGTAACAGAGGCAGGAAAGAGCTCCTAAACGGTTTAATCACAAGTCACGCTAATGTAAGAGCAGCAAAACTACGAGGCTTGACAAAACCCCAGGAAACTGGTCAGACACATCAGTAATTGTGCTGAGAACAAGCAGATGTGTCTTCTGTCTTCTAGCCGTTTCTCTGCTAATTAAAGCACACAGTGTTTGCTGAGAATAATGGATTATCTGTGAATATCGTATCAGCTTCTGACATGCAAAACAGAATCTCATTCATATGATATCCTCTGAGCAATTTTTACACAGAATGATGACTGGAAATCAAAAGCAACAAAAAAGATTTGGTCTTTTCCAACACATGCCTCTCAGAAAAAGACATGCAATCTGAAACAGCCACATGGTTTAGTGTTAAAAATCAAGTTATCCTAAGAACTTCTTACGACCAACAGTAAGCAAAACGATTAACTTAACACAGACTAAATAAGAAAAACTCAATATTTTACATATATAAAGCCTGCCTACCAAGTGAGGAAACCCTCCAGAGCATACAGTCATACCAGAGGACTGATAATTGAGCAACACCGACACCTGCCGGTGAGACACGGAACTACACCCTGCATTCATGTAGTGACGTCAGCCATGACGTCGGTCGCAGTAAATATGGCCGCTTCCTTGATATGTGACAGCACGCAAAGCAGGTAAGAGAAATATGAGTTGCTGATATAAATAAAATCTATCAGACACGTCTGCACAAGAAATATGATTTATAAAACGCGTTGTTGGCTGTTACTGTACAGTAAAATACAGTATATGAGCACTACCGTTCAAAAGTTTAGAGTCACATTCTTTATTAAATATGTTTTATACTGTAGAATAATAATAAACTCATTCATCCAATGGAAAGACACAAGTGAAGCTTTGGGAATTTTGTTATTCCCGCGACTGAAGGAAAATGAAATCAAACTGTGTTGTATTGTATTATCTTCAATGGAGGCGAGGCGTCACGTTTATCGTCTGCTTTGTCTTCACTAATGGCTGCAGTAACAGAAGTGTGACATTTTTACGATCGTAAGACACATTTGAGTCCGGTGACCCGACACTTCACACGGTGTTTGTGACGTTAAAGCGGGCGTCTGTCGTTCAGGGTGAGCTCGGTGCTGAACAGAGATGTCCGGCAGTTCGGAAAGAAGTTCATGTTTGACTCCAATGAGGAGACGTGCTGGAGCTCCGACCAGGTAATGCTGACAGCGAATCAATCCTGCACTTCCCTGTGTTAATAATCCCGGGAAATCACCACGATTATTCCCGACAGGGAGCGGCGCAGTGGCTTTTCCTGGACTTCCCTCAGCCGGTGAGAGCCACGGAGCTGAGGCTGCAGTTTCAGGGAGGATTTTCGGCCAGACGCTGCAGATTAGAAGGTTTTGTCCCGCATCAACTCTTAGAAAGTGACTTTAAGAGTTACCACGACTTACCGTGATCTCTGACGTCACGCTTTTCACTTCTGCCTGTTTTTAATATCCGCTTGTGTAAGCTCCGCCCATCAGAGAGGTTGCCATAGAAACACAAAAGCTTGTAATAAATGTAATACACGTTTTGGTAAATGGAGCATTTCTACTTTTATTTTATTTGTATTGAAGAATACAAATAAAATAATAAAACTCATGTGGGAGTTTTGATCATATCAATGAAAAGACATTGAAATTGTTTTTCTTCCACAGGCAGCACCAAAGACGATGATCTCAAACATATTGAAGACTTCTATCCAGAAGACAACAGCTGTCTACAAATATCCTTCCATGTTCTGCTGGCATGAGCTTTATCTTCAATACATCTGAAGATGCAGCCATTATCATCTCGTTCCTCATGTTGTCCACTGTCATTTTCACTGTCTTCTGTTTCCTGGTCCATGGTGTCCATTGATCTCAAACGTATCACATCCTTGATTCTTCTCCCACAGTTTTCTCATTCCAGACGCGCCTGTGGTGCAGAGACTTAAAATGGTGTTTGAAAACAGTGCTGACTTTTTTGGCAGAATAATTGTCTACACTTTGGATATCCTGGGGGAGAAGATTTTGTGATGTTCTGAGAACAGACCGGAGGAAGTATGAAGAGCACAGAATGCCCACCAGCTTTTGTCCTCTGGATATCACATTTGATCACTCTCTATGTATTTGTAATACAGATGTTCTGAATGTACCACTTCTGATTGTGATATTTACGTGCTTTTTCAGGTCAATGCTGATCTCTGTTTATTATACAAAATAGAAAAGCCATCAGGTATAACAAATGCAGGATTATTAAAGAACAAGTCTTTTATAAGCAGTCTCTTGCATCGTGTGTTTGCTGATACTAAATCTATTTAGTAGTTTCATAATGTAAAGTGTTGCACTGCAAACCAATCACAGTATTTCTAATATACTAATAATAAAAAGCAAAAGTCAAGATAATCACAGATAAACACAGATGGGTCATGTCATAGTATGAAACAACACAGCATTTTTATGATTTTAATAACTGATTTGTCGGCACAATTATAAATGTGGGTAGGAACTAATTATTAGGCGAGTGATCTTCCGGACGATATTGTAGGTGCACGCCTATAACATTACTGCGACGCTTTGATGACAGAAAAACAAGATAACGGGAAACATATATAACGTTTATTGGGTGTTGTAGACGATAAAATGGACGATCAGGAAATGCAGTTGAAAGTGAAAAGAGGTAGTGTGACTACATTTATAATCATGGCGTGTGTTGCTGTTGCTGACGTTTCTCCACGCGTTAGTTTCATACGTGCACATTTATTCGTGTTTCATTGTTGAGTCTTTACTGTCAGTCTGATTTACCGTGAACCGAGTGTGATAAACGTAACGGAGAGATGATTGTGTTATTTATCGGTGTTACAGTGACTGATAAATTCACGGAGAGCATGTACGTGCTGGCCAATGAACCGTCCATAGCGCTGTACAGACTGCAGGAACACGTCCGGAGATCTTTACCTGAGCTGGTGCAGCACAAGGTGCTCTGACTCAATAACACTGTTATGTCTGCATGTCTGATTAAAGCAGGTTTGCTTTGAAGGTGTTGCATGTTAGATCATGCATCATGCATGTGCACGTTAGATCATGCATATGCAAGTTATATCGTGCATGTGCACGTTAGATCATGCATCTGCACGTTAGATCATGCATATGCGTGTTATATCATGCATATGCACGTTAGATCATGTATATGCACGTAAGATCATGTATATGCACGTTAGATCATGCATGTTAGATCATGTATATGCACGTTAGATCATGCATATGCGTGTTATATCATGCACGTTAGATCATGCATATGCACGTTAGATCATGCATATGCACGTTAGATCATGCATATGCACGTTAGATCATGCATATGCACGTTAGATCATGCATATGCACGTTAGATCATGTATATGCACGTTAGATCATGCATATGCATGTTAGATCATGCATCATGCACGTTAGATCATGTATATGCACGTTAGATCATGTATATGCACGTTAGATCATGCATCATGCACGTTAGATCATGTATATGCACGTTAGATCATGTATATGCACGTTAGATCATGCATATGCACGTTAGATCATGCATGTTAGATCATGCATCATGCACGTTAGATCATGTATATGCACGTTAGATCATGCATGTTAGATCATGCATATGCATGTTATATCATGCACGTTAGATCATGCATATGCATGTTATATCATGCATGTTAGATCATGCATCATGCACGAGGACGATTTGACTAGAGAGTCATGTTAACTGTTTCTCTTGTTCTGCAGACAGATATGCAGAGCTGGGAAGAGCAAAGTCAGGGAGCGATATACACTGTTGAATACGCATGCAGGTGCTATTTGCTTATCTAAGCACTTCAAATGACGTACTGTATGGTGATTTTACTGAGCATTTTCCTAAAGATATAAAACCTTTGTGTTTGCAGTGCAGTTAAAAGCATGACCAACAGTAGCCTGTATTTCAACAACATAGACGCACTTCTCCGACAAGCCATTTCACTGAAGGAACAGATCAGTTCACAGAGACGCAGGTACAGACACACACACTACAGTTACCATCCAAAAACACTGACACACAACATCACAGTCACCATCCAAAAACACTGACACACAACATCACAGTCACCATCCAAAAACACTGACACACAAAATCACAGTCACCATCCAAAAACACTGACACACAACATCACAGTCACCATCCAAAAACACTGACACACAACATCACAGTCACCATCCAAAAACACTGACACACACATCACAGTCACTATCCAAAAACACTGACACACAACATCACAGTCACCATCCAAAAACACTGACACACGCAACATTACAATTACCATCCAGGGACAGAGATTGTCTTTTCAAAACTGCTCAAGTATATGAAACCCATCTGAATTAACAGGCCCATACAACTTAATGTTTTCAGAGTTGTTTTTTACATTGTGATGCATCATATTTTGGCTTATGTATCTGTTTATATCGGTTTTGCTAATTAAGTGCAGTTACTTTAAATACTCTTAACTTTTCTTTGCTTCACTTTTAATTTGCTCCTTTTTTTCTGTTTTTGAACATGCATGTTGCTTTAGCGCTGTGAAACCTGCAGCTAATCCAAACGACACACTCACACACGCTACAGCCACACCACCCTGACACACTGAAGTGTTTCTCCAAGGTTAGTTTCTCCTCAGAGATTTCAGTTCCCTTCTACATGAAGCATGTGTGTGTCATTTTGTGGTCTCAGGTTAAGCTGTCAAAGTTTATGATTCTCTGTAGTTTTATTGTAGTTTGTGACAAATTAAAAATTACATTTCAGACTGGCTTTCACATGTTTATTTTAATAGTGTTATTACGTGTTTTATCTGTCTCAGATATTTGTACTTTGACTGATCTGTAGCAATAACTTGGACTACGTACATGATCTAATAGCAAAACTACAAAATTATCTTTTTAGATTTACATAATTTTTTAGGTCACAAAAACCTGGCCCTCAGAATTTAAGACATCAGCATACAGGTGCTCAACACAGTATTTTTCATAGCGTTTTGTCTTAGTACAGTATGTTATATATAACCACATGACATGATGGCCTTTCACACTAAAGTGGAGTCTTTAATTGTAGCTTTACGAGCTAGTACGGATCTCATCCCTCTGTTCACCCCATTCCAGGGTTTGGCCTGGGCATAAAACAGGCCTGGCTCGTCCAAACGGGTGCAATGCGTCTGTCCGCTTCCACCGTAACCATCTTTATCACTCGTGTGAACGTGAGGTCCGCTGGACAGCGAGTACTGCGGTTTGTGATTCAGATCGGCAATAGAATGATTAGCAAAATAGGCTAAACTGTGCTGTCTCCACGGCCTGTCTGTGAAGTTTAGATTCGAGGTGTGAAATCCAGGCCCGCTGGAGGGATCGTTAGGGTGCATGACTTGGACGCGGTCGTTGTGGAAGCGCTTGGTGGTCCGTGCGGCCAGGATCAGGGTGTGAATGAGGATGAGTAGCAGGACGAGAACGCCAGAGGAGAGCACACAGACGCTGGCTATTCCAGTCTTCACCTCACACACCAGCAGCATATAAATAGACATGGCTATAAGGGGAAAAACAAACATGGAAACCAGTTATTTCATCTACACATCTAGTGCTGTGACTTTGAAGTGATGTTTAGGAGTATACACTGACACATTGTGTTTTAACAGGAAAAGAGCCGTGGATTCTGGCATGATTAGGAATGGAGGAGAAAAGCAGATGCATTCGTAAGCCCAATGAAGGAGTTTTAGGCCTGGATGAAACCATCTGTCTTCTCCACCAAATGCAGTTTCTTTATACTGATTATGACTGTCAGTCTGAAGAGACTGTAAACATAAGATGAAATGTTGTACCATGTTTCCCATGTAGGTATGAAAGATCTAAGGAAGTGTGTATGATAGTCTGTTTATAAGCTGCTTAAAATGTATGGGTTATACTTTCTTCACACTATACACTGTGTTCTCTATACGTCACGATGTAAAGAGGACAACATGTGACTGTGTAAATTTGTGCATTTTGACTCTAATCAGTAAATGTTTCGAGCATCCTTTGTGGATTGTCTTAGATCCGGTCTGTACAGGCGTAACTCATGTAGGTCTGAACACGTACCAGCCAAAAAAACTGAAACTCCAAAACAAAACGACCCCACAGCCACATGTCTGACTGTCCTGCTGTCCAACAGAAACCCGTCAGCCCTGAGCACAGAAAACATCTGCATTTACATTTGCCAAACCATGTTTTCTACAACACAGAAAGCTACAGCTGTATATTATGTTCTATACTCTGAATTAGAGATTGAATTGTTTAAAGGTACAAACCTCAATACATAAGGCAGTAATAACTTTCATAATTATTATGGAATTTGAAGGGGCCACAATTAAATATCAACTTTCTTTATATCGTTGTTGTTTAATATACAGTGGCACCAAAACATTAGGACAGTGAACCCACAATTACAATGCATGACTTGAATGGCATCAGATCAAATGAAACCATGTACAAATAAATAACTCCTAGAAGTTCAGTTCTGCTCTTTTCAGTGGATGCAATGAAGTCAGTTTCCATAAAGCTCACACAGTTGTGTTCACGTCCCCTGGTTTGACGTGAATCAAGTGTGTGTGAAGTATGCAGTACATACAGATGTGTGATGCAGAATAAACGCTTCACCTGTGTGTGTGTTGCGTCTCTCCGGTGACGTAACCGTGCAGCAGACACACCAGCGCCGAGCTCAGGTGAAGAGTGAGAGAAAACGCACAAAGCACCGTCGAAACGGGCCGCAGAACCGCTGCAACCCCGACCGACACCACCGACGACGAGTCCTGCAGCTGGAAAATCAGCCCGACGGGGAGCGTCGCCATCACAGCGGATAAAACGCCCAAAAACGCGAGCCCGACCGGGGAGCGCGTCACGCTCGCGTCATGCTCGCGTCCCCGCACGGACGCGCAAACGTCCATCCACCGCGATATTTCGGAGCTTTCCGTCCGCCGTTTCACGGTTTGTCGACGTGAAGTGCCCAGATTACAAAGCGTTCGTGCGGTGGGTCTGATCCGGGATGCCGGTGCGTCTGATTTCTGTTCCGGTGTCGCTTGTGAAACTGCTGGATGACGTCAGAAGTTCGTCATCAAGCGCGTCACAAATGCGCTCGCACTTTTAGAAATATGTGTACACTTCATCAAACTTTGCTTTTATTTTACACTGTGGTATAACACCTTTCCCATGCTTACAATTATAAAGGATTCTGAAATCATTGTGCATTAAGTTACTCCAATGTTTAGCCCACATATTGCATGCATAATATATACACAAACATACAAAATTGCATATTATATATTGCATATTATAATTACATAAATATAATTATATATATTATATTTAGGTGATGTCTGTCTCTATACCACTCATACTGAAATATAAAGGCCCGGATTAGGTTCATGTATGTAATTAATCCACCTCAAACATTGTTTATGAGCGATGATACTATTAAAATGCTGGACTGAGTAAGGGATAGGAATAGGAGACATTGAATAGGAAACATTTTTATTAATAAACTTTTGAGAATTGGCTTTAAGGAAATCTTTATCTGAGAGCACTAACGTCATGTGTGCAGCTTTTCTAGTGTTTTGAAAGATGTGAAACTGAGGCAGAAGTTGATTTAAAACTGATAAAGCGTTTCTTTGGCTGTGTTAGAGACAAACACTGCATTCAGAGATTGTTTTGTCAGGGCAGTGGACAGCTTGTGAGGAGCTCACATGCACTGGCCACTTTATTAGGAACAAATCATTGCTAGCGCAGTATCGGACCCCTGCGGCCTTAAGAACTGCTTTCATTCTTCATAACACAGATTCAACAGCGTGCTAGAAACATTCCTTAGAGAGTTCAGTACATGAGATCTATTGAGTGTGGAGGCCGTTTGAGTACAAATGGAGATTTGCTGGAGGTATTTTAGCTCCAACCTTCTCAACACACCTGTCTGGCTGTTTCTGTCAGTCCCAAAGATCTTGCTCAGCTGCTTCAGGTGTGATTCATTAGGGCTGGAGATAAACTCTGCAGCTCTGTGGGACCTCGCAGCAGAAATCCAGACTCAGCAGAGCAGGTGCATTGCTCTTTCTTCACTACATTACCATCAGTACAAGCGTGCACTCAGAAGATCACTTTGTTACAGCTGTGGAAATCTTCTGAAGAAAACTGAAAACTCACTCTTGTGTTGTCTTAAAGATTGCTTGTGGATCTGAATTATCTAGAGAGGCTGCCATTTTTCAATACTTTGTGTTAAAATGCATTTGAATTCTTTGTGATTTGTTTTGGCGTTGTTTTGATTTTAGAAAAGTCTGTACCCTGCTGCTACAAGTACCAGAGGAAACAATGGTGAACATTGTTCAGTGATTCGATGGTGAAACAGCATCAGTATTACTGAAGGCCTTGTTATAGACAGAATGAATACATGTTTTGTCAGTCTTGACTGTCTGACTGTTAGTTTAACCCTGCGTGTACAGTGAATCAGCTGATGGGAACTGATGGGTCTGTTGCTGTGCTCTGCACAGTAACATAGAGACTCAATAAAATATCGTCTGAAGAAGGGCCTGTATGTGTGTGCTGACCCGAGTAACTATTTCTGAAAGACATTTACCACACATGCTAAACTTCAAGCCACTGATGTTGTCAAAAGCAGAAGTGAGAAGTTTCATGAAAACAAAAAACAAATTCCAGTGTCTTTTTTTGGGCATGACCCCGCGACGGTTATTCAAAGTATTAATTAAACATTAGTCACTATACATTTATTATAAAGAAGGAAACACAAGGTCCTGAGTAAAAACGACTCTGGTTTTACACACCTGGATATTAGGTAAGCCGGCCAGTTAAATAAAAGCTCAGATTAGTTTCACAAAGAACATCCTTTTGTTCTTAATAAAATGTGTAGTGTTACTTTAACAAACCCAGAAATCAAAATGCTGATCTAAAGAGACACAAGAGTATTATTATTATTATTATTATTATTATTATTATGGCTATTGTTATTAGGGTTATTATTTCTCCATGTTGAGTAAGCATTATTATTCATTTTGCATACATTTATGCACAAGTAATCTTTTCATTCGCGATACAAACACTAATTCAACTGAAGTGCATCAATAAATTGTTCACCCTCTTTTAGTTTAAGATAAAATATGTGAATGAATGACAGAAGAAAAGATGACGAACGCCTATTTCAGCCAATGGCGTTTGGCAGGGGGCGGGCATATGGGCGGTCCTGAATGAATAGCTGGAGATGATGGGCGTCTTCTTCAGCCAATGAAAACTCCGCGGGGGCGTGGTTTGACCAGCCGGAGACGCAGTGGAGATGATGAGATCTGAAACCAGACGTGTTGATCTGCTTTATTATTATACAGATCTGTGACTGTGTCCTTTATCTAAACAGCAGGTAAGATCACTGTTTGTTCATTATATCTGCTGTATGCACAGTTTAAACAGTTTTACATAAGGTTGTGTATTTTAAACTGCAGAGTTACATGAGTTTATGTAATTTTATTTGTTGCATGTGATTCTGTTGCATGGAAGGTGTCACACAGGCACAAGTTTTTATGCTTTAACTCCTGGTACATGAAATGCATACTATCATTTATTATTTGTGTCAGCACTTAACCCAGCATCGTGTGGACATGGCCCTATCAATACAAATAAAACAGAGATCGGTGACTGATGATCAAACAATAGTAATGAAATATGAGTATTTAACTTATAACAGCTGTAAAAAAATAAGTAATACTTTGGAACATATATGACTTATGAATACTAAGCCCAAAAACTGAGTTTTGCTCACTGGCTGTTGTAATGAAACCACCATCAACATTTACAGTCTGATGCAGAACATGTTATCTGTTCCACACAGTGAATTAACATCTCTTCCTCAACAAATGAGCACCATGTCAGTCTGAAATGACTCGGTTCGGTGACTCTTTGGAGTCTACACAGTTGTGATCTGGCAGATTGTGGCTGTTTTGATTCACATTTTGGAATATTTGATCTTGTGGTTGTTGCTTAATAAACTGAGCTACAGACGTGCCATATGTCTATTTATCTGCTCTGACATAAACCCACAGACCATGTTGCACCATCTACCCAGCGAGCATGGAACGTTCTCTGAACGCTGGCCTAAACAACATTCTCTAAAAGTTCTCTCAAAGTTCTCAAAAACTTTCTTTTTAAATTGTTGGTGGAACTTTTTATAAATGTTACCGTTTTACAAAATGTTTGAATAATGTTTCAGCAACCAAGCAATAACGTTAATACAATGTCTAAAAAACTGGATGTTTTAAATGTTCCTGGAACATTCAAAATAACACTTTTAACGTTTTTTGTTAATTAATGAAAATGTTACAGAAACTTTCTTACAAGCTAAAATTGTTCACTGGATGTTGGTTTATCACACCATTTACTTCCTGTGCAATTTAATATGTATTTGTATTCAATAATAAAAAACGACAACACGATCTTTGAGAAAACACATCTCGGCCTCATTCTGCTTGTCTTTAGGTTTCCTCTGATCACATTTGTATGCAAATATGAATCTTATTTGCTATTTTTGGCTGTCACAGGTTTCTCATCTTACTAATATCAACCATGATCTTCAGCCAGCAGCAGCTGAACTGTGCTACAGGTGGCAGTTGCACATGTGCTGTGAAACTGTTTTGACGTCTTTTAACAAAGACTTACTTGCTTGCGCAGTCTTTGAAGAGCTCGTGTCTTTGTGTTTTAATGCTTTAACTTGTCTTTCACTTGTCTGTACAACCGTGTTTGTTGTTCTGACTGTGTGACCCCATGAGGGACGGGCGGTTAGTCCCCTGCTGTCTCAGAGCTAAAGCTCCACTGAGGGCGACAGTGTCAGTGTACGAGCCGTCTCTGTTTGTGTGTGTTTTCCACTGTCTGGCTTCTGGAAAAATCTCAAGCTGAACTTGATCCAGAGGGGCAATAATTGCAATATCATGTAGTTAAAATCTTGTGATCAGTTTTAGCTGTAGGCCTGGTAATACATTTTTATTATATTTTTATTGTGTGAAATTTCTAATTAAAATTCTTTAAAATAGAATTTTAAAGAACATTAAGAGAATTATTAAGAGGTTAAGAGAATTCCCAAACACTTCATTTGCTATTAGTCGGTGAGACATATAGTCCCACCCCCAAACTCACGCCATTGGTTAAACCAATGTCTGTGTGTTGTTCTGGTTGGGACCCTTAAGCCAATTTAAAAACAGTGGCACAACCCCCCCCCCCCCCAACCCCCGTCTGAGAGGAATACAAACCTTAAGCAATTACCTCATCTTGACATTGAACTTAAATTGACATTTTTAGTGTCTGCAGCTGTATCTCTGACTGCCACAGTATCATCACCTCCTCCTTCTCAGGTGTTAAAATAACAATGAACATCTCAGACATATTTTGCTTTATGCACGTATTTATTACGGTTTATTCATTGACGGACGTGTGATGCATACGAACAAATGCATTTACAAATTTGGGGAACTTTCAAACGAGCAACCAACATGTCGTTTGGTGATAGAGATCTTGTCTTGTCCCTTCCTTGTGTTACAGTTACTTTTTCTGCTCAACCGCTCGGCTCTGATAACACCACCTATCAAAGCCTGTAGGACTCTGTGTGTATGTTTGTATTATCTTATATGGTTATAGTGACACAAAACCAGTAATGCCAGGGGCTGGCATCAACCGCAAAAGGGCACTCATGGATCGTGGGAACACTGTCACTCTCTCCACAAAGCATCGGCTTTGAGATTTTAAAAATAGATGAGGTCACACATGCCTCATATGAGAAAAACGATGGTCGATCTCTCCGGGGGTTTACATGGGCAGTTAGCTGCTCATAGAGAAAATGCTTGTGTGTGTATAAAGCCATGAGTGAGCGTGAATGTGTTGCATGGTATATTATATTAATATACTATATAAAATACAATATATGCTATATATAGTATAGACTTAATATAGTATAGTTTAGAATATAGTCTTTGTGTATGAGTGCACTGAAATATGGTAACATTAAATTCAGTTGAGAATACTGCGGTACATTAGCCAAAATATTTAACAGATGTGAATGTTTTTAACTTCCAAAAGTGATTGTTTGTGTTCGTTTGGCTCATGGGAGAACAGGGGGTGGGTGAAACCTTCTCTTCATCCAGACATTATTTTTAAAGTGCTGTTGTAATGCTAATACTAGCTTTACTGTACCTTTATAAGGAGAGCTATTTTTGACCCGTGCCCTGTGGAAACACCGGTGTTTGTGTTGGGATAACCCAGACTGTGGGGGTGTTAGCCTGCTAACTTTACTCACAACCCAGTCTCTTGGGAGGAAGGTGGGGTAAGTAAACACTATAACGTAATCCACTGTTGGGAATTTTGGGAGGTAGTTGTATATTGGTTAAACACACAACATATGAACAATGGAAAATTACTGTCAGTGAATAACACTGGCCTGCACAATGTCAAATACATTCAATATTCTTTAGTATAAATGTCTCATTCTACTAACAAGTGATTTTTCACTTTACACAGGTTAAGGAAAACCGGCTCCAAACACAAAATATTATGGGGCGGAAGAAAATACAGATCTCTCGCATTCTTGACCATCGGAATCGTCAGGTTTGTTGAATATTCTGTGAGAAATAAAGTAGGGTGAGACTTAAATGTATCGTAGGATTTGATTATGATACTGCTATGATACTGCTGCACGACCAAGAGATAAGTTGTTTCAGAGCTGGAGAAAAATCTTACATTTTATGACATGAAATAATTAAAAAATGCACAACTAAAAACACATTAACAGGGTCCATTTTGATTTCATTGTGTTTTAGTCTGTATTTGTTTATTTTCACAGCACATTGAACTGGGTGATATTTTTACACACCCAAAACAGTAGTTGTGTGGTTTCTTCTTCTCTAGGTGACATTTACCAAGCGTAAATTTGGTCTGATGAAGAAAGCTTACGAGCTGAGCGTGCTGTGCGACTGTGAAATCGCCCTTGTTATCTTCAACAGCGCGGACCGTCTCTTTCAGTACGCCAGCACAGACATGAACAGAGTCCTGCTGAAGTACACAGAGTACAGCGAACCTCACGAGAGCCGCACTAACTCTGACATACTGGAGGTACAGGTTGAATCTCTCACCTGTTTTTATTAACAGTATGTGATTGATTCAGATTCATTGCCTCTGGTTTCTGTTTACATTTAATTTCATTGTAATGGATCCAGTCAGCTCTCATAACTTGATGAATGTTATGAGTGATGAATGTTCTCTCAGCGTGATTTGAGAACGTTCTAAAGAGCATCTTGTGTGTTTCAATGGATTCTTCATCTTACATCATATTTTTGATTTACATTTTTCTACATTTTGTAAGAGAACAGAGAATACTGAAGCATTGGCCTAGTGGTTAGCTCATAGTGGTGCTCCTAGTGGTGCTCCACATACATTAGACTGTGATGTCCACGTGGAAGTAACAGGTTTGAATTTCACCTGCGTCATGATCACGTCTATCTTTCTATCTTTCTCTCTCTCTCTCTCTCTCTCTCTCTCTCTCTCTCTCTCCAGACTGTGAGAAGGAGAGGTTTGGGTCTGGATAGTTCTGAGCTGGATCAAGGAGACATCTTGTCAGTTGGGACAGAGAAATATAAACTCGGCGAGGGCATGAATCTTTCTGTCACTCGTCAGCGCTATTATGTCAGTAAAGCATTTCACTGCAGTCAGGTGGTCACTCTGTGGTTTTAATAATGTATAATACATCATAAAATTTAACTTTTCCAGACTCCTCCAGTCCTGCCCGCAGAAGCTCAGATGATGGGTTCAGGCAGTGAGAACGGCTACACCAGCTCCTTCAGTCCAAACCTGAGCAGAACATTGCCCTACAAGCTTCTGTGCACCCGAACGGGCTCGGCTGGTTCTGTCGGATCTAATTCTCATGCAGCACTCGCAGGTCCACACTCAGGTGTGGCCCTATATCTATATTTTTAAGTACATTAGATCAGGTTTTCACTTTTTTTTCTATTATTAGAGATGTGTATGCCTTTATAAACCACTATATATACTGCAGACCCTATATACTACTGTATATAACTATTGTGTTGTTGTTTAATAAGGACCAACCTATAGGGCAATAATACAGACATTATATTTGCATTATAATAACTGTTTCTTCTTTGATTGGGTCACACAGATAGACATAACAGAACGCTCCCTGAGCAGAGTATTTTAGTTCACAGGAAGTTCTCTTTTATATGAAGCGTATGAAACAGCCACTCTCAGCCACATGCACATATGAGACGGTGTCTAAAATCACTTCTGTGATTTCTGATGACATCACACCTGCTGCAGTGAATGAAGCAGCACATCTCATGAGCTTCATGGAGCTATCAGTGATGCATTATGGGATTGTTCTGAAGTTGCTTTACCTGCCCATGATCCAGCTTAGCAGAAGCACCAAATACACCAGAACTGTGACCGCGCTCTTAAAAATGAACTTTTGGACGTGTTCAGAACCGGCAGGCTGATGCCAATCAGCGGAATTTGTGTCAAAGCTAGACAGTGAATTAAACCCATATGGTTAAGACAACATCTTTTTAGTGACTGACAAAGAATGAGGGAGAGAGAATGATAAACCCACGTCTTGTTTTTCACTTCCTTATATGACTGAAGGTCTGAACTACTCGATGTTATCCCATGGCAACCTGAGCAGAGCTCTGGAAATGAAAACTCCGCCCCCTCTGAACGTGACAGGTGACGGGCGGCGAATGGCAACGCATGCCGGGCTCTGCGGCACCTGCAACAGTTTGACCAGCACTGTGAGAGACTCTACCAAAGTACTTACATATACATTAACTTTCTGTTCTAATGTCACTGTATGTATACTGTAGATATACATATATATATATATATATAATGGAGTGTTTCAGGAGATGTGTGTGTTCTTGGTTTCTCTTTGTCCAGAGGGTTTTGTATCAGAGTATGCACACTGGGGGCCACATGATGATGATGGGGAAGACTGGCTTACTGGGGAATTGTGGGGCCTCAGGTGAGAGGCCATTTTAAACACCAGGCCATCTCTATAAACTATATACACACATAAATCTGCAAAGACGGCAACATAACCATGAAGCAAATTCATTTATATTTATGTTCATATTTTACTGCTGCAAAAATAAGCATCTGCATAAAGGTGGATATTAATTGGTCATTTTTCTCTTAGACTACAGTCACCCCAGGTACACGGTGGGTTACCAGAGGAGCTCACTGAATGCATGGCAGCCTCTGTCCCATCAGGAAGCCCACCAGTCCATGAAAAGCCCTGGGTGAGATGCCTTCAGTATCTTCTGTGTATACACAGTAAATACTAATGTACATGTTTATTGATATTATTATCTTTTTCTTTAATTTTAGCATAATTGGTATTGTGCATATAAGTTATTATAAGTATTTGTTATTATTATATGTTTATTTTATGTATTCTGTCATTACAAAATAATTATGTCAGTACCGTAGTACAGTGAGATGTTGATACCGTGGCACATGGAAATACCATGGTACTAACGTAGCGTATAACTAACGTAATACACTTAGTCTTAGGTGTGCATGTCATGTTGTTTGTAGGACCTTCCCGTTCCATTGGGGAAGCTCTTCCTCCATCCCCCAGTCACACCCCTATCTCCACCTGAGCATCAAATCAGAGCGTTCCTCTCCTGACTGCACGCGCTCAGCCACGCCCCCCATCCATCACATGGTGCAACACTCACCAATAGAAGAGTCCCAATCGATGAGCCGCTCCCCTCCAAAAGAATACACAGCTATGGAGGAGGACACCCAGAGGGGAAGTTTCTCCAGCCAGCAGGGTCCACACAGAGACCCTGAAGAAGAGAAATGTGAGCAGCCTCTGAAACAGTGTGACATCAGTACTGGATGGATGGGATAGTAGCACAAGCATAAATGTCTCTCTATTCAAAATACTAATCATAAAATCAAGAGTTCTGGGCCAGTTCTTAATTGTGCAGCATTAGTTCTGGTCTAATATTGTCTTAAGCTGTATTTAAGCAGAGAGACATTTAAGAAGGCTTGTTGTATTTTTAAATGTGCACTATGCCACACTGAATTTCAGCTCTTATTTTGATTGGACGGAAGGTTTAACTACTTCCTGTTACAGCTTAAAGTATATTGGCAGTCTTTTTATTAAATGCCGTGTTTAGATAAGTTGTTCATTTAGTTTTGAAATGTTATAGAGACAGAAGCTTCACCTCATACGGTTTAACTCTTCAGTGTATTTTTATCTTTATATTTTATAAAGAAACATGCATCACATTTTCCACACGATCTCTTAAACATAAATGCAAAATATATAATTTCAGGATAACATAATCACCAGAGCAATATTCATATATCCGTACTGCTTTTTGCAGTGTAAATTACTGTAAACTCAAACATTATGTTCATGTGTTCATGTAAATTATCTTTTTTTCATCCTGTTCCACATTTAAAGTTCTGAAAACATTATTATATTTCTGCTTGTATTCATGAGGGATGTTATTAACTTTTCTTCTGTGAAGTATTTTGCATTGATAAGATGTTAAATTGTCTGTAGGTGGGATTGTTGCTTTAGATATCAGCAGTATTCCACATTAATGCCCGATGAGATTTCCCAGACATCCCAAAGCCCTTCCTGAATAACTGTCCGGGATGACGGATCTCTCCAGCCCGTCAGCAGCCTCGGTTCAGCGGAGGTCACGTCTGGGCGCATCCCAGGGGCCCGGTGACAGGAGTCTGTCGCTATAGCAACAGTCAGACATCATTAATGTCATTATATACACGTCACCCTTCACTTCATTACGACAGACAGACGCGTCATCACGCAGCGCTGTGACGTCACTGGCAGGTCTGGATGGTGGGATAGTGGGTGTACACGAGTGAGATTTAAATACATTCGCAATGCAAAATCCGCAAAATTGTTTCTTTATACTAAGTGTGATGTGTCGACCCGTTGTGCTTCTGCTTAAAGCATTTAAATGCATTTAAAGAAACTGATTACAGATCAGTTACGAATGTAAACCTCACCGGTCATTTACAAACAGGCATCCAAGTGTGTTTCCAAGAGGCCAGTGTTATGTTATTCATATTACAACCATAACTGACCTCTGATCAGCTTCTGACCGGAAGTCAAAATACTGCAGAACTAGAACCAGCTGTTACTTTTTATAATCCAATATCTGAAGCTAAATAATGTCTTAAATCACAGCAAACCAACAACACTGAAGGGTTTTTAATAATTCATTTTCAAATCAAATGAAATGTTAAATATCAATAGAAAATGACAAAAAACTGAGTGTAATCAGCAAAATGTAACATTATGATCTTAAATCCTAAATTCTACTCATACTGTATTCATACTCATACACTGCAGTGTGGCAGCTAATGTACATCATCTAGTCATCAGACATACAGCAAACACAGTGTTTAAAAAACACGTTGTTTGAAATTCTGATAAAAAATTTACCCAACATACAAAATGAAATCACATTTTATTTCACCGCAGTGCTATATTTTTAGATATTTTAGAGTATATTTATCCTGTGATTTTCATTTGCACTGACGACAAAGAAACAGTATTTTGAACCGCATCCCTGTGTTAACAGGCTCTTAAAATTACTTCACAGTGCAAAGATCACATTTGAAGTTGCTTGGTGATTATGTAAATGAAGCAGCTGACCGACTGCTAATGAGTCCAGAGAGGTTTCAAACGTTATGAGAAACACAGCTTATGTACACGGTTCTCCTGAGAACCATAGTTAAAGAGAACAAGACTCATGTCCTAAATCTATACTGCTGAGATGTGTTTTCTCCATGATTAAATTCCTTCTTAGTGAAAGTCACACTTTATCCGGGATCAGGTGGCATCAGAGGTTGAAGGATACAACAGAAAAAAACAGTCAGCATACACCAGATGGCAGAGATATTGACTTCTTTACTGGTGTCCACCACACTGTAGTAGCCTTCAGTGAAGAGTGAAGAGATTCCTGTGACATCAACCAGTCACTGATTCTCCAAGAAGAACCGAAGAACTGTGGAGAACACAGTAAAATAATATATAAAGTGGAGTTGCTCTTTACAGGGGAAACGGTAGTATTTTACCAATCATAACAGAGATCATATTCATATGAAAGTCATCAAAGATTCTGACTGTTTTTGATGCAAAAAACACTGACTAGCATTATGAACAAAAAATGTGAAAATGAACTGCTACAGAGGTGCAGAATATGGCCCCTTTATAGTCATTAATGTTTTGGTAGCATTGGTTTTAAGACCTACCAAGAGCAGTTACAATATGCTGAAGCCATTCCCACCTGTCTCATCTGCCCGTCTTGGGAACCTTTGCTTTTTTTTCAGACTTCAGTTGTAATTGCACTTGTCTACAAACTAATGTGAGAGCCTAATATTTTGTGTTAACCGGTTTAAGCTGTTACAAAACTTCAGTAGCCATGCTTTGTGTTGGACCGTGTCCGTCACTGAAGCTCAGCACTGGAGGAATGACCGCAGGTGTGAAATCACGCATTAATAGACACGCATTAATAAACACGCATCATTAATAGACACACATTAATAGACACACATTAATAGACACACATTAATAGACACGCATTAATAGACACGCATTAATAGACACGCATTAATAGACACGCATTAATAGACACACATCATTAATAGACACACATTAATAGACACACATCATTAATAGACACGCATTAATAGACACACATTAATAGACACACATCATTAATAGACACACATCTAATAGACACACATCATTAATAGACACACATCATTAATAGACACACATTAATAGACACACATCATTAATAGACACACATTAATAGACACATTAATAGACACATTAATAGACACACATCATTAATAGACACACATCATTAATAGACACACATTAATAGACACACATCATTAATAGACACACATCATTAATAGACACGCATCATTAATAGACACGCATCATTAATAGACACGCATCATTAATAGACACGCATCATTAATAGACACGCATCATTAATAGACACACATTAATAGACACATCATTAATAGACACACATCATTAGACACACATCATTAATAGACACACATCATTAATAGACACACATATAGACACATTAATAGACACACATCATTAATAGACACACATTAATAGACACACATTAATAGACACACATCATTAATAGACACACATCATTAATAGACACACATTAATAGACACACATTAATAGACACACATCATTAATAGACACACATCATTAATAGACACACATCATTAATAGACACACATCATTAATAGACACACATCATTAATAGACACACATTAATAGACACACATCATTAATAGACACACATTAATAGACACACATTAATAGACACACATTAATAGACACACATCATTAATAGACACACATTAATAGACACGCATCATTAATAGACACACATCATTAATAGACACGCATCATTAATAGACACGCATCATTAATAGACACACATTAATAGACACGCATCATTAATAGACACACATTAATAGACACGCATCATTAATAGACACATCATTAATAGACACGCATCATTAATAGACACATCATTAATAGACACACATTAATAGACACACATCATTAATAGACACACATTAATAGACACACATTAATAGACACACATTAATAGACACGCATCATTAATAGACACGCATCATTAATAGACACACTCATTAATAGACACACATTAATAGACACACATTAATAGACACACATCATTAATAGACACACATCATTAATAGACACACATTAATAGACACACATCATTAATAGACACGCATTAATAGACACGCATTAATAGACATCATTAATAGACACGACATTAATAGACACGCATTAATAGACACACATTAATAGACACATCATTAATAGACACACATTAATAGACACACATTAATAGACACACATCATTAATAGACACACATCATTAATAGACACACATCATTAATAGACACACATCATTAATAGACACACATTAATAGACACACATTAATAGACACACATTAATAGACACACATCATTAATAGACACACATTAATAGACACACATCATTAATAGACACACATCATTAATAGACACACATCATTAATAGACACACATCATTAATAGACACACATCATTAATAGACACACATCATTAATAGACACACATTAATAGACACACATTAATAGACACACATTAATAGACACACATTAATAGACACACATTAATAGACACACATCATTAATAGACACATTAATAGACACACATTAATAGACACACATTTCATTAATAGACACGCATCATTAATAGACACACATCATTAATAGACACATCATTAATAGACACACATCATTAATAGACACGCATCATTAATAGACACGCATCATTAATAGACACACATCATTAATAGACACACATTAATAGACACACATTAATAGACACACATCATTAATAGACACACATCATTAATAGACACACATCATTAATAGACACACATTAATAGACACACATTAATAGACACACATTAATAGACACACATCATTAATAGACACACATTAAGACACACACATTAATAGACACGCACATTAATAGACACACATTAATAGACACGCACATTAATAGACACACATTAATAGACACGATCATTAATAGACACACATTAATAGACACACATTAATAGACACACATCATTAATAGACACGCATCATTAATAGACACACATTAATAGACACACATCATTAATAGACACACATTAATAGACACACATTAATAGACAATCATTAATAGACACACATTAATAGACACACATTAATAGACACACATCATTAATAGACACACATTAATAGACACACATCATTAATAGACACGCATCATTAATAGACACGCATCATTAATAGACACGCATCATTAATAGACACGCATCATTAATAGACACACATTAATAGACACGCATCATTAATAGACACACATCATTAATAGACACACATTAATAGACACACATTAATAGACACGCATCATTAATAGACACACATTAATAGACACGCATCATTAATAGACACACATTAATAGACACGCATCATTAATAGACACGCATCATTAATAGACACACATTAATAGACACGCATCATTAATAGACACGCATCATTAATAGACACGCATCATTAATAGACACACATTAATAGACACGCATCATTAATAGACACACATTAATAGACACACATCATTAATAGACACACATTAATAGACACACATCATTAATAGACACACATTAATAGACACACATCATTAATAGACACACATTAATAGACACACATCATTAAGACACACATCATTAATAGACACACATTAATAGACACACATCATTAATAGACACACATTAATAGACACACATCATTAATAGACACACATCATTAATAGACACGCATCATTAATAGACACACATTAATAGACACGCATCATTAATAGACACGCATCATTAATAGACACGCATCATTAATAGACACACATTAATAGACACACATTAATAGACACACATTAATAGACACACATTAATAGACACACATCATTAATAGACACACATCATTAATAGACACACATCATTAATAGACACACATCATTAATAGACACACATCATTAATAGACACACATCATTAATAGACACACATTAATAGACACACATCATTAATAGAGACACGCATCATTAATAGACACACATTAATAGACACACATCTAATAGACACACATTAATAGACACACATTAATACACATAATAGAAATAGACACACATTAATAGACACGCATCATTAATAGACACGCATCATTAATAGACACACATTAATAGACACACATTAATAGACACACATCATTAATAGACACGCATCATTAATAGACACGCATCATTAATAGACACGCATCATTAATAGACACGCATCATTAATAGACACACATTAATAGACACACATTAATAGACACACATTAATAGACACACATTAATAGACACACATTAATAGACACACATCATTAATAGACACACATCATTAATAGACACACATCATTAATAGACACACATTAATAGACACACACATTAATAGACACACATTAATAGACACACATCATTAATAGACACACATCATTAATAGACACACATCATTAATAGACACGCATCATTAATAGACACGCATCATTAATAGACACCACTAATAGACACACATTAATAGACACACATTAATAGACACACATTAATAGACACACATTAATAGACACACATTAATAGACACGCATCATTAATAGACACGCATCATTAATAGACACGCATCATTAATAGACACACATCATTAATAGACACACATTAATAGACACGAATTAATAGACACACATTAATAGACACACATTAATAGACACATCATTAATAGACACATCATTAATAGACACACATTAATAGACACGCATCATTAATAGACACACATTAATAACACATCATTAATAGACACACATTAATAGACACACATTAATAGACACACATTAATAGACACACATTAATAGACACACATCATTAATAGACACACATTAATAGACACCATCATTAATAGACACATCATTAATAAACACACATTAATAGACACACATTAATAGACACACATTAATAGACACACATTAATAGACACACATTAATAGACACACATCATTAATAGACACACATCATTAATAGACACACATCATTAATAGACACACATTAATAGACACACATTAATAGACACGCATCATTAATAGACACACATTAATAGACACACATAATGGGCACACATTAATAGACACACATCATTAATAGACACACATTTAATAGACACACATTAATATGGGCACACATCATTAATAGACACACATCAATAGACAGAATAGACACATCATTAATAGACACACATTAATAGACACACATTAATAGACACACATTAATAGACACGCATTAATAGACACACATCATTAATAGACACGCATCATTAATAGACACACATTAATAGACACCATTAATAGACACACATTAATAGACACACATTAATAGACACACATCATTAATAGACACACATCATTAATAGACACACATCATTAATAGACACACATCATTAATAGACACACATTAATAGACACACATCATTAATAGACACACATTAATAGACACGCATCATTAATAGACACACATCATTAATAGACACACATTAATAGACACACATTAATAGACACATTAATAGACACACATCATTAATAGACACACATTAATAGACACACATTATTAATAGACACACATTAATAGACACCATTAATAGACACACATCATTAATAGACACACATTAATAGACACACATTAATAGACACACATTAATAGACACACATCATTAATAGACACATTAATAGACACACATTAATAGACACACATTAATAGACACACATCATTAATAGACACACATCATTAATAGACACACATTAATAGACACACATCATTAATAGACACACATTAATAGACACACATCATTAATAGACACACATTAATAGACACACATTAATAGACACACATTAATAGACACACATTAATAGACACACACATTAATAGACACACATATTAATTAATAGACACACATTAATAGACACACATTAATAGACACATCATTAATAGACACACATCATTAATAGACACACATTAATAGACACACATCATAATAGACACACATCATTAATAGACACACATTAATCATTAATAGACACACATCATTAATAGACACACATTAATAGACACACATCATTAATAGACACACATTAATAGACACACATTAATAGACACACATTAATAGACACACATCATTAATAGACACACATCATTAATAGACACACATTAATAGACAATAATAGACACACATTAATAGACACACATTAATAGACACACATAATAGACACACATTAATAGACACACATTAATAGACACACATCATTAATAGACACACATCATTAATAGACACACATTAATAGACACAATTAATAGACACACATTAATAGACACACACATTAATAGACACACATCAATAGACACACACATTAATAGACACACATCATTAATAGACACACATCATTAATAGACACACATCATTAATAGACACACATTAATAGACACACATCATTAATAGACACACATCATTAATAGACACACATTAATAGACACACATCATTAATAGACACACATTAATAGACACACATCATTAATAGACACACATTAATAGACACACATCATTAATAGACACACATCATTAATAGACACACATCATTAATAGACACACATCATTAATAGACACACATCATTAATAGACACACATCATTAATAGACACACATCATAATAGACACACATTAATAGACACACATCATTAATAGACACATCATTAATAGACACACATCATTAATAGACACACATCATTAATAGACACACATTAATAGACACATCATTAATAGACACACATTAATAGACACACATCATTAATAGACACACATTAATAGACACACATCATTAATAGATAATAGACACACATTAATAGACACACATTAATAGACACACATTAATAGACACACATTAATAGACACACATCATTAATAGACACACATTAATAGACACACATCATTAATAGACACACATCATTAATAGACACACATTAATAGACACGCATTAATAGACACACATCATTAATAGACACACATCATTAATAGACACACATCATTAATAGACACACATCATTAATAGACACACATTAATAGACACACATTAATAGACACACATTAATAGACACACATCATTAATAGACACACATCATTAATAGACACATCATTAATAGACACACATTAATAGACACACATTAATAGACACACATCATTAATAGACACACATCATTAATAGACACATTAATAGACACACATCATTAATAGACACACATTAATAGACACACATTAATAGACACACATCATTAATAGACACATCATTAATAGACACACATTAATAGACACACATTAATAGACACACACATTAATAGACACACATTAATAGACACACATTAATAGACACACATTAATAGACACACATTAATAGACACACATAATAGACACACATATAGACACACATCATTAATAGACACACATTAATTAGACAAAAAGACACACATTAATAGACACATTAATAGACACACATTAATAGACACACATTAATAGACACACATCATTAATAGACACACATTAATAGACACACATTAATAGACACACATTAATAGACACACATTAATAGACACACATCATTAATAGACACACATTAATAGAATAACACACATTAATAGACACACATCATTAATAGACACACATTAATAGACACACATTAATAGACACACATTAATAGACACACATTAATAGACACACATTAATAGACACACATCATTAATAGACACACATTAATAGACACACATAAGACACAATTAATAGACACACATTAACATTAATAGACACACACATTAATAGACACACATTAATAGACACACATTAATAGACACACATCATTAATAGACACACATTAATAGACACACATTAATAGACACACATTAATAGACACACATTAATAGACACACATTAATAGACACACATTAATAGACACACATCATTAATAGACACACATTAATAGACACACATTAATAGACACACATTAATAGACACACATTAATAGACACACATTAATAGACACGCATCATTAATAGACACACATTAATAGACACGCATCATTAATAGACACACATCATTAATAGACACACATTAATAGACACACATTAATAGACACACATTAATAGACACACATTAATAGACACGCATCATTAATAGACACACATTAATAGACACACATTAATAGACACACATTAATAGACACACATTAATAGACACAATTAATAGACACACATTAATAGACACACATTAATAGACACATCATTAATAGACACACACATTAATAGACACGCATCATTAATAGACACACATTAATAGACACGCATCATTAATAGACACGCATCATTAATAGACACACATCATTAATAGACACACATCATTAATAGACACACATTAATAGACACGCATCATTAATAGACACACATTAATAGACACACATTAATAGACACACATTAATAGACACATTAATAGACACACATCATTAATAGACACACATCATTAATAGACACACATTAATAGACACGCATCATTAATAGACACACATTAATAGACACACATTAATAGACACACATTAATAGACACATCATTAATAGACACACATTAATAGACACACATTAATAGACACACATTAATAGACACACATTAATAGACACACATCATTAATAGACACACATCATTAATAGACACACATTAATAGACACACATTAATAGACACACATTAATAGACACACATTAATAGACACACATTAATAGACACACATTAATAGACACGCATCATTAATAGACACACATTAATAGACACGCATCATTAATAGACACACATTAATAGACACACATTAATAGACACACATTAATAGACACACATTAATAGACACACATTAATAGACACACATTAATAGACACACATTAATAGACACACATTAATAGACACACATTAATAGACACACATTAATAGACACACATTAATAGACACACATCATTAATAGACACACATTAATAGACACACATTAATAGACACGACATTAATAGACACACATTAATAGACACACATTAATAGACACACATTAATAGACACACATTAATAGACACACATTAATAGACACACATTAATAGACACACATTAATAGACACACATTAATAGACACACATTAATAGACACGCATTAATAGACACACATCATTAATAGACACGCATCATTAATAGACACACATTAATAGACACGCATCATTAATAGACACACATTAATAGACACACATTAATAGACACACATTAATAGACACACATTAATAGACACACATTAATAGACACACATTAATAGACACACATCATTAATAGACACACATCATTAATAGACACACATTAATAGACACATCATTAATAGACACACATCATAATAGACACACATTAATAGACACACATTAATAGACACACATTAATAGACACACATTAATAGACACACATCATTAATAGACACACATTATAGACATCATTAATAGACACACATTAATAGACACATCATTAATAGACACACATTAATAGACACACATCATTAATAGACACACATTAATAGACACACCATTAATAGACACACATTAATAGACACACATTAATAGACACACATCATTAATAGACACATTAATAGACACATTAATAGACACGCATCATTAATAGACACACATTAATAGACACACATTAATAGACACACATTAATAGACACACATTAATAGACACACATTAATAGACACACATTAATAGACACACATCATTAATAGACACACATCATTAATAGACACACATTAATAGACACACATCATTAATAGACACACATTAATAGACACACATCATTAATAGACACACATTAATAGACACACATCATTAATAGACACACATTAATAGACACACATTAATAGACACACATTAATAGACACACATTAATAGACACACATTAATAGACACACATTAATAGACACACATCATTAATAGACACACATTAATAGACACACATCATTAATAGACACATCATTAATAGACACACATCATTAATAGACACACATCATTAATAGACACACATTAATAGACACACATTAATAGACACACATTAATAGACACACATCATTAATAGACACACATTAATAGACACACATTAATAGACACACATTAATAGACACACATTAATAGACACACATTAATAGACACACATCATTAATAGACACACATTAATAGACACACATCATTAATAGACACACATTAATAGACACACATTAATAGACACACATTAATAGACACACATTAATAGACACACATTAATAGACACACATCATTAATAGACACACATTAATAGACACACATTAATAGACACACATTAATAGACACACATCATTAATAGACACACATTAATAGACACACATTAATAGATCAGACTCATATTTGCACGTTTATAAATTAATTTAAAGTAAAGTCGCCATTTTCGTTTGACGAGTTTAATGAATGAGTTTGTCACACGCTGCACGAGTGTTGTGATGACGTGTGCACCCAAACGCTCGCTCCGATTGGGCCATCGCGACGCCGCATGAAAGCGGCAATCCGATTGGTCGACAAGCGAGCGCGTCTACCGTTTGATTGGTCCGGTTAGAAGATAAATAGAAATAAATAAAAAGACAGAAATAAATTGGTGAAGTGTCTGCCGCTATTATAATGTGTATGTTTATTTGTATTTACATGTATATAATTATGTACATTTGTAGATAAAGTATTTTGTATATCATTTGTATATAAAGATTGTATATGATTAGGATTAAATGCTGGATTAAAAACATTATGTATGTGCACCAGTGAGGAAAACGAAACCCTTAAACAATAACTAAATGTGAAAATAAATTCGAGGTTCAGGGATATATAACAAGCTGAAGTGTTTTCAGATGTCTTGAAGTGCTCATAACTTTTTATATTATATAATATTTTTTCCTGGAAAGATTCTCGGATGGCAATCGTTGTTATACTTAACAATTTGCGAAAAGCATGGTTAAAAGTAATTGAAATATGTCTGGTTCAAATATTAAAACTGTGACGCGTAATGTTGAATAAGACCGTGTTTGTGACGTCGTGTGATTTCATTTGTATTCAGTTTTTATTTTAATTTGGATGATTTCTTTGGATGGTTTCGTTTAAAACTTTATATAAAACATTATGATTATTTGATACAGCATTGAGCGTGGCATGAACGCTTTTAAAAGTAAACTTAGACAATATCTTTACCTTTATGCCCCTCTATATCTCTGTATAACCCGTTATTTATCGCACTGGTCTGAATGGTATATGCGTGTTTATTATGGAAATCTTTCAAGACAAACATCTGAATGTTGTATTCGACTTTGTGACCTGCAGGTCGAACAGAAACTTTTATCACAGGGTCAAGAGCAACCTAGCATCATTTAAATATATACCATCATTTATCTAAACGGGATATATAGGTTGTGAAATAAGAGCTATGTGGGTGATTTATACAGGGATACAGAATAGAGACTGGCCAGCGTTATTTAGTTTACCTGTTGTTAAATCATGGCTTACCCTGTCACAGCAAAACCTTTCCAATTCGCCTTTCGAATATCACATTTGCAGCCTGTTTTTACTCCAACAAATTGTTTTATTGTGACTGAAGCGTATCAGAAATAGATTTCGATCTGATGTCATTTTTACTCTATTTTATTGTCACAATAGGTTCTCAGAGCTAATGTCAGTAACACCCTAAAATGTTAAATTATAACAATTTTTCTACATTTCGCAGTAAAATGGAGCTTCCGTTGTGTTTAATGTAGATGTTAAATTTTATAATAATATTTTTTCCCCTTGTTGTCATTTCAAAATGTCCCACAACGCCACGATTATGATAATATTTCTATGCATGTATAATTCTTGAGGCGTTTCAATTAAAAGCTGATGCACAAATATTAATACTAAACACGTTTAACATGATCTTTTCTTGAACTGAATTTTTTTATCATCAGAATCACAGGTCTTATTGTACCAGATTAAAATGTTGTAACTAATAAAAATGAGATGATATGTGAGCCAGTGAGAGTTGAAATCATTTCAGCTCATCTAATCGATGACCAGGCCCTATATGTCTCACAAAAGTCAGCATTAAATGTGAAAGAGGTTAAGCTCTGTTAAATATATATTTACCAGCTTTCTTTGATTTAAAATGATTCAGAAATGAATTAGAAAATATGAGTGCTTTAGAACAATTATGCTGTGTAAAGATTGCTTCATAACGTAGTGGTTCGTTAGGTTACTGGTACGACTGCAGGTTCGCTCTTTTATGAGCGTCATGTACCTTTTCACCGACAGGTGTCGCTGTTTTCTTGTTTCACTGACGCCTTATTATCAACAGCCCTAAATTAATTTCAGCGGGGTCTCCGTGTCTCCAAATGGATGCAAAAATGTCGAGACCAGCACCTACTTGTTTTAAATGAGAGATTTTAATTTTAATAGTTCAAACATTGTACACAACAGAATGCGTAACATATGTATGGCGCGCCATACTTATAGCATAAGCAGTACTGTAAAATATCAAACTTGTGTATAAATCACGAAATCATTTGTTAGATTAACACATTTAAAATAATACTGAAGCATACAGGCTGACATACAGCATGCATGTCCAATAATAATAATAATGTGCATATATGTGCTTAAACGGCAGTTCTTACCAGCTGACTTATGGTCAACGTTGCTTGTGCAACATTAAATAAACGTTTTCAGTGGGAATGCTAAGAGCTGTTGTGACGCTCTCGTGTTGTATTTCCTCTCGTTTCTAAAACAAGACAGGCCATTCAAAATGACGTCACAAAACGACGCTCTCCCACGTCTGCCTCTTCCGAGTGTGTGACGTCAGCACGCACAGCAAACCTGAATCGCGTCGTCCGCCGGGTGTGCACGGGTAACCCGCATGCGCCTCCGTTTTCCAAACGTTTTCCTTCGAACCTCACGCCTCAGTCTGTCGGGCGACAGCGTGTTTCTTTAAATATAATAATAATAATGATGCTCCAGCCTGCGCCTGACGTCAGAACAGACATCTTACGTCATCACGCGTCTGCAGACCGAATGCTTCTCTTTGCAAACTGGCCATGGCAGATGTGCAGCGTTGTCACAACGTATAGATTATGCTTTAGTAAATAACTTGCTTTATTATTCCATACAGCGTCCCCGCTTTTTATTCTGCACGGATCCGGGATCAGATGGGCGGAACAATAACTCATCCGCTCACATTTGGACCGCAGCTGCTTGAGTTTCCGCGCACATCCGCTTCACGCCGGGCTTCACGGACCGGACCCGCAGCTCATTCCTCGGGAATAAAACACCATTTTCTCATTGCACTGCATGCACGCAGTTCGTGGCTTGGATGTGCCTTCAGCCCGATGAAAAGTTTTCATTTTCGGCCGTGCATACGAGTTTATCACCTTCTGTTGTGGATTAGTTCCCGGTGATGGATCCCGTCCGCCTCCCTGTGTGAGTACAGACTACTCGTTTAAACCGTGTAGTTTAACGTGAAATAAAATAATGTTAATGTTATAATAATGTTCTCATATATTAAGGTCTCAGTGCTTTTGCTGTCTTGTGGGACGGGGGAAAGTTTCCTTTTGAACTCAGTCATCTTTTGAGCGGTGTGTGAAGTGATCATTAGGCGAGCCCGGTGCGGCACAGTTGGGCGATTGTTACCGGAGCCTGGGAAAATGTCCCGGGTCCGAGAGGTGGGCTGCGTCGACGCCAGACCTCCTGTTAAAAGCCTGCTGTGCGTCCAGACGGTATTGTCATGATAATGAGCAGCCTGCGCGTTGTTGAACTTGATGTTGACTTCTCTGGGCTGAGTTTTCTCCTCTCGCTTGTTTGTGGGAAAACCTGCTCCGGAGCTGCGGTGTGAAATTAATTAAAGGGGCTTCTGGAGCAACAATAGAGGCTGAGAAGAGCCCCGGATCAGCACAAAAGAGGACCCGAACCCGGTGTGATCTAGACTGAATGAAACACGGCCTAAACAGATTGATACGAACTTATTCATTCACACACTTTTACACGTTTTGCACTGTTATGTTGTTGTTATATTATTATTGTTGTTGTTGTTAAACATGTTATCTTTGCCTGGACGCGTTGTATTTAAATGAATGAGAATAAATGAGAATAGTGTGTGTGTGTGTGTGTGTAGAAGAGAGAGAGAGAGAGAGAGAGAGAGAGAGAGCATATGTTAGTAACTGTAATCTTTGTAAACTTAAGTCGTCTCGGTACTTCATAACATTTTACTTCATATTTTCACTATGTGCTTTTACCACAAGACATTTGTTAAATGCACCGTTTACATCTCTGTTTTCTCTTTATTATAAATGAGCTGAAAATCCGCACACGTAACAGAATTGAGATAAATATGAATTAATAATAATAATTTTCTCATAGTTCTCCAGGCATTCAGAAATGAAAGATGATCGCGGTCTACTAAAGGGTAAGAATGAATAAGATGTGACAGATGAAA
The DNA here is from genome assembly GCA_036877525.1 of Chromobotia macracanthus. NCBI lineage: Eukaryota > Metazoa > Chordata > Actinopteri > Cypriniformes > Botiidae > Chromobotia > Chromobotia macracanthus. Next base: position 1,417,090 of record JAZGTH010000033.1, on the reverse strand, counting down.
CAGCAGCGTTGTTTTAATTTCTAAATATGAGTAATAAATTGTAAGAGTATTTGCTAATGTTAAGTTTGATGTTTGGATTTTTATATTGTTTGCTGACTGAACTTATACAATTTCCGCCACAATAATGTAAACCTACATCACGGCATGTTTTCTCATGTTTTTCATTACGTAATAATGTAAATGTACATGTAAAATAATTTTACAAAACGTCGAGCGTTCACGTTTATGGTGCCAACCCTGATTTGTCAGCTCTGTATCTTCTAGAGTTTAATTGTTAATAAATATAAAGTCTTTCTCAAGGAAGGAATAATGAAAAACGAATTGTGAGAAACGAAATTGCTTCTGTATGTTCTTGTTACATCGATTATCGAAAGCCAAAGACCAATTTCTAATACATCTATCCGCTAAGTCGCTCATAAATTGTATTTGTGTAAAGTGTGCGTTTAGAGATGATCTTTTCATAGAGATGATCTTTTCATAGAGATGATCTTTTTATAGAGATGATCTTTTCATAGAGATGATCTTTTTTTAGAGATGATTTTTTTAGAGATGATTTTTTTTAGAGATGATCTTTTTTTAGAGATGATCTTTTTTTAGAGATGATTTTTTTAGAGATGATCTTTTTTTAGAGATGATCTTTTCATAGAAATGATCTTTTTTTAGAGATGATCTTTTTTTCTAGAGATGATCTTTTTTAGAGATGATCTTTTTTAGAGATGATCTTTTTTTAGAGATGATCTTTTTTTAGAGATGATCTTTTTTAGAGATGATCTTTTTTTAGAGATGATCTTTTTTTAGAGATGATCTTTTTTTAGAGATGATCTTTTTAGAGATGATCTTTTCATAGAAATGATCTTTTTTTAGAGATGATCTTTTTTTAGAGATGATCTTTTATAGAGATGATCTTTTTATAGAGATGATCTTTTTATAGAGATGATCTTTTTATAGAGATGATCTTTTTTTAGAAATGATCTTTTTTTTAGAGATGATCTTTTTTAGAGATGTTCTTTTTTTTAGAGATGATCTTTTTATAGAGATGTTCTTTTTTTAGAGATTATCTTTTTTTAGAGATGATCTAAGCAAAATCAGGATCTAATAGCAGAAGTGTGGCTGGCTGAGTTCATGAAGCACCTCCGACATTTCTCTCCACCTGTGCGCTTGACCTGCAGTTGTCACGGATGGTAAAGTGTCGTGATGTTGTGTTTGTTTCGTGAATAAAACAGAAGAAACGTGTTTGACCATTTTTATCTTTAATTCACAATGTATGTTCGTCTACTACATGTATATTCAGTCACTGTATAGCACGATGTGGTTAATAAGGATAAAGTTAACATGCAGTGAACGAACATTTGGATGTTTCACGTCGTTCTTTGCTCCTTGAGGTTCATTATTTTGCTTGCAAAAAAAACAAAACCAAAAAAATAACAATTTGGCTGGTAAAGTGGCGAGCTGAAGGTTAAAAATAATATTGAGAAGATTTAGAAATAAACATGAAGAAATAAACAGTCAAATATATACATATATATAAATATATAAATATACATATAGATATTATAGATAAATAATGCCACTTCTATGGGTTTTAGCAGTGGTTGTTAAATTAAGACTATATAGTGAATATATAGTGAATATATAGTGAATATAGTGCATATATAGCGAATATATACTGAATATGTAGTGAATATATACTGAATATATACTGAATATACAGTGAATATACTGAATATATACTGAATATATACTGAATATACAGTGAATATACTGAATATATACTGAATATACAGTGAATATACTGAATATATACTGAATATACAGTGAATATACTGAATATACTGAGACTGTCTTACCGCATAAAGCAAAGAGCCTGTAAAGAAATGTGTCTGCTTAAGGGTAAAATCAGAAGAAAAAGTAAATATTTTATCGAAACAATAACGCCGTCTCTAACATTTGACTATAAAACCTCAAAAGTATATAACGAGTTTATTCATACTGACGATTCAGATATGTATTTAAATCATAAATCTTGCTGATTCACATACTGTCCAGTTTTTAATCGTTTCAGTGAGATGTTGGTGGGCTGTGGTGGGTCACTGATGTTCACTGGGATTCAGGAGGCTGTCAAATACATTTATTATTGGCGAGATCATCTTTTACAATATATCATTATGGAAGTAATTATCTTATGTAAATATGAATAATATTACTAAGGCTTTCTCCAGTTGCTTTGTCGTATCGTTTGGTTAAAGAAAGAAGATTTTTCAAGACTTGAGATAAATTGTCTAATAGCTTTTCTCTTGAAATCAGATCTTCATAAAATGATCAATGTATGTAAATACGCGTGTTCAGTTTCATTAATATGATCAGATAACCTGTAAGATTATCAGATATTAACCTGTAATTGTTATACTGTAACTAAACAATGAATTTCCTTCAAAAGATCATTTCCACTTGTTTCATCTGAGATTTAATTTTCAGTTTATCATTAGACTAGCTGTCTGCTTTTCTGCCATTTCTCATGTAGGTCTCCTGCTCTCATAATAAAAGCTACGTGTCATTATTTCATAATGTCCTTATTAAACACAAACTCAGGTCTGCACATCCGCCAGTTCGTGCTTTCTTCACCCCTCCCGAAATATTGTTTTCTTCTGTGTGGAAGAGTCCATTCAGTTTTACATGGAGAAACAGGGAGATCCCATTTCCACATGAACTGGGGAATATATTTCAATGGGAAACAAGGATAGGCCCATAGCCAAGTGTGTGTGTGTGTGTGTGTGTGTGTGTGTGTTTTTGTTGTATTTATTTTGAGTAGCTGTTGTTTTATCAGACGTTTGTCTTCAGTTCAGTTTTTCTCTCTTTAATTCATTTGATCTTTGGCCTTCACGCCGTGCAGATGCTCTGTAATAATTGTTCGTTGTTTCAATTGTTTACATGTACATTACAAGGATATCATGGTATATACAGGTGTCTTCATAATGAAATATGAAATGGGCTGCTCTCTCGCATTGTATATAATATAGCTATATGAGTTTCATAATGTTTAACGTTTAACTATTACAAATCAATGTGAAATCACTTTTATTACACACCCCATAAAGAATTCGGTGTGACTTCAGTCTGTAACCAGCACGCCACAAGAACCAAAACCAGCAAAAGTTTTTTATTATTTTGTATGTCTTGCATTTATATAGGCCGTGTATAAATGTAATTGATTTTATATAAACCTTATTATTCTTGAATATATGCAACAGACGGGAAAACGCGTATATCAATTAATTTATTAGCAGGTTAAGCAACACATATACATTTATATATAATATAAATCTCATTACATTCTTACAGCACTCCACTAATGTTGTTTTCAGAAGATTAGACAGGCCAGAAATTCGCAACTTGGACACAAACCATCTGGAAAATATCACAAAGTGCAGAATAATGGCACAAACACACGTAGATGTATTATGTGTGTGAGGGTATTGTTTATTAAACCTATATGATCTTTAATAAAACAGTTTGTGCTTCTAAGGGTGCTGTAAGGGTTTTATGCGTTTAGATCAAATCAAAGGCTGTTATGGGGACACGGGTGTGTGTGAATAAGCATTACTGGTGACATCACAGCCGGCGACCCCCGGGCTCCAGCCCCTCCGCTCCTCCAGCAGCGCCTCTCCAGCGCGGCGGCCGGAGCTTTACGCGCAGTCCTGCTTGCTTTATAGCTGTGAATTTCACGACAAAAGCATTTATTTGCGTTTCTAACCCTTTGCCGAGGCAGACAAAGCGCACAGACATCGAAAAGACATCCGCAAACACGAAGTGTCCGAGAATAAGTCGCGCTTTTGTGGACGAAATGGATGCTGCATGTCGCTTTGGAGGATCTGAACATTTTGGGGACGCACTGAAGGGAGAGATGGACGTGAAATCAGTTTGTGAGTGACGCTTTTTGTGACATTAAACATGCATTGCTTGAGAAATAGTGAGCTTTATAATGCAATACATTAGATTTATTATGCTTTACCCTGTGTTGCTCAAACTGAAGTTTGTTTTAACTCGCTATTCGATGCTGTTTAATGCGTGAGGTCGTTTTCTTTTCGTGCATTTATTTTAATAAAGCATTTCAGTGGCTTAATTAGTTTTGGTGATGCTTTTAATGAGTTGGATGTATTCGTATACACTGAAGGAGCCGTTTTAGACATTCTTTTAGCTTAGATTTATTTTTGGTCACCTGATTGTCCGAGATGCAATTTTGGAAGAGATTGTCTGGGAGATCAAACGGGATTACAACAGATTAAAATTCAACAGATTTAAGAGCATGACAAATCTTTCCATACTAATTTAGTTTATAAGATAGTTTAATACTATTAACAGATCAGTTATGTAAACACAGTGTAGGCCCTTCAGTAAACGGACAGCCTAATGATCGTGGTGTATTCATTTGACTATGGATTTTAATTTTAATACAATATGCGTCAATGCTTTAGATATTTTACTGCCACACACGCACAATTCACGATTTCTTCACAATAGGTTTAACTGCATCCTTTAACAATTAAACGGGAACCGTGGAGGATACGTTTGCAGATGCTCTGAGAGTATGACATGCCTAAAGGCAACCGGGTGGACATGCGAAGCTCCGGGTTTGATGTTTTGGAAGTCCTCCGGGCGTATTTTAAGGGGTTTCGGTGATCAGGGACAGTTTTGTCGGTGGACGTTGAGTTTACGGCCCGGTTTAAACCTCGCATCCCATTGCGTTTCCAGGCCCACCGCATAAAAGCAGAAAAAACCATGGTGCCATGGTGACTCCAAAGTGCAGGAGGTGTGCATGAGCCCCGCAGAGGATCAGATGCACACAGTGATGGATGTATGAATGTAGCCCGTGTGTGTGAGTGTGTAAGGGTGAGTGTGTAAGAGTGAGTGTGTAAGGGTGAGTGTGTAAGGGTGAGTGTGTAAGGGTGAGTGTGCGCGCGCGGCGGCGAGCGCAATAACTCCATGTGACCACCACACGAGCTGTACGCGGCGGCCCCTTTAAGAGACACGGGTTAGTTTTTCTCTTTGGTTATCTAGCTGTATGAGTTTGTGATATCATAAAGCTAGAGAACCGAAAGTAGAAACTAATGCCAAACACTCCGGAGCGGGAAGAGGGCGGATGAAGGCGAGCAACCGGTACGGGAAGACGGAGATGTCCGCTGCGAAGAGCATCTGCTCCGGTAGGCATGTGCGCAATGGTTTCCAATGGACTTGGTGGCTTGAAGGACCTACAGCCACGAGAAGAACAGAGATGCAGAGCTTCAGCCGCTCCGTTCCTCCCTATTCAGACGTTGTATTTATATTCGGATGTGTGTTTGTGTCGGGCACCATCCCACAGGACATGATGAAGATGATGATGGTGATGGTGCATGAATTCGGGATGACAGCAATCGGTTCATCGAGGTGATTCAGCCGATTGGTCAGATCGTGAGGGTCACGTGATCGTCATGTAATAAGGGAACGAGCAGGCGAACCTTAAAGGTGTGTGTGTGTGTGTGTGTGTGTGTGTGTGTGTGTGTGTGTGCATCGGCAGTCTTTATGTCTTATTTTACTATAACTAGTCCTATATATCGTGTATCTATAGACTGTAACCCACAGAATGGTTTTTGTCAGCCTTTGTGGGCTATACAGAGAGGTGACAGAGAGGTAGAAACTGGTCTGTAGTTAAACTAAGACTGTAAAATAACATACAACGCGTTATTTGTTTAATTGCATTTAATTGCATCCAAATCTCTGTGGTTAGTGTGAGTGTGTGTCTGCTTACCTCAATTCTGTCACGTCATCCGCGATGACGTCACAACGCTTGCTGCTCATGACGTCATTCTGTGGCCTCCTCAGACCTGTCACCCTGTATCACTAATAATCCTAAAGGAAGGCCTGTTTCTCTGATAGTCATGTCTGTGTTTATAGGCCCGTGTCTGTCAGAAGGCCTGCCTAGTTACTGTGGCTGTCATTTATTCATCTCAGTCTCAACACTGTCACGCAGCACCATTTCTGAGTCTATTCATGTTAAAAACAAGGTTAAAACAAACACATTTTAGTCTATTTTTGTGAGAGCTCTGACAATGCTGGTGTTCATATACAAAAATACCTCAAATAACAGCTCAGGTGCAGTATTCTCTTATGTCCATTATATGTGTGTGCTTTAGTATCTGTAATGTAATAGTACACACTCACTGTACAGCATTTGTGTGCATGATAAATCTATTACTTCAGCTTCATGTATGCAGATTTGAACTGAGATGTGTAATTTTATGGGTGTGGACACAGATGCATGACACACAGAGTGTGAGCTGCTGTGAGGGGCCGACTGAGAGGCCCCCCAGACATTTTCCCACATTAATATGTGTCTGGCCCTGAGTTAGGGCCCCAGCAGATGGAGTCTTGTCTTAGCACCTGGCATATGCAGCTCTACTATTGTCTGCGTCTAAGACTAATCTGAATTAAATGTAACCAGCCCTGCATCTCAATTTCAATGCACATTAAAAATACACAGTAGGTTTGGGGGGATATTTGAGCGGGCCCCAAAGTTTTTGATATAATGCCTTAATTTTATGCCTGATAATGTCCTAACCGTGTCTTTCTCATGCTTAAACAATATACATCATTAATATAATTAATATTAAGATTATAGCTGTTGTGTTTCTGAATCGCTGCTACAGTTTTTGATATTAAACTGCACTGTTGTGTTGTACTGTTGTGTACAGGCTTTCAGATTCACTGCTGTGTTCATTTGATTCTTTTACAGGACTGTCAGCAGCTATGAATGAATGCTTTTAATGGCAGTTTTAGCTTGAATGTTTACTAAGATGCATGTGCTGCCTGTTTTTGGACAGCATGCATATGTCTGGTTTATTTACAGTAAGGAAAAAGCTAGTGAAATTTATTCAGTTTGTTCGCAGGCTGGTTTCTCCATGCAATGTGTTTGCTGATGTTGTTTTTGCTGCTGACTTCTCTAATGCATTGTGAAGTATTTAGATGCGATCACAAACATGACAGCACTGTTATGAGAGAGTTGTGTTTGCATTTTCATTATTACTGTCGGTAACGATTGTTATTCTTCTATACCTATAAAACATTACATGAACATAACTTGGATACCTTGCATTTCGGGGTCTCGTTTTGTTAGCAGTTCGCTGTCACGAATTTTATTGCAAAAATGATTGTATGGTCCCGTTACCCACAATACAACTGGACGTTTGATGTATTATTATTCAGTTTTCATTTCTACCTCCGAAAGCAAATGTCATTCATTTCTGTCTGAACTTATGAATTCTGAGCGCCGTATCTTAGCAACGGCCTCCGGTCCAAGAGATGCACTGAAACGAAAAGCATCCTTTATTTGGACCCTTACACTGGCCCATTTAACAGGCCCCAGTACAGTTTATGAGAAGACTTCACATGCACGAATATTAATCAGGTGAAAGAACTCATTACCTCGACGAAGCACCTTATCAAAATATCGCGTATGCATTATTTCCTTCGGGTTATCGAATAATAATCATGTATATTATTATTAAATAATAAATATAGCAAGTGTTTACGTAAAACACGGTTTATAAGCATATAAGTTTAACCCAAAAAGCGGCCAGCTTTAAAACCAGCACCCAGATGAAGCCTGTTCGCTCCATCTCCTCATTTTAAAATAAATAAGCGACTGCTTTTGTTTGGTAACTATTGTAATGTTTTTAATGTTTTAGTTGTATTTGAAATAATATTGAAGTTATTTATGCGCAGTTAAATAGCATAAATGATTAAAAACACGACGGCTGTATCTTCACACTTACTGCGCTGCCTGGGAAGTGTACGAACTAGTGCACGTCCAAAAACAGACAAGTACACTAAGTAGACAGCAAAGTAGACAGCAGTGTGCGCACTTAACTGAGACGGCTGGTTTCTCTTTAGAAAGTTCAATGTCTCACTGCAGGACTCATACAAACTCATTCACCTGAAAGATCAAAAGTTTAAAAGGTTTTAAAGGATAAAATGATCCGGTTTTGTTTCCCTGAGGTTTAGTTTGCTCTTAACAGGCGTTTATATTCATATAATATAAATGTATGCCTTCTCTATGTGTTCGTGTAGTTTTTAAAATAGTTCATAATATTTAGAGAAGGCGAAAGAAGTGGAGAAATATTTTTTATGGCTCATTCAGCCCAACTGGAAAATATTTTTTGCTGATTCTGTTTTATTTATGAATTTACGTCTCGAGTCTCTTAATCTCGACATCGTTTTTCATTATGAAAGTTTCTTTTCCCTCCCTGTATTTTGAAATATAAGCTTCATAACGTGTGAGAAAGACATTTGTATAAAGTTTATTAACTCACAAGCATTTGAAGTCAACATCTCTTTCTGGAGATGATGTAAGAAGTTTGTCTGATGACTGCATGATGAAGCTTTTGGCTCCTGCTTGATCTCATTATACTCTCAATCCTCATGAGAGTGTTGATGGACTAAATTAAGTTCATCCTTGTGACTTTACACACAATACATGGTTAAAAAAGGAAAAGGTGTTTTGTTGCTCACTTTACTCACTCACTCATACACCCCACAAAGAAGGAAAATTCAACCAAAATATTATATCATAAAAATAAGAGCATCATGTTATTAGTGTGACATGTTCTCAAAAAGCTGTTTAAACTTTCCTTCATGTCTGATGTACTAAGTGCTGGTGTTTTTTTTTTGCAGGAAACACATAACGGCATGCTAGAAGTCAATGACAGAACATGGGAATAAACTGACCACAGATCAGGTGAGTGTTGTGACCTCTAAGTCAAATGTTGTGCTCTTGATATGACTTTGACTTTCACTGTCTATAAGGCTGCATGCAGATCAATTTTAGCTGTGCAGTTTGTTTCAGGTCACGTCATGGCTGAGATTGTTGTTTTATTTATACACTATGTGCAAGCAATGAAGTTTTAGTTGACATATTTTAAGCATGTGTAATTAATAAGTAACATTAATAACGAATAAGTATAATCTGTGTTTATTATTCTTTAAGTTAAGCTGTATTTTCTGCTTAGATCCTGTATTTATTTCGTAGGAGCATTTTAGTGAGAAAAATTGTTTATGGCGATTGATGTAAAAACATTTTTTTCCCCTTTAAAAATTGCTGGATAGCAGACATAGGAAGGATTACTATGGCAACAGTGTTTGCCCTTGCTCATTGGTGGTGGGAGTATGTCATGTGACTGCAGTCAGAGTCTTATCCTGCGAGGCGATGGCTTACATGTTCATTTCAAAGCACCAATTTGTGTTTATGTGTAACTCAGAAACAAGAGGAAGACAGGAGCTAGCACATGCGTTTCGTGTTCTGCTTAAAGAAGATGGCCTGCTATGCTCTAACATTGTTTTCCCTGCTTTTAATGTCCATTATCAGAGTTCTGGGATCTTCTTGTGTTTTGCTGGATTCTGATTTGGGATCTTTGATTTGTATGTCATTTGCAGACATAATGTGAACACAAATGTGTCATTTCCATAGTGTAATACAACCTAAGAGATGAGCAGTCAGGATCATGTTGTCTTCTGTTAAAATCCATGTTACTTTGGTCATGTTGGTTTATTTTAGAAGGGTCTGGAACCATAAGAAATGCGATCAGTATGTTTTCAGCATTCACCTGCACACACTGCTCTATATGATGGCCTGATCCAGTTTGTCTCCACACTGTTGCCGGACAGGAGATGGGGAGGCGGTTTGTGTGATCTAGATTTGAATTCTTTTATAAGGTGTGCTCATGTGGAAAGGCTATGAGGGTGGTTCAGGCCTTCACCTTCATAATTCCCTTCTCTCTCTCTCTCTCTCTCTCTCTCTCTCTCTCTCTCTCTCTCTCTCTCCCGCCCCTCTATACACCCCGTACCCCTAAAGCCCTCCTCTCAGACTCTCTTTCTCTCCCTTCACAATCTCAAGGCAGAGTTCAATGGTACTTTTTCATTTGCCCCCCCCCCTCTACCCGACTCTAGTGGGTTTTGCGAGACGGGGGGCAGGTACCTTCCCTCCCCCATGTGAACTTTAGCTGCAGTCCTCCGGGCGTACATGCATTGTGAAACACAGATTGAAAAAGAAATGAGCACTTTTATTCTCTCCGTCTCTCTTGCTTTAACTCACCCACTCTCTCCCACGCAGTGCATTCAGAGAGCTAACACAGGCCCACAAGAAAGTAGCCGCATTTTATGGTACTCTTGTGAAGCCAGTGTGGCGCGAGACAGAAAGCAGTCAGCGTAAGCAATACAGTTCACATAATTTCATACTGTATCGTTCTGCAGGAATATGAAATATATGAAGAATGAAAGTCTTGTTGGCATGAAAGACTTTTGGATTTTGCTTCTTAGTCTTTGTTGTGTTCTTTTAATAGCAGATCTATCTTTTGTGCTAGTCACCCACCTGACAAGAAATATTTCTGTAACTATTACATCTGTTACATCTCTAGACAATACGCTAGAGTTGGGCTGTTTGTGAGCGGTTGAACATTCATTGTGGAGAGTGCTGGAAGAGGAAGCCTGAAGTCATGAAGACGACAGGGAAGCAGGAAAGAGTCTGTGACATCACTATCACCCAGAAAAAGTTGAATTGAGGACTCACAGACAGAGGATCAGAGAGGACTTAACACCCCATAGAGATGAGACCCCCTCACTCCATACCAACTAACTACCCCTCACCTTCAAGCGGTGCTTTCCTTTCTCTCGTACCCGAACAAGCCCGCTTACACAGAACTCAAGGTCGTACATGGAAGGTTGGCAGCACATATAAACAAATTCTCACACACGCACAAATCTATAGAACTGAACATGTTGATTTGCACTTTATCCATTTGTAAATGCCACAGAAGATTGCTCTGTTAATGTGACACTTTCAAAATGTATCAGGAATTATTGATATTCAGTTAGAACTCGTATACAGCACACGCGCAGGAACAGAACCATTGTGAGATTTCACACCTGCTCACGTGTTGATGGGGAACCGTGGGATGGAAAAGCAGGAATTCTCAATAGCGGTCAGACTTTAGGTCAGGTCCAGACTGGCAAGCGTCACTATGGTTATTTCTTATATTTTCCACCCAAATCTTTAGCCCTGTTGTGGGTCAACTAGTGTACTGTTAAAAAAGTGTACTGTTGAAGTAAATTGATCTTAACTGGCTGAAAGTTTCTTAGAGTTAATTGTGAGAATTTTGGCAGTGTGTTTCTCAGTCTTGCTAACTGCTGTAAAGAACGCAGCAATCAAATTAAATTGCGGATATATTGCTCAGTGTGGTTTTCATTTGTTTGAAAGCCTCAAGACCACGCAAAAAAAAATACCTTATTGATTTGAATTGTAACCCCCTGCATTATACGCTCCGATAGGAAATAAATCTCTTTTACTGAATGCACAGAATGAGTTCGGGAGGGGCGTGCGCTAACTGAGGGTTTCGTTGGTTCTGCTATCATATGCTAAATACATAAATGAAACTCCATATTTCTCTCTTTTCTCTCCTTTTTCTCTAGAAAACTGATTGTTTTGTTTCATTAAATGCTAAACAAAGGTGAATTTTTTTTCCTCACTAAAAGCACCCACCGTTTGCCAGCAACGTTCAAGGCGGGCGCAGAAGAAATGCGTCGATTTTCTGAAGAAGAGAATAGCTAGCCATGCTGGGTAAGGCCTCAGTGACTCATTGCCATGCAAAACAGAGCCTCAATACTGAAGTGTATTTATGAAGATGAGGGGTGAGAGGAGGGAGGGTGGTGCAGACGGGGGGTGTTATGAAAAGGCAGCAGGCAGTGAAGTGAATGGAGCCAGCGGGGAGGGGGGCGGCAGAGCCTCCGTCAGTTCAATGCAATGGCCAGAGCAGCTGTGAAAGAAGGTCTCGCCTTTTTCCCACGACCCAGCAGTGGGGCGAAACAGGCGCAGAGTCTTCCAGGGTCAAGTCACTTTGCTAATATATACACTGAGCTTGTGTACCCGCACTGCATACACACAACTCATTCATGTGGTGTGCACACAGACAGACCCGCAGTCGTGCGTACACACAGACACTTCCAGACGCAGACGCGGTGGACAGACAGAAAAGACCCCGACACTCATGTCGGTCACGATGGGGCCATTGTCTAGTTCTAGAGCAGCAGTCCGGTACTAGATTCTGATAATTAACAAGCTAACCCGGAGGAAACTGTGAACGTGCACTGACACACACACACATACACATGCATGTATTTTTGTATTGGTGATTGACAGATGAAATCTATCTATTTTTATTAATGGCTTTCTGTTTTTAATGTTGTGATATTCATCTAGTTTTGTTTTTAGAAACATTTGATTTTTAAGATGAATATATACATACTTGCCCTCACTGGTTCCTAACAGCCAGTGAATTAGTTAATTCTGTGTTACCATTTATTTATTTGGGTATTTGTGCAGGTTTTAGTGATGGCTGTTATTAACATGCAGTCAGAGGCGATGATGCGAGTGGCCTTGTCCAAACTCCAGCAGAACTGAGCGAGATGACGCTGTTTTACTGCTTGTGTAGTGCAGAGGAGGATTTTGGAAGATTTTGTTGAATCATGACATTTTCCTCAAAGGCTGGAGTATAGACTGTAAGACACAAAACAAAAACAACAAACAAAAAAGAGTTGAAATTCTCTCTAAATTCTCACCTTTCAGCTTTTTTTAAAGTACCTGTTTTCCAGTTTTTTTGTTTGTTTGTTTTCATCCATTAGTCTTTTCCTAAACTCATGAAAGGCTGTCTAGTTCTAATTGCATATTTGTTTTTCAGTTCGTCATGGCCCGTCCGCTCAAACAAAAGTTTATGGCCCTTTTCATGCAGTCCATTAGTGACTACACACCAGGCTTCTCCCCTGATTCGTCTTCAGTAGAAGGTGGCATCTCATTAAAGCTGTATTACAAACTCCAGCACTGTGTCAGTCTTTCTGCCGATCCCCTTCCACCTTGTGCCATTTACACAGTTTTATGGTGCATTTGTACTGCAATAAGCCTCATTCTTTTGATAAATGCGCCCATGCGCCGGCGGTGGCTCTTCTCTTTCTGCTCTCTGTTCTATTCAGAGGCTCTTGGAGTACAGCAAGACAAAGAGGAGATTCATTTAATGAACTGAGAGAGGAGATGCATTGAGGTAATCATCCAGCGCAGTGAGGGAAACAGACAGCATGTTAATTCTGCATGGGCTTGTAGTGATCTTACCGTCCCAGAATCGCCTTTTGTTTAGCGCCTGCTCAGCGAAATAGACCAGAAGTGCTTCAATTAAAACTAAAGTGTTATGAAGCTGTCTAAGAGAAGGTGAGGATGAATGTGAATTGAATTTTATTTTATTATAAATTTTATTTCTTATTTTTAAATGATCTATTTTTTAATATTACATTTTTTATTATTCCTTAAAACTCATCTTTGATTATCAAAATTACGTTTAAATATTTTTTCTGTGAAAATAATTTCTTTGTGTCCTAAAATAGCTTGACTGTAACTCCACCCCCTTGCTTCATTTAGTTATTCACAGATTCATGAAAATGAATATTAAAGAATTAGTCTCCGCCTCCACTCTGTCACACCAGCTCGTACTTCCTGATCCACCCGATCCACTCGTTGACGTGATTGGTTACATGTTTGTGATGTAGAAAACGGGCGGTTTCAATACTCAGCAGTGGTGTTAATTGATGAATTTGTACATGGTTTGTCTTAAAGCATATTATGAACACCACACAGACATATAAACAACATTAAAAACTTGATTTTCACCACACAGGGTCTATTCATGATTTACTTCTGGTCAGGCTGGTGGACCACTAAAGCCATGGTTGACCCAAACAATCATGCTAGTTAAGAAGCCTGGTTAGCACACCAGCATCCAGAACACAGTAAGAAAATAATGTTGACCAGCAGTGTTTTATATCAAGCAAAAGATTGGAGCAATTAGCACTTTGTGTATCGTAAGTGTTCGGTCTGATCTCGAGTTGTTGATCTGCTGTTGTCTCTTTCTGTAAATCTTTCTGTAAGTCTGTTTGAGTGGGAGGTGTGATTATGTTTAGGCACGGGGATTATTCTTACTGTTACAGTGTCTCCCTGAGGCGTCCACTTTCAGAAAGACGGGTAAGATCATCATGACAATCCCCACGCTCTCTCCTCCACCACACACCACATTGGCTTTCTCTTCCTCCTTCTGGAGAGTTCTTTCACCTTGATGAGTGACATGAAGGGGTGGAAGAGGACAGACAAGTGTCAGTACAGAAGAAAAACCCACCCTCCTCCTTATCAGGATCAATACATCCTGCAGAGATCTGGGCTGGCCAGGCTCTGAGGGTGGTGGGTGTAGGAGAGCTCTACTGAGGACGATACAGATTCTTAAGTGTGCTGGGTAGCGAGTGCCTCTGCTCTGGTGTGCCTTCATGCATGCAAGTCACATGTTGATAGCAAAATTTCTAAGATTCAACAGGCTCAGGGGTCAAAGTCTCACGTCCATGTCTTGTGTTGGGCTCAGTTGTACTTGAGGAGATCTTCTGATGTCATGTCTGAGGGAGGGTCTCAGTGGAATTACATTTTGTTCTTCAGTAGTTCTTAAAGTTCCTTTTCTTGAATCTTTCATCTTAGAATTCATGTCAAACGTGTATTGTGAGAAGATGTGAGACAATTGTAGTCACAAAAAAGTCCCATATGTCTGTTTTATTCAATAGTTTTGTATTTAAATAGATATAAACTCAGAAGTGTGAATACACTTCTGAAGAGTTTTGTTGGCCAGAAATAATTACGAGAAGGCGTTGATGTTATTCAAAATATCTCCTCATGTGTTCCACATAAAAACGATTGTCATATGGGTTTGTAATGTTGTGAGGATGAGTAAGAACGTTTCATTTTGGGTGAACTATTACAATTCCACATCAGGTTTTTATAACTTCTCAGGGTCTTACTCTTGTCTAATCTTGCAGTCCAACCATCTTTATTCTGTCTCTTTCTCAGGTGTTGAGTCTGTTTAACTTGCTGTTTCTCCTTGGTTTAGGTAATTGAGTTAGTGAGAAGTTAACCACCCCATTTCTGGTGCCCCTCCCTCTGTGAAGGGTCACACCCCCACCAGTGTAATCCCCTCCACTGGGACAATGGACCAGCCATGGGCCACCCAGTCCGACTAGGAGCTAGCAGCTAACGGCTAACAGTGTTTGTCTAATCAAAGCTGATGGCTCGGCTGTTGTACACAGTTAGTTTTTCATGTGGGCCCGAGAGGCGGCCCGTAGAGATAAAACAACAGCAGAGAGAGACAGTGTTGGACTGAGGATCATCTTCCATGTGGTCTCTGTATAGTGTTGGTTCTTCTGATCTATGTCACAGTGTCACAAATCTGGCCCTTACATCCAACATCTCGCCCCAGAACTGTGGCCCTGTTATCAGAGCGAGTGATGCCCACAGCTTTAGCTCACTGTGTACTGTAACTAATCTGCTCCAGCGCTTGTGATGTATTCTGTTCAACACAACCGCCCTGCTTGTGTGAGCACTGCGCTATACACTGATCAATTTGTAGGAAAGAAGTTTCAGCATTGTTGATGTTGATCTTAATATGTATATGTATGTTAAATAGCTTATTTGCATATGCAAATTGCAGAAATGCGGGTAAGTGGAAACGTATGATCTTAATTTGATAGATGCATAATAACTGGGGAGAGGAAGTAGTTCCTCTCCACGGGCTGCTGTGAGGCGGAGTGGGTGTGTCCTCAGCCGAGGCCCCACCTTCGCTTCCCCACCGTCAGTCAGACGGAAGAGGAGGTGAGGTTGCCATGGGAACAGATGCTCTGTGTTAAGCAGGAGTGAAACAAACAGTAGCATTTTATGAAGTAGTGTTGTGAAAACACAAGGCTGCTGTTGTGCAGAGGGGAAGGATGTTTCAGAAATACAGGGCTTTGGAAGTGTGTGTGTGTGTGTACATGCTTTTCCATGCGTGTGGGTGTCCGGGTGTGTATTGTTTATGTATGGAAAGAACTGAAATAAGGCTGTTTGTGTGTTGTAGGTGGAGGACGTTGCACTGATGCATGAAGAATCAGATTGTCACTTCATAAACCTCTGCTGCATCATGCAGGAACTCAGGGACTCGACCTTGCTGTTGTAAAAGTGAGAGACGATGCTTGATTTCTTCTTTAGCGAACGTGTTGTTTGACAAATGCAGTTCAAAGGTTTCAGATCTGCCTGTTCTACAACATTTTCTACATGTGTGTGTGTGTGTGTGTGTGTGTGTGTGTGTTATATATATATATATATATATATGAACAACATTATGTTTGTCTGTCAGTGCTTATGGCCCTTTATTATTGTGATCATTTGATATGACTCCATTGCATTTCATTGCATGGGACAACGATCACTTTTTCGAATCACCCCTCTCATTTTCTGTTGCTTTCCTCCTCTCCTCTGTTCTGCTCTCTCTCTCTCTCCACACGTGGACAGGGGGAAGCTGCTGGGACATGCTTCTCACGGTAGCCGTACGTCAGAATGCCTCGACCGCAGCGGCGCTCTCTGAATATTTTTCTCTTTTTTTATCTATCGCCTCACAGTTTCATTGTTCCCGTGTGCTTTGGAACTGTGACAGGCATGAAATACATCTAAACACTGAAAGAGGGTCCCAGGCCCCTGTTTTTCTCATGGACCCTTTCTGGCCATCCGCCCCCCCTTCAATAATATTTATACTGCAGTCTTTTTCTCACCCCTGTCTTCTTTTTTAGTGATTTTTTCTTTTCTTTTTCACAAGTCCAATGCCATGGGGTAACTAGCCCCCTTCAGTTCCCCCTCACCCCATTTTACCCCCACCCCTCTCCCTCTGAGCTGACAGATACACTGTTCTCTCTTTCTTCGTCTTTCACCTCCCTCCGCTCGTCCTGCCAGCCCGGCACAATGCCGGTGCTTTCTCCCGTGGCCGGGCGAGCGCTGTCCTGAACTAACAATATCAGCCAGGCTGTGTCAATGCCAGCGAGCCCCATTGTGTGCTGCCGGAGGGGCGTTAACACCCATGTCTGGAGCCAATGAATAGTGTTATTGTGTCTGAGACACGCAGCTCGCCCCCTCGCTTTCACCCTACCCCCCCACTCACATTCACTTCCCCACTTTTCTCCACTTAACCCACTTTAAGTCGACGTCATTCCGAAAGAAAGCGTTTCTACTTCGCCATACGCAGAAGTGGCAATTTACCGGTTTTCTGCTTAATGTAACAGTGGTGGCCCCTGTGTAAAAGAAAGAAAATTCTGGAATGGTTTACAGCATTCCCACGGTCATGAAAATCCTGGAAATACCATGGAAATTTGATTATGCTGTTAAGAATGTTTGAGTAAATATTTTTGTATGAAAATGTTCTGGTTGAAATGAGAAAAGAGAGATCTTTTAATACGATTGTTCTAGTTGTATTAACTGTGTTCTATTTGTACTCAACATTTATTAATTGTTCTAGTTGTACTCAAACATATTAACTGTGGCCGACTGTGAAAGTAAAGGAAGTGTATTAATCAGAAGGTGTGGGAACGCTGAGGTCTTCTAACATTAGCTACTGTATTTCACGGTTTAGACAAGCAAAGAGCCTAAGACCATTTTAACTCTCTTGCATGACAACAGACATCCGAAATCGTTTAAATAAATAAATGTAAACACAGAGAAGAGAAACAAAAACACGAAAATATTCTCCTCGCCTCTAATGTTACATGTATTGTAGCTGAAAGTCACGGTTTTGTACACCATATGGGGGAAAGCATCAGTATTATCGCTGTAAGTGCACTTGGCAGACAGTTTTTTTCAGTCTGACATCCTTAACTCAGAAAACTCTCCTGCTTCAGCTTTTTCATTCTGGGGTTAGAAAGTTCACATTACTAACTGAGAGCAGATGTCAAACTTTCACCTCACACATCTCCCTGATCAAAGCTCTGGACTGACATTTGCAGTGAGTGAAACGCTGAAATTTAAGCTAAACTTGTTTTTTCTCTCCTGCACTGTTGTTTTGGCAGAAGGCGGAAGACGAGCGGAGAGTGGGAGTAGTGATCGCAGTGGAGGAGTGAACCCGGAGCCGGTGAACACAGCTGCAGATCGCCACAGGCTCTTTTGCTTCTGTCCCAGCTCTCCATCTTCAGGTCTCTGAGAGACAGCAGGGGCCAGCCAGGGAGCCTCGGAGTGGGCAGGCAAGGCAGCTCGCACTCCCTGCCGGCTACTGGCTCCTCGGCAACAAGGAGGGCAAGAAATCGATACTTTGAAGAGATGTTGCCAGGGGTCACCTAACACAGCTTCCAGCCACGGAGCCATGGGAGACCGTGTGCTCAGTTTCTCTCTCTCAGCCCGATCTCAGTCAGCTCACATCAGCTGAAGATATATCCAGAAGCCCTGCAATGGAGAGTGAGTGTGTGTGGTTCTGCCGGAGGGCCTTTGCAGGCCCTGCATCACCTGAAAAAACTTTGCCTGCTGGAGAACAAGTAGAAAAAGAATCTCAAAGGTCTTTTTTTTTCCCCATCTTTGATTCTTTTTCCACTTTGAGTGTCCATACATTCCCCCTGACTGTTTGAATGAGCGCCTGACGGAGATCTCTTTTACACTAAATCAAGAGGCCGTGTTTTTTAGTGGTTTTTCTCCTGATTTTGCCCAAACTGCTCTACATCAGATAGGTTTTGATAAGCGAACAGTTTGAACCTTTTTACCTTTTCCAGAGCGGTTTTTGATGAATTGCTTGATAATTACTGTTTGAGGGTTTGTAAAAAAATTTAGCCTTCATTTGCGAGAAATTTGCGGGCTTGGAGATCATCTTTTTTGGGTACTTCAAAATGGTTTTCATCTTAACTGTGTCATCTGATGGGTTTTAATATCGCTGCAGACCAGTTGGGGGACGGTACAAGCGCCTGATGGGGCTCAGAGGTCGAGAATCTCCTGACAGGCCTTTTTGAGGAACTTAAGGAACCGGTTAACTCCACTCAGGAAATGAAAGACTCCCCTAAACAGGGTGCAAACAACTCAGAAAGTTGAATGAATGTGAGCAGTGAGTGATGGATGTCGTGGAGAGTTTCTGTATCTGTGGATGTTCCTTGAGAAGGAAACGACCCATTCAAAAAGCAGATTCGGTAAGGAGAAATTTCAATAATCTTGCATGCATGGGTTAATTACTTAACGTTTATTTTAGCTGCCGGGGTGCACTGGGATGCTTGTCTGTTTTTAAGGTCATAATTTGTATAACGTTAAACAGAAGGTTACAAATAAACATGATGCCCATGTTACCCAAGTACCAGATGGCTGTCGTAACCGCATAGACGCGTGCCATGGCGTCTTGTCTGCACTGGCCAGTGCCTTCGGCAAAATGGCCGCCGCTGTCTGCCAGCTGTCTCCCTGCCAAGATGGCGGCATCATAAATACTCCTGTCTGCCTAATCACGGGCCAGTATGCAGATTTTAAATAATTGCATTTGCATATGCTCATTTCCCTTGCTGGGATTGGTCGGGGCAACCACACATAGCTCACGGTAGTAATTCATGCCAGTTCCTGGCTTTCGAGCATGCAGGGATCTGCACATTTTCTTTATCATTAAATCCGTTTACAGTGTCCCTCCCTTTACATTTTGTTATTTAAAATGGGAGAAAAGCACGGCATTAACACATACAAAGCGTCCGACGCCTATACCATGTGGACCATCTGTGACTGGGTAGTCCAGCGAGGCTCCAGCATGTAAATCCCTCAGTTGCAGGGCCCAGGTCCAGACCGCCGCCTGTAATGACCTCATTAACTTTCACATCACTCCTCAGTGTGGGCCCCGGTACACCGCTGGGCCTGCGACCCGACCGGCTGCACCCGGCACACAAACACTCGCTGGCAACACTGTTCTTCCTCACAATACCGAACTTCACACTGTTTTATTACAGTCGTGTCAGCCCGGCTAAAGATCTGAAGGGGGTTCATGCAGTCGAGCAGATGAGCGGTCGAGCAGATATCTGTGTATGATGTTCAGGGCTTTTTTAGGCTGCTGGAATACTTGTTTAGATGATTCCAATTAAATTAATTTAAGTTTGGTTAAAGTGATAGTTCACCAAAAAATGAAAATTCCTCCATCATTTACTCCCCCTCATGTCATGACTTTTTGCTTCTGAGGAATACAAAAGAAGATATTTTGAAGTATGTTGGTAACCAAACAACAATGGCACTCTTCAACACAAAACCACTGAGACATTTCTCAAAATATCTTATTTCGTGTTCAACAAAAACAGAAAAGTCATACAGGTTTGGAATGACATGAGGGTGAGTAAATGATGGAGAAGAATGTTCATTTTTGGGTAAACTGTCTCTTTAAGCTTCATTTGCTGTGCTGAAAAAACGAACTGAAAATGATACTTACAATTGTAGCAGAACTGCATAATTATTGAACATTGTTGTTGATAATGATAATAGTTTTGGAAACCAGACGTATTGAAATCATCGTATATGATGGTGACGTTTTTGAATAGTCTTATGCGGAGTGATGCTGAGTTTAATTGTTACGGTGCTGTTAGCTGTCCAGAATAATTTACTCTGATTGGTCGAATCGTTCACTGTTCATAGGTGAGATGTGTCATGTGGGTGGGGTGGAATGTTTTTCATTTGGGAGGGCTGTTATATTTTGGTTTGGGGGGCATACGCCCATGTCTGTCTGGAGGACTTCATGTCTAAAAGACTGATTAACACCAGAGTGGTACGTCTGGGTCAACCAGTCTGCGTTTGTTCCACATTTGCATATTGACAACAGCTGTGAGGTCCATATGTTTAGCCAGAGACGGACAAAATGATATGTAGCGTAACGCCCTGGCAAAACTGCCACCCCCCCAAACAAACATACAGTGTGGCGCCACAGATCTCTTAATAAAGCCCCCCCGCCCACCTGAGATAAGAAGCAAAAATATAAATGCCAATCACAACACGAGCCAAGTGTGAGTGTGCACTAGAGCAGTTATGAATAATTCAACACAAAGCACAGCACTGTACCACTGTAAACATGTTAGAAGCCCACAGGGGCGGAGACAGAACGGAGGGGGCGGGGAGAAGGTTCTGCTCATTAGAATAAAGGCCATGTTTTCTCCAGGACACAGTTTAACCTCCAGCCATTCTGCACAGGTGGAGCAGTGGAGGACAGCACAAGATGTAGCTGTCACAGGCTGTGTGTGGTTGAGTGTGTGTGAGCGTGTGTGTATACTTACATTTATTGTATTTCTTCACACCTGTTTCCTTTTAAAACATTTGCAATTAAAATTCTTTGATAAGAGCCTGACTTTTATTATGTGTCTAGCTACCGCTAGCAGCTTACTGTTGTTCGGGAAACGTCGGCTAGTCTTACACACTTGTAAACCTTTAACACTGCTGTTTTAAAGGCTTTAAGTCTTAAAGTTTAATAACAGCGCTGAACTGTCTCACACGAGTGACGTACAGACTCCCACACTCCATCAAAATATAAAAATCCCTCCCCGCGTGACTGGAGTTTGCTTTCCTCTAACTCCTGGTTAGCCTTGAAGAAAAACAGTCTGAGTGTTTTTTGCTTTCTACAGTTTGAGCGCTGTAGCATTGTGTTTTCCAGCCCAGCTCTCCTCTGTGCACAGACATGGTTTATATGTATAATGTTTTAATGTTAGCTGGGCCCCGTCTTGTCATTTCGAGAGCTCTGAATGGCCGCTGTTTTTATTTTCTTGCCCATTGATTGAATGTGGTCTGCCCACAGAAGTAATTCTCGTTTATTGGCATCGCTCAGTTCTGCCGGCGTGATGTGCAGCTTTTTCATTTCATTTCATTTCCTTCCACCTGTGATCTGACAAGCTAAAGACTTCTGACAGAATCTGGTCATGAGGACGTGTTTGTGTAACATAAGCACACAAATTCCAGCTGTGTGTGTGTGAGGATATTAGTGGCTCCATCCAACATATTGTAAGGAGATTTACAGAAAGATGTCCACTGTCAGAGCATTTGAACTCTGACAATTATTAGTTTTTATAACTCACTGTTTGTTATATAAAACTGATTATATGTAACATTGTTATGTGCTGCTGTAAGGTGCTGTTTACTAAAGTCTTTTAATAACATAAATACATATTTTCTGTGTCTAGTTTTTAACTCTTAACATTTTACTTGATAACCAGATGGAGTTTTATAGAAATCATTGATCACACTGTCCCCATCCCCTTTCATTCCTGTTTGTATGAACCAAAGCAAAGATTTTTTTTGCTTTAAAAAATGAAAGCTGTTTATAAGGTCAAACGTTACTACATTTGATACGTAAACAATTGAGGATAACAGCAGAAAACAACATTTTTTGTTTTTGAATTTTGAGTAAATATTGTGTCATACGTTATTTTATTATGTAAACGGAATGATTAACCTCATTTAATTTAAGCAGCTTTCTGTACATCTCATTATTTAAATGAATTATAATGTTTCACCATTATTTCACTGATCTGTCCTGCTTCACTTTAGAAATCTGTGTCAGTTTTCTGCATTTAAACAGCCCACATTGTTCGAGCTCTATTATTAATGTCTTTTCATATATTTGTGTGCATTTGTGTACAGGCACTGCGTTTGTGTAGATGCACAGCGTTTGTGTACACGCACAGCATTTGTGTACAGGCACTGTGTTTGTGTACATGCACAGCGTTTGTGTACATGCACAGCGTTTGTGTACAGGCACTGCGTTTGTGTACATGCACTGCGTTTGTGTACAGGCACTGCGTTTGTGTACATGCACAGCGTTTGTGTACATGCACTGCGTTTGTGTACATGCACTGCGTTTGTGTACATGCACTGCGTTTGCAGCATGGACTCTGTGCATGTGCTGCAGTGAATCTGTGTTCATCATAATGAATCACACTTCAGTGTTCTGTAACTTTGAAATGCATTCAGCACATCCCGCCCTGCTTTTCCCATATGGATCGTTCTGTTTTGATTACATAATTATGAGATTACTGTCAGATTGTGACACTGTGGTAAATATGTCTGGTCTGCCTGTATATTACTATTTTTTGGACACTGTCTTGCACAGTCGAGTCTCAGCACTGTTTTTTTTTTGCTAGAATAGCACAATTTGCATGTAAATGTATTTAAATGAAGGCGTTCGGGGAGACTGCCAGCTCTGTTGGATTTTGTGTGCTGGAAAACAGGTGCCTGTGGTATGAATCTCATCCCACTGTTATGAGAAGAGAGTGACTGTATTGTCACAACAGGTCACTTATTCATCTAATGTGTTGTAATCCACGCTGAATAATGCATTTTTAGGGTATCGCCCCAGTATGACACGCTAGATGTTTAGAATTTCAGTCAGGCACATTGCAGGCAGCCAAACGGAAATATCCAGGGGTCCTTGCATTGCCAGTGAGAGAGAGTGCAAGGGGGGGAGCTTGATGGGCTGCGTTCAGATTCAAATGGCCCTACGTAGTGTTCACTGCACATGCTGTTTATTTAGAAGGCCCTGCAACATCTTTAAACAAGCAAGCAGTCACGCAAAGAGGTTTTGAGTGTGATGGCAAAATATGCCGCTGTCAATAAATACATGATGAATTATTGTACTTTTGTGTGCATTTTTAAATAAATAAATATGATAAATTCTGTACATCATATATCAAATATCTGTACATGAGTTTTGCATGAGCAGTTTTCATCCAAAAAAAACAGAACCAGTTCTCAACAGCCTCATATCCTGCTGTCACATTTAGACGACTAAGTAAGAAGACGCATCGCCAGGTGCAAATAGACGTCTGAATATCGCGGGAAAAGCTAAACGTGTAAAATATTGAGCTGAACGCCGGCTAGACAACACAGCTGTTCTGTTGAGCAGCAGGTGAGGAGGGACTCGGGTCAAGGTCATGAGCACTGTTGTATGATCAGACGTCCAGCTTCACCCCTAAACACATCTGACTAGCAAATAAGGGGACTTTATTCCTGCAAATGCTTCATTTCATTGCAGATCTGGCAACCTGAGAGAAAGCTTAGCTGTCGTGTTGTCATGAAAACTGTTAACTATGTAAACAGCTGTCTGTCTTATCTGTCTGTCTGTGCATCCCTCTGGTTGTTTTTTCTGTTTTCTGGTTGTAAGAATAAGGGTTTGTTTTTTTCAGTTCTATCAGTTCAAACTGAAGCTGTAAAAATCGTTCTCTTTTTCAAAGCAAGTGTCAGTATAAGCGTCTTTATTTTTGTGAGCATCTGCTTTTTGGCTGTCATTCAGGGCCGTCCCTCTGCGCTGCCTTTATTTCAAACACTGGACTCCTCATACGATGTCTGTGTGATGGAGAGTTAGTATGCAGGAAACAGCTTGTTTCAATAGGATCCAGGAGGCTGTAGCAGAAGACTACTGCGGGTTAACCAGCCCCCCTTCCTCCAGACTTGAGCTCAGATCTTAATGGAACATCTAACCGAACTGTCTGAATGAAGGACTCCCACCCCCTCCACAAAATATGTATATATGAAAAACAACACACACACTGTCTGGGTCATTGTCTGTCTGACGATTCATATTGTTGGGGGGGTATCAGACAGACAGTTCCTAACCCCCCAGCCAAAGCCGCGGTACATCAGACCTGTCTCCTGACAGCACACGCCGTATAGCCTAGCATCAGGCTAGCTAGCTTGTCCGCTGTTGTTTTGTTTGCTGTCTGAAAATTCAGATAAATGTTATTTGTTCAATAAAACGGCTCCTGTTTTAATCTGTAGCTATAAGTGGATAATTGTAGGGAGTTATTGGTAAGATGAAAATGAAATAAACTTTATAAACACATTATCTTAAAGCAAATAATTCAGTGTATAATGTTCATTTATTTATTCCCTTGTTTTTGGTTTGAAGGACGTCTCTGTCTGATTTTGATGCATGAATGCAGATATATGTGATGTATTGTATCTAAACACTCAATTTAGATTTTGTAAATTTAAAAAAATCTGAATTCATATTGCATTCACTATGTTTTTTTTTGCTGTCATATTTAAAAAGCAGAGCTTCACGCCTCATGTTGCATTAAATAGATGAGATGATAGTTGAGATGTTGCAGCGTACGTTGCAGAGAAATAGTTGAGATGTTGCAGCGTATGCGTTTAATGAGCATCACATCGTCGTGACTCGTACCGTGACCAAGCAGACGTACCAGACGTGATTAAACAGAGGTCAGTCGTTGAGCTGTCTGTGTCTCAAACCCCAGAGGTGACATTAAAGACCCCAGACTGGAACCAACAAGCACCCCCACAGCCTCGGGGTTGAACCCTGTGCCCCGACGGTCTATCCTCTGACCTCTGTCTGGCTTTAGGCTCGGGGTCAAACCTCATGGCTAATAAAGTCTGCATACTGGTGAACCAGTATACCACATACACACACACACACACATACACACACACACACACACACACACACACACACACACACACACACACACACACACACACACACACACACACACACACACACACACACACACACACACACACACACACACACACACACACACACACACACACACACATACACACACACATACACACACACACACACACATACACACACACACATACACACACACACACACACATACACACACATACACACACACACACACATACACACACACTCTCTCTCTCACACACACACACACACACACACACACACACACACACACACACACACACACATAACACAAGACAAAAAACAAAAAAAAAAAACAAACACACACACACACACACACACACACACACACACACACACACACACACACACACACACACACACACACACACACACACACACACACACACACACACACACACACACACACACACACACACACACACACACACACACACACACACACACACACACACACACACACACACACACACACACACACACACACACACACACACACACACACGAGCACGCAGACCATTCACTATAGTGTGGCGTTAGTCCCGCCCACATGCTGCTGAGCATCTCTGCATCTCTGTGCTGTCAATCAACTCTCAACCCCTCCCTTTCCTTCTGCATCTGTGTTTAAGCCACACCCCTCACAGGGAGACAGCCTACTGTAGAGTACCTGCAATGAATAATTCACACAGGAGTTTTAAGATCTAAATTCAAGCGATTCCATTGGCTTGCATGACTGTTTTTTGATACAGTCCATCTGTACTTTTGTATTTTATATATTTTTGTACTTTTAAATTTCTTGTGTTTTTACTTTTTAGTATTTATCTGTACAGTCTAACTGAGCATTCAGACACACTTTTCACTACTTGTATTCTATATATTCTATATAACTTGTATGTGACAAATAAATCTTGACTCTTCTTGACTCTTTTGGGAGATGGTTTAGTGTCTGTTTATGTAATCCTGCATGCTGAAATCTGTTAGTGAATTTTACTTATTCAGTTTTCTTGTCCTCTCAGGTTAATGTGAACGCAAGAGGTGCCAACCAAAGTGGACTGGACCCCTCACAACCCAAGACCGTCACAGAACATTCATAAGAGATTATCCCTCATTTCTTCATTTTTTTACTTTAGTTAGATTTATTTGTTCTTGTTATTGGGCCTCTTATCTCATCAGGTAAGTATTTTTTTTGTCACTTGCATGTTGTAATTTTTTGTCTGTTGTTTAATCTTGACTTTGAGAGTCAATAACATTAATAACTGCTACCTGAGTGCCTTGTAAAAAAAATCTAATAAAAGTGCTGAATTACTGAATCAAACTGTCTGTGTGTTTTCCCCCAAAATTAAACGTATACTAAGTTGACAATCAGAATATATTTGCCAGCTTTAAGAGATTCTACCTGAAACAGAAACAGGGAGGTTTTGCACAGACAAAATATGTTTCTGATGTAATTCAATCATAGTCACACACACACGTCTTCTCTGGTGTCACTCCACTTTCCGATTGTTTTCTTTTGACTGTCATCTCAAGAACGGCTTCACTGCACTCCATTGCTCTTACTGAAACCCACCCCCTCCAGCCCTCCTCTCACCCAACACGACCCGGGATCAGATCCAAGCCGTGCAAGCCGTGACTCAGCCTCCAGGAGGCCAGACTTTGGCCTGAAAGAAAGCGAGAAGAGAGATTATCCCATCCTGGGCCGGTACTGTGGAGAATACGGCGTATTGACCAGAAGGGGCCCACCCATGGAGAGTCCATTGAGCCATGAGATGGTCTGATTTACATGCTTACTGAGCATGGCAGATTCCCTTACACTGAGTGGGATAAACCACACAGAACAAGCTCTTTGTAAGAGATTAGGGTGGAAGCACATGGCCCTGTGTACACCCCACACATCTCAGAAAACTCCCAGATGTTCAGTGTCTGCTGTGAGAGCTGAGGAGAGAATTTAGACAAATTCCTGCATGTTTTGCTACAGCGGCTGAGAGACCGTAGACTTACAGTAGTGTTTCATAACCAATCAGAGAATAAATCATTTACAAACACCAACACTGTACAGAAAACGGTGTTAAAAACAAACACGCACGTGCAGCATTAGGAAAAGGTTTGTGATTTTGTGTTTTTAAATGCAATGGAAATAGGAACATACATTCTGAAACCTTTTCAAAACAGATTCAGTCTGTAAATGCTGATATATGCTGATGTTAGTGATGGATGTGATGATGGGAGTGTTTACCTGCAGATACAAAATATTCTGTCTAACTATTTAAAGTTTGTTGTCTACTAAAATTGAATGTTGTATTATTGTTGTATGTTGATTGTAGAAGTCAAGGAGTTGTTAATAGTTTTCTGTGTGTTTGTGAGTTTATGCGTGTGTGTGTCTGTCTGTCCGTGTTTCTGTGTGTGTGTGTGTCCGTGTTTCTGTGTGTGTTTCTGTGTGTGTGTGTTTCTGTGTGTGTGTGTGTCTGTCTGTCCGTGTTTCTGTGTGTGTGTGTGTGTGTTTCTGTGTGTGTGTGTGTGTCTGTCTGTCCGTGTTTCTGTGTGTGTGTCTGTCTGTCCGTGTTTCTGTGTATGTGTGTTTCTGTGTGTGTGTGTTTCTGTGTGTGTGTGTGTGTGTGTGTGTGTGTGTGTGTGTGTCTGTGTGTGTGTGTGTGTGTGTGTGTGTGTGTGTGTGTGTGTGTGTGTGTGTGTGTGTGTGTGTGTGTGTGTGTGTGTGTGTGTGACGGGGAGTGGGGGTTGTGAGGTTACTCTGTGAACTTGAAGAGCAGTTTGTCATGCTAACTATGGTGGAGCTGTTGAATTCACAAGTAGGGAGCAGAATGTTCACAGGACCTCGTCTTTTTTCATGCAAAACCAGTCAGACCTCACCCCCCTCAGGTTCATATCCATACGTGTGTGTATAGCTCATCTCTCCATGTGCCGGGGCCTCCCTTATATTTCTGAGAAGTCTCAGTCAGTATTAGCCTATTATAACTGTCTATGAATTAACATAAGGAACAATGTGTAAACAGTGCATCATGTAATCACATATAATTGTTGGATCTCATGAACGTGAAACAATTGTTTATTTTTTCCTTTTCATAAATACAAAACAGATTTAATATTTTGACATTTAAATGCTTCAGATGATTACATTTCAATTTTAATATATTTGCACTTATTTTGTCCTTTCTGTGACACCTTAAGTTCTTATATTGAAAAACAAAATTCTTTTTATAAATGTACAGAGCAGATTTCATTTCTAGCTGTACCAAGAAAACAATTACCTTTTGAGAGAGAAAAAACATAAAAACATAATTTTGCTTGTCGTTCTGCCCAGAGTCTCATCTACTCTAAATAAACCCAATTCTTGATACTGTTTTATTCAATTCTCCTGGTGTATGTGCGAGTCTGGTTGTGTTTCTTGTTAATACATCAGGCATTTGAAGCTCAGACAGCAGGGTTGTGTAGAAACACAGAGACAGCAGAGAGTTGTGCAGAAACACAGACGGCAGAGAGTTGTGCAGAAACACAGAGAGTTGTGCAGAAACACAGAGAGTTGTGCAGAAACAGAGAGTTGTGCAGAAACACAGAGAGTTGTGCAGAAACACACAGAGTTGTGCAGAAACACAGAGAGTTGTGTAGAAACACACAGAGAGTTGTGCAGAAACACACAGAGTTGTGTAGAAACAGAGAGTTGTGCAGAAACACAGAGAGTTGTGCAGAAACACACAGAGTTGTGCAGAAACACAGAGAGTTGTGCAGAAACACACAGAGTTGTGTAGAAACACACAGAGAGTTGTGCAGAAACACACAGAGTTGTGTAGAAACACACAGAGAGTTGTGTTGAAACAACACCTGAACAGCAGCCTGATAACTGCGTCTGATTGGCTGAGAGTTGGACACCTCCACCTGAACAGCAGCCTGATAACTGCGTCTGATTGGCTGAGAGTTGGACACCTCCACCTGAACAGCAGCCTGATAACTGCGTCTGATTGGCTGAGAGTTGGACACCTCCACCTGAACAGCAGGCTGATAACTGCGTCTGATTGGCTGAGAGTTGGACACCTCCACCTGAACAGCAGGCTGATAACTGCGTCTGATTGGCTGAGAGTTGGACACCTCCACCTGAACAGCAGGCTGATAACTACCTTTTATTTTTTCCCCTTTCCTTTTTCCTTCCAGGGTTTCCAGGGGTGTTTATATCTGTCCATAATGTCGTGTGAGGCATTTTAATGTGGAGAACTTTATAGGAGTTCCAGTGAAAACTGTGCTGTGATGTCGCTCATAAAAGCACAACACAACACAACACAACACAGCTGTTTTCAGCACAAAGTCTCTGTGCATTGTGTGAGTTTTTCACGCTTTTTTCTCTGTGCTGGCCTGAAGCTGGTTAACCTGCATGCATTTCACCTCACAGCATCTACTGTCCACCTGTCTCCATCCTTCATTATTTATGCGTCATTTAAATATGCAAATGAGATCTTGCTCCGCCCTGGAGCGGAGGCGGGTGTCCATGGCAACCTCCATGCTTGGTATTCTGTTTTTTTAATTCATTATATTTCGTTTTAATTTGTTATTAACACAAAACTAACTAAATACAATATATTATATTACTATATTAGTATTGCTTAGTATAGTAATAATAATATTATTAAGAATAATATAAAAAATATAAAGCACTTTGTTGTTTTTTTATTTATTCATGTATTTATTCGTTTATTTGTTTTCTATTCCTTGTAAAACTAATACAAGCTAAGAAATCAAAACCCAGCCTGGTTTTAAAGACATTGTCCTCTTACATTGACTCTGCAACAAGCTTTAAGCACGTTTTATATGAAAGTGTCTTACACAAACACACTGCAGGTATAAATGTTATTATATAAATGTTTATATGATATAAATTATGTTTAACAGACTGATCCGCGCTTCACCAATCGTGAATTATTAGATAATACTGCCACCTAGAGGCGCCGGCCCGACTGACGTCATGACGTCATCACGTGCCCCTGCCGCTATATGACTGAATCAATAACTTTATGATCATGTAAGATGTAAGATTTCGTCAACATGCTTTCTTCAACAGTCAGTCAGTTTTCACCCTAAATGAGTGGATCAAAGCACATTATTGTGACCCAACTTTCAAAGCAAAGATGTCGGATTTAACTTCATCACCAGATATTATTATTACATTCTATGTGTTTTACTATTTTCAATAAATAAAACAATAACGCAACTCATATGCATAAATACATAAATACGAAATACATAATGCATACAAAACTAATGAACTACATTTTGCTCAGCTGCCCATGTATATAAGATTTGTGTATATGAGTGTATATAAGTCAGATTTATTCAAATGACTCATATTTGTCTTCATACATGTATGTGCATAAGAGCACATTTATATGTTCTTGGATTATTATCATATAATTATCTTAAATTCGTAGTACATACTCTGAACATCATTTGTTTGTTTCACACACTCTGTAAACTGTGACTTTTAACCAACTTTTGTGTTGAGTGCTGTTTTCCCAAATCTCTGTTAACATAAAGCAGATTAGTTCAGCAACACCCTGTCAGTAATCTGTCAGTGTTTGTACTGAACAATATTCGCATCTTTGTCATTTATTAAAGATATAATAAACCTGTTGACAAATGAAAGATTAAGTTTCACTGAACTGAGCAAAAACACTGACATTAACAGCTGTAAAACATTTACAGATGTCACCTAGTTCCCTAAAATTATATTTAAATGTTTCACAATGCACCTTTATTCATCTATTTACCGTCATGGTTTTTAAAACACTAGCTATTATTTTCTTACACGGTCTTGAGAGAATTCATATTATATTGATTAAAGTGAAAGTTGCTATACCTGATAATGACCAGCAGGTGTCACTATAATACAATAACGTTTCACCAGCATCCTCTCAATGATTCAATGATAATGAAGGATAATGAAGATAATTTATGGTAAACATCATAAATGTTGTGTTCATCATATTATTGGTCATTGTACACGATTACAAAACATGAATAGCGAGCTCGTTGTCATTACATCAGTACAGATTACTTTTGTTTAATAATGTCACGTTGTGCTTGTTACTTTTCTCAGCGCTGATAAGAGTGGACTAATCACAGCCATTATAGCATCAAGAAGTTCAACAATGATTTTAAAGACATCCCTGTCGCCAATTTTTCACCTGCACGTAAAGCGATAATATCAATAAAAAGAAAACAGATTTTAAAGGTTATAACTTTTGGTAAAGTACACAAAAACACAAACAGTGAGTTTTGACTGAATGCCTCTGTAAGGGCTGTCAGGGGGGATCAGATCTGTTGAAGTTTTATGTTCAGTAGATGATCAGCAGGATGAAGAAGCTGCTGATGTTTGTCTTTGTCCAGGATGAATGTCCCACCAAAAACATATGAGTATATTAACAAAGAAAGAACTGCTGTTTTATATTGCCAACAGCAAACATATATGCATCTATGCTTACAATTAACAAACAGCACAAAGTCATTATAAAAACAACACAGCAGGAATATAAACAAACTCCCTTAGATCTGCAGAATAATGTTTTATTATTATAATATAAGTTATTATCGCAGTGCATTACTTCTGACGTTGGTATACGTTCGCATTTACATGCATTAACTGTATAGTCACTTAAGAAACGTGAAACGTTTTGCGTTTGCGGGTCACTACCGCATCTTCTGCTGTAGCAACACCCGCAGGTTGCCATGGTGAACATGTTGTGTGGGTGACTGTGGGGTCAACAGAGCAAACGCGACGCCGAGCATCGTCGTGTGGGTCGGCTCGGCGCTGCGCATGCGCGCTGACTCGGTCCATGTGTAGGCTGAGGAGCTTTATTCGGCGATCGGAGCGACCGCGGGCAGGGCAGATAGACGGAGAGGGGTTACTTTTTTACCCCAAACTAACAGAGTCAACTAAAGCCGGCCGACCCGGGCTCCATCTGCACGGTAAGAGCCCGGTTTAAGACACGGAGGGACTCTGGAGAGGTTTGTAAGTTGGGCACAAGTTTGCTAAAGGTAAAGATGGGCCAGATAGCGAGCTAGGCTAGCTGTGTGTGTGTGTGTGTGTGTGTGTGTGTGTGTGTGTGTGTGTGTGTGTGTGTGTGTGTGTGTGTGTGTGTGTGTGTGTGTGTGTGTGTGTGTGTGTGTGTGTGTGTGTGTGTGTGTGTGTGTGTAATTAGCCGCTCTTAGCTGGCTAGTCACTTAGACACACATGAACATTTAACCCGCATGAGATGAACTGCTCATGTAAGCACACCTCGACTGATCTGGGTTCAGTCTGGTTTTGGTGTGACTGTTGTTTCTTGTTGGGCTTGTTTTGGTGTTAGCTGACTTTGGTCCAGTGGTCTTCACGTTAGCTTTGCTAGCAACTGGACTGTGAAGTTACAGAGAGGATTTACTAACTTAACTACCCACTTTCGCCCGTGCTTTTGACAGATGTCACCGGACTGTACTGGTCGTGATTAATTAAGTACTAATCCACTTCAGATAACTAAGTTCCCAGTTGTTACTGGTCTGGGGAAGTAAACTAGTCGTTTAGCTCGCCTGCTAATTGGAGTTGATGAGTTAGTCCGCATTAGCTGAAGTTAGCCGGGTGAGCTAACTAGTGTTGCTTCCTTGGTTTTGTTAAAGATGTTTCGGTATTGAAAGCTGTCATGTTTTAAACGCAAGAAAAGTTAGATTACATTTTGATTCATTTAGATTATTTGTTTTTTATCAATGTGACAGTGAGGTTGTACAAATGCGGGGTAGTTTGACCCATTCCTGCGATGTGAGTAGTTTAGTAATGGTTAATAGTTCAATAAAAGTGTAGTTTGTTTATTGTGATCATTGGTTTTATCCCAGTACCGGTTAAGTTTATGTGTTTATTTTCTGTGTATTAAAACTGTCCTGACTTTGAGAGAGAGAGATGACAAAGTTCAGTGTTTCTGGTTAGGTTAGTTATTGTGAATATAAATGGGTAGTATAGTATCACTTTGCATGGCGTGTTAACTTTTACAAAAGTATTTAAATAACCAAAGTTCATACATATCATTTCATGTTGTGTTTTGTTAATATTGCACTTAACGGCAGTAAAGAAACAGAATTATCCACAGAATGACCCAAGATTACTAATTCCAGTTGGGTTAGTTATGACTGTAGTGCTCTGGTTGTGTTTGTATGTGGAGACGTCACAGTGTTTGTTACAGTCTGAATTGTTGTTGTGGTTGACGGCTGGTCTGGAGGGGTGTGGTGCTGGTTTAGGTTGTTGTGAATTGGGGAATACACTCTGCGGCTCTAATTTGGGTGGCACCAGCATAAGTGATATTCTCAACAACTCAACCACGTTTTGTGCTACTCTCCTAGTACAGGATAAACATCCCTCAAATACTTGCATGTATTCTTATCTGTTGAGATGTGATAATCATGTCAGAATATGTATTTTCAATCTTTAGTCGTAGCGTTATAATCCACCCAAGAGCAATCGTGTTGACTCATGTCAATATGTTACTGCCGGTGTGTTGCTGGATCTTGCCATACACATGTCGTGTCTCTGTTAGACAGCCAGCTTAATCACTTGGCATTTCATAGAAAACAGTCGCATGTTTCTGAGTCTCATGCCATACCAAGGACAAATGCAGGACCAGTGGTGCAGTCCAGGAGAGACTTGTCGAAGAATAATATGAGCAGATAAGCATGGCACATGTCGACTGTTAAGTGCTGTGCTTGTTGGGAAAGTGAATTCTTGGGCTATTAGGTGTGGCGTTACAGCATTCATTTGTACCTGACAAACATGATGTGTTGTATCTGAGATGGAGGCTGGTGTAAACAGGAAGGGCTGCTGTCTGACACGATTCAAAGCAATCTACTGAGATCTTTAACCGTTCAGTCTCAGATGTTCTCTTCATCTGACGTTATGAAAACGTAAAAGAAAATGGGCCAGAGCACTCGTTTTGAATCCCTCTTGTCTTTAGGAACGCTTCTGTGTTGACTCCAGTCCAAAAGTAGACGCCATTGTCTTTAAAAAACGACTGTTTCACTTTCGGCTCTCTTCCATTATCTGTGGGGCGGGGTTTCATACACTTTAAAATGAGTTGTGGTTATATTTCCTGGTGTGTGTGTGTGTGTGTGTGTGTGTGTGTGTGTGTGTGTGTGTGTGTGTGTGTGTGTGTGTGTGTGTGTGTGCTGGTACATGTGGTTTACAAGGACACAAATGTGTATAATGACGTGTATAAACACTTCCTGTGTCCTCATAAACCAAATGGCTTATAAAACACAGTAAATGGTGTTTTTATTTTAATTAAAAAATTAAAATTTAAAGGTAACTAAGAGTTTTGTGTGAGGGTTAGGTTTAGGGTTGGGGAAGTGGATAGAAAGTTTGATTAGCTCAGTATAAAAATCATTATGTGTATGGAGTGCGGTCTGTCTGGCGTCTACTTTTTTGACACGCACACACGCATGTATATTATACATATACATGATGTAATGAAATGGCACAGTATTGAAAAGTAAAACAATATCTGATTCCTCCAGGCTGCATAAATCCGTTTTTCAGTGTCCCTGATCAAACCCAATACTTTGGATTTGAACTAGCTAATAATTCCCGCTCAGTCACAGTGATGCAGTAGTCATTTTTCATCAGACTTACTGGTGTTGTTCACATGTTGGGCTGTAACTATAAATAGATCCTGAGCTAAAATACACTGAAGCCAGAACATGTATCAGTTCCCCTTTTGTATTTGGTTTGACCTCAGGTGGGTCGGTGATAAAGCTAGTGATACTAGTTAAACACTGTTAACTTGTTATAAATACGTTTCCGGTGAATTCATTTGTGTGGGACGGAGGCTTCAACATTCTGTGAATACGTGATGAGTGAAGATGCTCATTCTGTGCTTTTCTAGAGTTTCTCCAGCAGTATTTTCTGCTGTGTGTCAGAGCTGCACTTTGCTGACGCGGCAACTCCAGAACGGTCCGTGTGCAGTGTGACATTAAAACACAAGTGAGGTTTTCACTCGGGACTGAAGGCTTGTGATTACTTGGACCTGTCAGGCACACAGGACTGTTTTTTAG
The DNA here is from genome assembly GCA_036877525.1 of Chromobotia macracanthus. Classification (NCBI taxonomy): domain Eukaryota; kingdom Metazoa; phylum Chordata; class Actinopteri; order Cypriniformes; family Botiidae; genus Chromobotia; species Chromobotia macracanthus. Next base: position 1,381,676 of record JAZGTH010000033.1, on the reverse strand, counting down.
TTTACCCCAGCACTGGGGTAATGCAAAAATGTTTGTGAACATTGTCGCTTCAGTGTGTTTAATGGAAGAAATTAGTACAAAAGATTGTTGTTTGTTTCCAAGACACTGTTTCTTGCTTGCTGGTAGGGTGTTGTGACTGGTCTCCAGGGTGTTGCTAGGGAGTTCACAGGGTCGGAGTAGCCCATGACAAAGTCAAACTGTTATTCTGTACTCCATGTTGCTAATCTCTAACCACAAATAGTAACAATAGGAATAAAGCTGTTTACCCCAGACTCACTGATGCTAGTTTGTGTTTAGAGTCCGATCTATGCTCCAGTTTTCTCCTCGTCGATTCTTATACACCTGTGTTATGTCCCGACAGACAGAGAGATTAACTTAGCAATCTGACTGCCATTCAAAGTAAGTGCTTCAAACTGAATTAAGACACCAGGCGAATCAGTGTGTGATTATAGCAAGATTATAGAGATGAACTGTTCATATAGATTTGTTCATATATTGTGCATTTGTATCAGTGAAAGAACAGACAGACACAGTCGAGGGGATCTTGTGACATAATTTAACACTTTGCTGCTGCTTCTTATCTAATTATTTGACTATATGTGTTCTGAGAGGCCGGTCATGTGCGCGTGCACATGCGCTTCATTTGCACTCCAGTGTGTTTGAGATTGCAGTGGGGGATGGGGAGATGCGCGTGCATGCGTGCATGCGTGTGTGCATGTGTGTGTAGAGTGACTGTCTGCTTGCGAGTGCTCTTACATCACCAGCTCTCTTTTGTGCCCATGTGAAAAGCAATCAGCTGATTTGTGTGTGTGTTGGTGTGTAGGGTGCATGCCAGGTGGATCTTCCAGCAGTTAAAGGGTTAACAACGTCCATTTTGTTAGGTAACACCCTCGTGGCCCTGATCTATCTGTGTGGTGGTGAAATGGCAGGGATTAACCCTTAATGTGCAGGTATGAAATCAACAGGGCACCTTTCACTTAAACTTCATGGCAGCCACTTTGGTTGAGAAGACGTGTTCGTTTGCAAAGGAACTTGAGGAACATTTGTAGCGGGTTAGAGTTTGGTAGCTCACCCGGAAGGTTTTTTTGATGTGCCGATCATTAGATGTTTTAATGTTTATGACGCAATCAGTTCTTCTAAACAAGCTTTGTAAAACCAACTGCAGTTTCTCATTCTAGAAAAGTTTCTGAGTTGGAAACGATGCTCAGACCAGCGCGTTTTGTCCTGTGTATCAGTTATTGTCTTTTTTTGTCGTTTAAAACTGGCCTGTGGTAATGCATTATTACTATGTTACTTGGGTTTGTTTGCTAAAGCAGACATCACTGTTTCTGTTGCCCACTGCTATATGGTAAATATAAGTATTACATTTTGGCACGTAACTCTTTTCATTGGCTGCAGATGTTTGTAGATTTTGAGACTAATGGGATGGGTGGGGGTCACATGGCAACAACCATGCTAACAACCACTGAGAACACCTTAAAATAATGCATTTTGCATTAATAACCACCACATTATTTAAATGTTTTCTTCACATTTTCGAGCTTGTATTTCCAGTCTGCAGTGGTGTTGTATAGAGTTGGTGATGGCTCTGTTGTCTTGTAAGGTCTGTCATTAGATCATACTGTCGTCTTCGGCAGGTCTCATGAGACAGTCGCCACACTCCCAGTTTGCCCCAGTGTGGCATGAATAGACATGTTTTCCACTCACCTCAAACAATCCAGTGCACTGCTGTTCTGCAGTTAATGCGATATAAAACTCAATTTACAGGTTAGCATCATAATGCATCCATTTTGTTACACGGTTGTGATAAGTAAATAATGCGATTGGCTGTACAGATTAAATGATGTCACTCAAACGTAAGCTACCAATAATTCTCTGCATGTTGTTAAAATATCAACTTCCTGTCGTTTTGCACCTTTTGCATCTTCTACTTACGTGTTTTTAATTTCATCAGAGCAAACGTACGTCTTGCAGATGTAACTCCTCCTGATGCTGTCTGTTTCCCATGAGGCCGTGTGCTCACGTGCCTGCAGCTTTAGCGACAAGCATCTATATGTGTGTGAATAAACTGCTGTGAACACATGACAGACTGTATGTTCAGGGGTCACGTTCAGCTTATTGTCTGTGTTTTGAAATGACTTTGTGTTCATTCTTTGACGGTTATGAAAGAACCTTTTTTATACGTTACTTTTAGCAACCCACAATCATTGTACAAGAGAGCACAGATGCGAAATATGTCAGAACCGAATATAAATATATAAATCCAGAATTTCATTGGCAATCATTGTGTGTTTGTCACACAATTGTAGCTTGGATGTGAGTTTCAGTGGATGTGAGTTTCAGTGGATGTGAGTTTCAGTGGATGTGAGTTTCAGTGGATGTGAGTTTCAGTGGATGTGAGTTTCAGTGGATGTGAGTTTCAGTGGATGTGAGTTTCAGTGGATGTGAGTTTTCTGGTGATTTTCAGTGGATGTGAGTTTCTTGTCAGTGATCATTCTGGGATGTTTGCAGTGGTCTTGTTTGACTACATTTCTGTCAGTAGAAACCGACAGATTTGGTTGACCTATTTTTAAGAGCGACGTCCAGTACTTATTTACATTGACCATTATATCTGTGACCACACACATCTGTGACCACACACAATCGACCTTCAGCTGGTTTGTGCTCCAGCTTCATTTCAAGAAACGCGTTTAATTCTTACAGTTTTTATGGCGTTTTACAATATGAAACTTGTAATAACTTGACTCAAAATGCCACATTTGATGGTTTAATGTCTCTCCGGTGTCTGTTAGCTAATTCCTTCTGTGAACATGACGCAACACAACAGCTTTTTTATTTCAGAATTGGCTGTCAGATCTGAGCAGTTACATTATCTCTTCTGTCTTAAGTTTGATGATGCTGTGGTCTATATCCCGTCGCATTAGCTCTGTGTGAGTGTTCCTTCACCGTCGAGACGTCTGTGTCGGTGTTGTTTTAATGCGATCAGAGGAGAGACACTTCCTGCTCATCTCTGAAAGACGTGTTTTGGAATGCAGAGGGCCCATCCCCCACTGGCAAAGAACTGCGTCTGTGTGGCCGCATTTACTGCCAACCCGCATCTCAAAGGGTTAAAAACCTGCTTCAGTCTCTCGGCTGCGTCCACCAACCGGTTCCAACTGGTTTTCAGGCTTTATGTGCCCCATGGAATCTTGGGAAGGGTCGTGTGGAGCCCCGGTGATGTCATGGCCGCTGAGGGCAGGCTGTGTGTTGAGTCAGCTCAGATGACTGATCTGGTGTTGGACAGGTAGATCGGCACATATAACCCGGGTCTCTGTAACTTGTGAACCCGAGTTATAGAGATGTTTCCTGTGTGTTGGATGAGCTTTGCATATTTTACTCTTCTGACAGCATGTCACCGTTCTGAATGACGATCTGCTGTGTGAGATCGTCTTTCCTGTTTGTGGGGTTTGGCCCAAACTTCTTCCAGTTCAGGCTCTTGTTTAAAGACACGGCCACAGTTTACAGTTGTTTACAGTTTACAGTTTCTTTTTACATTGCAAAAACCGTGTACTGTATGCTTATGTATTTGCACAACATTTGCACTGGTACAGAAATAAATCTGTTGATTATGATGGGTGGTGATGGTCTATCCTTCTAAAAGTCTTGATAAAGAAACCTGTTCTCTTATTGGCTTTTGCTTCAAATTGTGAGTCAAGACCCCAAAAATGCGTCACAGGTCTGTTTACGATGAGCAGGGAAAAACAATGCAATCTGCTTTTGAAGGAAAGGAGAACAGCTTCCTGCCCTTTCAGTCTTTGTCTTGTCCAGTCACAACTCTTTGCTATTTTGATGCAAGTTCAGGTATCATTTTGTTGGTGAAGGGTATTCAAATTAGGCAGTTGCCAACACGGACCGGCTGCGTGACATGCCCTCCTCCTCAAACCATGAGCAGAACTACACAAATAAAAAGATACAATCCAGCCTACATTAAGTGCAAGTTGACTCGCAGCAGTGATCAGCATGAATTTAGCTAGTGCATGTTTTCTCTCTGTATACTCCTGCCTCATTCAGTGATGTTTTGTTACAGGTGAGATGTCTGAAGATGGGGTGCGTCAGACACGCAGCCAGAAGCGTGCGCTGGAGCGAGAGGCCCCCGCTGCAGGGGCCGACCTGAAAAGGGCCAAACTAGAGAGGGTTGAACAGGGACCCGTGGATGGACTGAGGATCAAGAGCGAGCAGGCCAACAAGGTGAACAACATCCTGAGAGCTGGAGAGGTGAAGGCCACCATCAAGGTGGAGGTGCAGGCTGGAGATGAACCTGTGGACATGAGCACGTCTAAGAGGTGAGCAGCGCTTGACTCAAAAACGATGAATGTGAGAGCTTCATTTACTGAAATGCAGCTTATAACACATGTTGATGCTAGCCAGCGATTACCTGTAAATCAGAGGGGGACTGAGAGCTGCCTGCTGGTGCTTTGCTGCTTTTAAAAACGAGGTTGTAATTATAAACTGATTCTACAATATTAGATTCAGATTGTTGTAAGGCTGAAAATAATCATGATGCTGTTGCCAAGTTGTTCTTAGTGGTTTTTAATGTGTTGCTCTGGTTATAGATGTTCTGAGTGGTTGCTAGGGTGTTGCTAGGATTCATAGTGTTGTGTTTAGTTGCTCATTGGCCTGTGTCTAATGAGCCCAGCTCAAAACTATGATATTCAATAGATATGACTTGGTTGCCGCCTTAAACCCAAGTCTGAGATTTTTCACCACCAGAAATGAAAATTGTGATTGAACGATCAGTTTGTTCTGATCACTCATGAACAGTGTGTGACGTTATATGTTATACTTGGTGTTCAGGACTTTTGTTTTGTACGAAACACGAATCCCACATAATATAAACAATAATAATGAAAATGATAATTAAACATGACTAACATAACATAACTTAAAATGCTTTCGGTCCATACGGTGAAGCTAATGTCAGTCGTGAAATATGAACGTGATGCACAGCACTCGGAGCTCAAGTTGGACGTGTCAAGCAGAAGTTGTGTGGAACTGAAAGAGGCGAGTGCATAATAAAACCAGCAGGACAAAGGGGGTGGCCTGATGCCATGTGTGTGGGGGAGGTGCAGAAGGTGAATAGATGTTGTCTTCTACAAACACGATGGCTGATCTTCTGCCAGAGACCACACTCACACACGGGCTGCCTCAGCACCCCGTTCCCCGGGTGAGGTTCGAAACCTCGCACCTTCTGTCGCACCTGAACCCTCTCAGGCTCCTCACACGAGGCCCGTGTCACCAACTGGTTCCAGCCGGCCGTTGCCATGGTTTCCACCCTGGCAGGAGCAGTTAAAGAAAAGGGTGGGTGTGAGTCATGTGACCCGAGGGAAATTCTTGCATCATGTGACTCTCCAGTGCGGGTTAACACACAGGAAGTCGTATAGGTCATTTCTGGTAAGGTTCTGGTTTCTGTTTAGTTGGGATTTGGGCCTAAAAACTGACTCAGCGCTGCAGAAGTTCAGAAGCTCTCGCGTGCAGACCCTGCATTACCTCACAACCACTCCAGTAAACGTGCACGCTTTGTATTGCGGGATGGATTTCATTGGCTGGTGTGACAGTGATATGTGATGTTTCTTCTGCTGTTTACAAGCGTCAGTTTACTAGAACAGTCTGTGCTGTTAATACAAACCTCTTTTTATGCTGTATCTATGTACATAGTGGACTTGTGGATGAGCAACCAGACAGAGCCCTGTAGTAACCATCTAACAACACCCTAGAAACCATACAGATGCCATAACAACACCCTTGCGACCGCATAGAAGTTAGGGATGGAGTGCACACAACAGCTCGGCAACTTCAGTCCAGCATTGTTATTAATGCCTTTTCTGACCCGAGGCAAAATCACTGGGCAGCGCCTGTAAGATATTTGCAGATGGTGTTTTGGCGACCTCTTGTGGACAATGCAGGCAATAACATCAATGTATTGTTAACCTCTTGTGTTTTCTCTGTCTGTCTTTCTCAGTGACGTAAAGAAAGAACGTCCTCTGACGCCTGATGATGTCATCGTGCTGTCAGACAATGAACCGTCTAGTCCTTGTATGAATGGAGTCAGTCATGGTTTTATAAAGACGGACAGTGAGATGTTGATGGTAATCTCACACCTTGACACGTATATCTTTACAATTAAAAATCAATCCATTTTGCTAGTTTGTTTACACTTGGGTGATTCAATTCAGATTCAATGTAATTCAAAGCATCAAATTCAACTTCTGCACTCACACTGTGTAAATCAAACGTCGACAAACAGTTTTATCAATAAGACGATATTTTTTCAGAAGTGCACCCCAGCCGAGCGTGATTGCATAATACAGCAGCTGCAGGGGGAGCTGCGTCTGCAGGAAGCCAAACTTGTTCTGCTGAAGAAACTGCGGCAGAGTCAGACCCAAAAAGATGTCGCACCAAAGGTGTCACAAACCACACCCTGTTAGATGCAACACTGCACAACACCCAATACACACCAAAGAACGTCCACATTCTCAGATCCTGCTCTTAAGAAACATTGGTTCAATAACAATTGATTTCTGTTCTGCTTGCAGTCGACGAATTCATCATCTGCTCCGCCTCCTCTGGTCAGAGGCAGTATCTCATCCTCTAAAGGGCCCCTGCAGGTCAGTGCTGAGAGAGCGTTCACTTACACAAGCTGAAGAGAGTCAGAATAAGAGTTAAACGTGTGTGTTGTGTTCAGGTGTCCAACCGAAACTCAGGAACAGTCATTCCCCCTCCTCTGGTTCGAGGGGGGACGCAGGTGTCCAAACACGGCTCCCATAATACAGTGGTGATGCCACCCTTAGTTAGAGGATCACAGGTAATGCTGCTACAGATAATAAAAATATTATTAAATGATTTTGTATGACGTTGTTGGCATTTATTTAATGTAATTGCTTATAACAGTATTATACAGCAGTATAAGGAAACTGATGCATTCTTGTATGTCTGTGTTTGTTGCAGTCCATCACCGTGACCCCGCAGCAGATTGCGGCTCTGCGTCACCAGCAGCAGCTCTCTGGTTCCGGTCCTCCTCCTCTGCTGCTGGGCTCACGGACCTCCGTACCCAGTGTACAGATGCAGAGCCAGAGAATCATCCAGCAGGGCCTGATCCGCGTGGCTAACGTAGCCAACGCAAGCGTCCTCGTCCCTCAGGTCTCTTTCATTTACTTCATGTATGGCTGTAGAGAACCAGTATACTGTAATCTACACAAAATGTCCTCAGTGCTGCCCATCCAATCACAGAATGAGGGAAGTGACATCATAGTTGGTCACAAAGGAAGTGACATCACACTTGATTGTCGGTTTCATGTGCATACTGCGCAAGGTATATTCATAGAATACTTCTCAAAAGTATGCCATTCTGAATATTGAACCCCTGTGGATTTGTTTTTCAAAAAATTATCTTCTAACTATGTTGTAATTTATTTGTGTAGTTAATTATACACTATGAGCCTCTGTAATCTGCAGAGCAGTAAATATAAAGTTTCTTGACATGTTGAATTATACAGTAGCTACGGTTTACATTATATTTCAGCTGATATCAAAAATCATATAGTTGAGTAGAGGGTTTTTAGAGAGTATTAGTTTTGATAAACTAATATAAATACAAATTATCGTGTTCGTTGTGTTGTGCAGGCATCTCCTGGTCTGAAGAGCTCCTCTGCTCTGGGCACCAGCAGCTCCAGCGTCAACGATTCTCCTGCCAGCCGGCAGGCCGCGGCCAAGCTCGCCTTACGCAAGCAGCTGGAGAAAACTCTCCTGGAGATCCCACCACCTAAACCTCCAGCACCTGAGTTCAACTTCCTGCCGTCTGCAGCCAACAACGAGTTCATTTACCTGGTGGGGCTGGAGATGGTGGTCCAGAACCTGCTAGATACTTTTGCTAAAAGTGAGTACGGCTGTGTGGTGCATACTTGATGAGGGGCATTGCTTACTATCTGCAGAAACATCGTGGAAACCTCCCACAACACTTTTACAAGATCTTTACATTTTACAAGCTGCATCTTAATTCACTTGTTTACAGGTAAGCAGCTGCAGTCTGAATCAGAGTCTGTGTCCGCCTCAGTGCCCAAAGAGCCCTTCACATGCGCGCAGTGTCAGACGGACTTCACCTCTCGCTGGAGGCAGGAGAAGAACGGTGGATCCATCCTCTGCGAGCAGTGCATGAGCTCCAGCCAGAAGAAGGTTCTGAAGGTGGAGCACACCAGCCGCCTAAAGGCTGCTTTCGTAAAAGCCCTGCAGCAAGAGCAGGAGATCGAGCAGCGCATTCTGCAGCAGGCTGCCTCACCCGTCTCCAAGACCACCACTTCCTCATCTTCATCCTCTTCATCCTCGCCCATGATCAAATCGGAACACGTGCTGGTGACGCCGCAGTACAAGCAGGTGCGCACGTCTCTGCCGCAGCAGAAGATCAACAGAGGAACACCGGTGGGACGCTACCCCGCAAACATCAAGCAGGTACGGGATGATTTTTTTTTTTACGTGAACTTCTCTAAAAAGTTTTTGTTCAGTTTTTGAATCATTTTACTCGCTAAATTGCAAAGTAATTCATTTGCGTTTTTTTGTTTGTTTTATTATTAGTACAACACAGTTAGCAGGTATTCATTTGATTCCAGTATGCTTTTGTTGTTTTAATTTAACACTCAGACTTCAGGGCAGCTGTCCCGCAGTGTACAGCAGGCGACGAACGCGGGCACGCGACACAGCTTCCCCACATCCTCTCAGCTCCAGAATGCCGTCTCGGCTTCCACGCTGGTCAGCAGGCCAGGTAAGCATGCCGTGAGGGCAGGGGGAAAGGGCAGCAACGGCAGCCCCACCACCACCAATACCTGGAGGAAACAGAACAGCGCCCGAACAGGTAGATGATTGCAACTGCAAGTGAAAAAAAACTGCCCCTTCCTTTCTCTTCCCCTGTCTGCAGCTGATGGGCATTAGAGGAAAAGCTTAGAGTAACGAATATATGATGTCAGGTAACACAAGGGCTTTTGTGTTTCTTAATTTAAGCTTAGTTTGTAGCTAGATGGCTAGATGTGCAGGTAGAATACAATGAACTGCAAATCTATATTAAAATACATTTTTTCCAAATGGCACAAATTATTATATATATATTTTTTTGTTTTAGGCCTTTGGGTTTCAGAGCTAGTCTGGAAACGTTTAACTTTTTGCTTAATGTACTAGAATTTACTTAATGTGTTTATATTAAATTATGACTGATTGGTAACCACTGCTCGTTTATCCCGGCAGGTGTCACCATGGCTTATGTCAACTCCAGTCTCTCCGTGCACAGGACGGCATCTCCAGTGGACCGTCAGCGAGAGTACCTCTTAGACATGATTCCCTCTCGCTCTATTTCCCAAACAGCAAACACATGGAAATAGTGCCCTGTGATGGGGAAGAAACCTCCTGATATTTCTCCTGAATCTCTTAATCCTGTCTGTGGACGTTTGGTTGGTTATCAATAACAGAGAACCGGCGTTTAAGCAATAATACAATTTTAAAAATATATTTTCTCTCTATTTCATCTTTCTTCCGAAACCTTTAGTTGTACAGTCTGAGGTAAGAACCCTGTAGGCCAATAAATATCGTAGAGGAGTACTGTACCAGGATCAGTGATAAAGAAGACACCGGGGACCTTCTGTACAGGTTTTATATGTATCTACTGAATCCCTCAAGATTTCAGTGGGCTTTAGTGATCTAACACATGCACAGTGATTTCACCCAAAAACTCCCACTTAGCACCTCCTGACGGCTCTCCGGGTGGGGTAATGATTCTGTTTTGTGAACTACAGAGTCCGCAACCTCACTGACACTTTCAGCCACAGGAAGTGGAGTGGATAGGATTGTGGACTTCCTGCATAATGCCAGTGAGGGTTTTCTTTTTGACCTTTTGTGGACCGTCTACACTCTACAAGATTGATTTAGGTTTTCCGACATGCTCACACCGTCTCGGATGTCGGAGGGAATGTACGTTTGTTTCATGTCATTGCGTTGTTTGTATTTTTTTTTTAGCTTAACTGTGGGCTTGTTCCACCCTGTTTGAAATGGCCTTTTTTAAAGGCTGGAGATTGTGCACCGTTGAGGTGTTTACACATCTGCTGGTATAGTGTGTATTTTGGAATATTTTGTGTTGTTTTTCTTTGTGAGCTTATAAAGACATTTAAGCAAGAATTGCGCATCAGGGATGAAAACAAACATGGACGTAACTAACAGAAGCAGCAGTCGTAACAGAACAACCATTATGTGTTTTTTATTAGCAGCGATAGGAAAGCTGATACTAAACTTTTTTTGTAATTTGTTCCCCTTAAAGCTTTCTTGTAAGAGCGTGCAGGTAATATTTGGACGTTCTGTTATTTATAAATGTCACTGTAGATGAAGGATACACCATTATCCCGCGTTTCTTGACTATATTCCAGCGATTTCTTTCCGAGTAGTTTCAGATGGTTGTGAGTTTAAGTCTGGACTAATTTTAGTTTTGTTTGCTACAACCTCATGAACAACTGTTCATGTTTTACTAACCATTTTAGGTCCTGTTGAAAGTTGTGCAGACCGGCATGGCTTGATCTTAACCTGTTTGGGTTGAAAACATTACTGCTTAAAGAATGTAGCAAACAATCGTGTGTAACTAGTCCTGTATCTGCCTGTGAGGTGGCACTCGTGAGCTGAACTGATTCACTGCTTGTATTTTAGTGAAAGTTTGTTGATTATAAACCACAGCTCGGGTCCTGCAGTCTGTTGAACATGTTACGGTAGTAATGCTTTGCCGTTTTTTGTTATGTCAGTTTTCTGGAGATCTGTTCTGACTACTGCCTGCTGCCGGAATCGAACACCATTCCACTTTTCCTGGGATTCTGGCATTGTTTGTAACATCCCTTTTACCAGCTGTAAAAAACATAGTTCTTGTTCATCTGTTTCTGATCTATCAGTTAATAATGATAATAAAAACCGATTTTAACCCGCTCTGACCCTTTGTGTTGGGTGTGATTTCTCTTCATGGAGTCCCATACTTTTTCCATTATTCTTGATATTGGCTTCTGTGCTTTTGGCAAGTGATTTTATTGAAGGCACATTTGATCAGTGTGTGTGTGATGTGCCTGTATGTCATGTTTTGTGTATCACTCTTGTCGGCCTGTTATTTGGGGACGGTTCGGGTTTATATGTGTGAAATGAAGCCCATCGGGACGCGGTTTCTCCTGCATTTATAACGTTTAATGGCGCTTCACGCTCCGTTCAGCCACCCGTGCTGCGCCACCTGCTGGATGTCCGGCCGGTCGGCGGGGTTGAACCGGAGCAACGTAGCGATGAAAGCCCGACACGGTTCCTCCACCCGCACGCCGTCCGGATAAACCGGCGGGTTCCTCTGCAGCCGCGGGAGGCGCTTCACCACCGTGTCGTCGTACGGCATCACCCCCGCCACCATGACGAACAAAATCACCCCCAGGCTCCACACGTCGTACTTTCTGGGGTCGTAGGCTCTGTTCAGGATGACTTCAGGAGGGGTGTAGGCAGCAGAACCGCAGAAGGTCCGGCAGCGCATTGATCCGTCCTGAACGAAGCGCCCGAAGCCGAAGTCGCAGATCTTCACCCGGTCGTCGGCGGTCAGCAGTATGTTCTCGCATTTGAGGTCCCGGTGGACGACGTCTATCTGGTGGAGGTAGTTCACGGCGCTGACCATCTGAGAGAACCAGCTTTTGGTCTGCTCCTCAGGGATGCGGCTCACTTCTTGGATCCTCTGGAGGAGATCAGAAGCGGCGGCCTCCATCACGACGCACAGCTCGCTGCCCACCTCAAACACCTCCAGCATCTCTATGATGTGTTCGTGACTGACCCGCCGCAAGACGGCCAGTTCCCGCGGAAGAAACTTCTTCACGAAGTTCTCCTCGGCCACTTTGCGGTCCACGATCTTGATGGCCACGTTGCGGAGGTGCTTCTTCGAGGTGGCGAGCTTGACTTTGGAGAAGGTGCCGCAGCCCAGAGAGGAGATGCACTTGTAGCCCATGCCCCTCAGAACTTTCTCCAGTGACATCCTCCTGATCTGACCAGAAGACGCCAGCAGTATCTCCAGCAGTATCTCCACCTGAGCTGATCTCTGAGCTGAAGATCATTTTTACATCATAATGCAAACAGGCGCGTTCTGTCTTCCAGTGACGTCATTATGGAAGAAGTTCCGTCGGTATCTTCTGCAGGAGCATTCATCGCATCTCTGATGGCTTTCAGATGTTTTGTTTTGCACATTATTTTACTTTATAAGTCTTGTAACACTTTCTGCGCATGTGAGCAAAACTTTCTTCAGCATCAGAAGCTGCTGTCGGATGTGCATTAAAAACAACTCGCTTTAAATTGGTTTGGTTTGTCTCTGGAGAAGCACTCGGGTTTGATTTGATTGTGTTTTATTTAACAGACACCATTTCACATGCAGGGATGATTTCCATTATATATCCATATAATCCATTTTTGATGTCCATCAAAATCAATATCCATCAAGATATCCATTTTGTCCCCATGAGAACTTTTGATCGGCAGGGGGCGACGCCTCCTGCTTTTATTCCTGCGTTTAAACTTAAATATCTTTCCACCGACGTATTTGGGCACTTATTATTAGTATTAAGATGTTAATCAAATGTTATTCATGTAAATAGGCAATGTAATGTACCTTTTAAAGCGCTTTTACATCATCTAAAATTGCATTATTTGGTGTATATGGGATTGTTTGGTTTACATTTAGATTTAGGCATTTAACAGATGATTTTATTCAAAGCCACTTATAAGCTGAGGAAAGCACTGTTTATAATTACAATTTGATTATTTGGTTTATAATTGATATATTTAATTCGCATTATATAGTTAATATAATGTGAATAAATCTTTTTAACGTTCTCTTAAACCGATGTATGAATATATGCATGATGGGTGTTCATATGCATAATGCAGTATTGCAGAGGTAATGTGCACCAAATTACAATCCAGACTGAACGATTACAGATGGAAACAGATACGTTCACGTTCTTGTATCACCAGGGATGCTACATCTGAAAAAGATGCAGTTTATGGTCCACTGAGCCTGAAGCATTAACGGCGTTCAGCCAATCAGACGGCACTCAGGGCATCTTGCTGCCTGTTAATTGGCTGACACTTCCAGCAGGAGTAGCTGATGTACGCATGGAGTGAGCCAGAGGAGACCGAGAGGAGACGGGCACACAGAGAGAGATACGAGAGGAGCTGCTCTGGAGAATCCCATCATCACACATTCATCAAGATGAACCACAACGATAAAGAACCAGAGACCGCAGAGCCACTGCGTTATCTCAGGTATGCTGCACACACCGCTCTGTTTTTCTGTTTCAGTCTGACAGTGTCATATTCACCTAAAGGTGTTTACACGTGCCTGTGTTTAAATGAATCTTTGCAAAGATGCTGTTCAGAATGAGATGAGTTTATTTCTTTTGTCATTTGTCACATGCAGGGATGTGATTTTTTTTTTTCCTTAACACCTGCCTTCATTTTTTTTAAATATGCTGCCTAAGGAAAGTGTAGACACACAGAGCATATCATTTAATTTCCTGCCTTTTTCAGTGGTCGATTTGAAGCACGTATCTCACTGCGATCACCCGTCTGCTTGCTTTCATAGCCAGAAATTCTGGAATGTGCCTTGTGGTCAACAAAACAGGTGGCGACGGCATCCCAGCATTGGATTGTGGGTAATTTAGGCACCTCGACAAAAGTGAAGTGACATTTGGGCAGCTGGTTGTTGTGATGCAAACATCATGGCCAGGGGTTTGCTCTTTAAACTTTGTGATCTCTGTCTCTTGTAGTTGTGAGTGAAACATGGGGTTTTCCAGAGCATCTTCTAAAGCATTATCTGCTAAATAAAACATGAAAGTGTCTTGCGATTTCATCTAACAAACACCTCCTTTGTTGGTTTGATAAATTGCCTCATTTATTTCAGAGACACTCTTATCTGATATATGAGTTGTTGTGAGTGATATAAATGTTTTATATCAGTTGAGCAGAAATGGGGATGGCAGGGCTAGTTGTCACACGGGTTACTGTATATCTCAGTAACTTTTTGTGAAACAGTAAATGTTAAATGCATATGTATCTGCTAACTGTAAATTTAGTCAAAGTTAAAAGTTAACTAGCAACTAGAGCTAATAGGTGTGTAAGTTGACCATAAGTTTGTTTTAATGTGGTTGTAAACTAACTGCTCTTATTGTTGGTTTGGTGTTAATCAGGTTCATTGATCAGTTGTTGATCAAGCTATTGTTGAGGTAAAGATTGGTTTATCATTCTGGTGTTGTTGTTCATCGAGGCAATTGATTAGTAATGATTGGAGTGTGTGTGTGTGTGTGTGTAAGTGTTTGTGTCAGTGTGTATGTGTGTGGGGGGGTGTAAAAGATTGACAGTGTTTCTTATTCTCCCTCTGATGTGTTGGGTAATGAGCATCTTCACTGCCAAGCCCTCGTGTGAAGAAGTGCCTCTGTTTCTCATAGATGAGATTCTGGTGAAGGGGAGGTGTGTTGTTCATCAGGACTGCACTGTCTTCCACGCAGACGCGGGAACCTCGAGTGACCGAGAAACTGAGTGTGATTGAAATGCCCTTGAGTGACTGTCCGTCTGTTCTTCATGCTCTTTCTCTTTCCACTTGTCCTTTTCCTCAACTGCTGTTCTTGTCTTTACTGCCAGTGAGATTGAAAATTGGCAAATTTATAATGAAATTTCAAGATCCACAGTTATCCACAGTTAAAGATTCAAAATGAGATGTTTAATATTTGAGATATTTGTAGGTGACTGTAGGAGTGGAAATCATGCAGGGAACACATCACGCGTGACGTATAATTGTTCTGGCGAGGCACACAGATTACTTCAGGTAGGGGGGAACCATCAACATTTATAGAAGTCAATAGAAGCTTTTATCACAAGCACACGGTCTCCATTATCCATTAGCGGAGACCAGCTGTGAGATTGATGTATGGCCAAATCACCATAGAAACAGTGGGCTGTAATGTCATATTCAGATTACATACATATGTAAGAACAGACACACACTGATGAAACAGGAACATTATTGGATGGAACTGTATTTGTTTTATGTGCCCTTTGGTCAAACAGGAAGAGATGGCAGCTCTGTCCAGGATAAACTTCTGGAAGGTTCTGTTTCAGCTGAAGTTCTTTGTAAAGTTTGACTGTCGTGTCGTCTGTTTTAAGTGACAAACAACTCTTGAAGCAGAACTCGCTGCCCTTTACCAGACATTTAAAATGATCCGCTCAGCGTTTTTGATGTGGATTTGCTCAGGGCGGCTTTCTGTCTTGTGATCTGAGTGTTTGTGAGTGAGCATGAGAAGTGACGTGTCTGCTAGCCGTCTGCTAATCACAGTCAACATGTGGCATCTGTGATATTGAGACAAATGCCTGTAAATGACCTACATTGATTGATTCCTCACTCATGATCCAGGGTCAGTGATATGCAAAACCTGGACTGGAATATGGGTGTAGCATCCATTACTGTTTGCTTTAATTACAAAGTCTTTGGCAGTGAATTCTTGGCACTTGGATTGTTTGTACGCTCCCACGCAACACATTTTCCGCAGTGTGATGTTCCGGTAATGAGGGATGCTGGTGGAAGATCATCGCTGGGATTTGCCAGCCCAGGACGGATGCTTTTAAGTGCTTGTTTTGTGTACAAAATCACTGATCTTAGGCAAAATAAGCTCATTATTCTGCAGTGAGCAGATAATCAGCACCTTTATGGGCTCCCTTGTGGCAATAAATAAGGCTGGCAGCAGCTTCATATATAATATAGTGATAGAAGTGGCTACAGTGAAGCTCATTTCCTGACCCACAGTTTTGAGCCATAGTGTATTTAAAACCAGGGGTGTCAAGCACCTGTTTTATTTAAGGAGGCACCAGCAGCGGTTTTGACTCTGTGTCTGTGTCGTACGTCAGATAGGACTTGACCAGAGAGATGGTTAGATAATTCTTCTTTTAGAGAACAACTGTGAGTGTAATGATACACTTTCTGATTTTTGTTCTAGCTAACAATTTTTGGTTCCCAGAATGTTCTTGTAATGTTAGTGTATGTTACAAAAAAAAAAATTTGCCAACAACATTCCTAAAACATTCTTATCTGGTTCCCAAAAAACAAAGAGGAACCATGGGTTAGAGAAATGTTCTGTGTTTGCTGGGATGCAAGGGGACAAACCCTGACCTGACCTCTCTCTCGCTCTCTCTCTCTTTCATTTTATCTTCTTAGTTAGAAATCTTGTTGATCATTCATTTTTGTTATTCCTGGATGCAGAATTATGTAATATGTTTGATGTTTTCCAGCACTAATCAGTTTGATTTGATTTGAAATGCTGGTAAATGAACGTTTCTTCAGTCTGTGTTCATTACACACTCTGTCTGCGGTACATTAGGGCATTTCAGACACTGAAACATGAGTCTAAAATCACATGATCTCTACAAAGTCCAAAACTCTTCGTAAAGCAGTTTCGGGGAAACATTCTGAAGTAATGCATAGCTTCTTAATAAGAACTATATTTCTGTGACTCAAAAACAATGCCTGAAAAGAAACTTTATTTACTCGTTTACTTCAGTTGTTCTCTGTTGAGTTAATATTGGAACACAGCCCTCAAACAGAGGCAGCAGATGTCTGTTATAGTTCTGACACATTCTGTCCTTCTGCTGGGAAAATTATTGTGAGTGTTTTCACAGCTGTAGTAAATGCAGTCCAGTGAGGTGTTTGTGCATTTCAAACAGCAAACGTTTTACTGTAATTTTACTTCTCGTCTTGACTCTAAATGCTCTTCCCACGACGACTTAGTAACTGCTGAATTCCTCACGACTGGAGTTGTTATGAATCATAAAGCAGAAAAGAAGATCAGCTGACAGGATTTGAATGTAAAAATGCAAATGTCTTTTAGATGCTCGCGGCAGGAGACATTAAAACGTCAGTGATGGAACAAAGCTGTTATTCAGCACAGCTGTTAACATGAAGACACGTCCAGTCACGCTTTAGTTCGCTGTTTAAAAGCTTTATCATTCTGAAGACTAGAACAGATGAACAAACTGAAATGTTAAAACAGAGACGCTGTATCACATTTTTCTTGATCAAAATTCAGATTTTAAACTGTGACCATCTGCAGACACGTTGCCCATCTGCCGTACGGCCGTAACAGAATAACAAAAGCAGATTATGATGGTGAAGATGTCAACAAGACTTATTTTCAGGGTAAATTGTGAGTCTTGGTCAGCTACATGAGGACGTGAACTCTTGCCTTTATAGTCGTTTATAGTCATACTGGGCAAGGCATCACTGAGCTGACTGAAACAGACGGGAGAGAGAATCTCAGAGGACACGCTCTGATTGGCTCGTGTTGACAGGGTGGGTCAGAACATGTCCAGGCCATTTTTTTACCCATCACCCTGAAACCCATCAGCCCAAATCAGCCTGTCAAAATAAACTTAAATGCATATATGAAATATGATTTAGTCCGTCTCCAGTTTAGCCGTGCAGCAGTTTTATAGGAAATGTACCTGCTCACCTATTTTCTCTCTCTCTTTCTTTTTCTCGTCCCTACATCCCTCAACCTATCTGTGGGCACAGTCGGCTCGGTGACCTGACTCTCTCTGTTACCATGGTTTCCTGTACTTGCAAAGTCTTATGTGGTCCTCCAGCTAAATCTAGCTGGGCAGAGTTACTTTTTAACCTGCCAGTTGGCACAGTTCATAATTACAGAAGCACACGACCGTTGAAAACATTGTATCAGATCCACGTTTGATGTTGTTGGAGGGATGTAATGAATTTAAGCTGTGATGGCTAATTATATTTTGTGGTTTCTCCATCGCTGGCAAGGCATACGGTTAGAGAAACCAGCTGATGGTTCTCCAGTGTCTAGATGGCCTGGAACTCAATGACCTGTGTTAAAATGGAATATCTCCACCGATGGGGCGATCATTATCAGGTGAAAAGAGAGCTTGTATTTTATAGCACATGGAGTTGGAGCGGGACCCTGGGACTCGGGTTTGAGTGTGCCTTCAAAAGAAGTTCTCCTGAAGTCCCTGCATCACAAACCTCTGTCATGGAGATGACTGGCTGCAGAGCCGTTTCTGAAGAAGTTCACACTCTGCTCACACTCAGGTTCACAGCCCTCTAAAAATGGAACAGTTGATGTGTTATTGTCATTTTGCAGGGGGAAGCTGAAGCTACAGCAATGGCTTTCAAATTGAGTTAACAAGCCCTTCTGAAGTGTTCCAGAGATGAACACAGGCAATGCCCAGGACCCATTATTGATTTCCCCATCCAGAGCCTGAGAAATGGACAGTGTATGATCCTCTCTGATACATTAGCCTCTTACTTTCATGCTTCCGACAAAATGATTTAAGCTCTGCTGTGGTCTGCTGTTATTCACTGGTTTATCTGGTCGGATGAAAGTCACTGGTGGTGAGCTTTCCAGCTGGACCTGATACCAGTTCAGTTGAGATGTATGTGTGGCTGGCTTTTAAAGGTACAGTACACTCAAAAATGGAAAAAATACCAATTCTTTTGAATTAAAATTGTTAACCCTCTAGTCTATTTTTTAAGTATGACTTCCTTTATCGTTCAGAACATAAATCACAGGTTGAGGATTTGCTCAGGAGAAGAATATAGTCAGTAATGCAAGGTGAGAAAGTCGACACAAACCTGCAGTATTAATCTTGTGCTTGTAACTCGTAATAAACTGCAGATGAAATGTCTTCTCTGTCATTGTAAAACATCGCTTTCCTGGCAGAATGATGTCAGAAGCAGAGCTAATCTTATATAAAAGACGACACTGTTATTCTATGTTTAATCTTTAGCTAAACATATGTCAGCCAAGCCAGGCTATTTGCTGCCAAGAATCATAAAGTTCTGGCGCGCTGAAGTTCTCTGACTCTGAAGATTTTCTGAAGCATTGTGTCTGCAGACTCACAGAATTACAGCGGGTGTCATCACAGATGCTACAGAGAGCCAGTGATGCCTTCCTGAAGCTCTATAAATGTACTCGTCTCATTTCTGCATGAACTGGAGAATCTTCATGCTCTTCTGCTCCTCTGTGTGATTAAAAATGAATCTGTGACTCTTCAGCTGCTCCCGAGCTGATGTTTTTACAGTTTCACAAGCATATGTGCAGACAGAGCTTGTGTGATGTTTTCCGTTTAGATGTTTTTAATTGTTTGAAGTTTGGAATAATATAATTAATATTTACACAAATATCTTGGAGAATTAAACTATGCATGTTACTGCTGCACGCAGTTTTTATTTTTAAAAATAAAAAGTAATAAAAATAGCACAACACAAATACAGACAATTGCATTTTTTGTTTTCATGTTACTTATTATAAAAATCTGTTTAATCACTAGTATTGCTGTTACTAGTGTAGTTTCAGCCAGCTTTCTCATTAGGTGTGACATCTCTGGCTTTTTATTTCATTCCTCTTATTAAAATCACATTCCTCTACGATGACCTTTAGATAATGTTTTTCTTCCATGTTTATCACATGTAGCGTTAAACTGCGAGTGAATGGGATGTTTACAGCGAGTTCTGTATCCATCAGCCGATATTAAAGAACGCACATTTTGTACCGAATAAATGAGCAGATGTCAGGCACGGCGCAGAGGACCAGACACCCCCCACAGAAACCTCTCTCTGTATTCAGCAGTCGAGCTGGTGTGAACGCAGTCATGCTGTACTTTTAGTTCATTTTCTCCATGTTGGGTTGTAAACCTGATGCTTGTCACAAACTGCTGATCTTCTATACAACAAGCCACTGATCTGAATTGGTGAGGTGGTTATTTAGCCGTCTTGAGATGCTCTGGGTTAATTACAGCGGTTGGAAAAAGTGAGGAAAAGGAAATGTTACTAAAGTGATTTTGAAAAGCAAGCCTCATTTTATGTGATGCAACTCAACATTTAAAGGGACAGTTGACCCCAAAAATGAATTCTGTCATTATTTATTCATTGTTCATTTCAAATCTGTATGACTTGCTTACAGAGATGATGTGTAAAAACCAGTATGATTTATTAAAATTCTCCTTCTGTCTTCCACAGAAAATAAGGAGTTTAAAATGACACAAGGGTGATTAAATAAAGACTTTTGATTTTGGGGTGTGCTGTCCCTTTAAAAGAAACAAAGTCTTTTCTGAGTTAAACATCAAACTTAGAAGTACTTGTAGCTTCTGTTTAACCGTCCAGAGGGACTCGTGAAGTGAAGCGTGTGTATATCTTTGCAAATAGGAGAAACTGTTTCAGTACTCTTGAGTGCTCAGCAGGCTTGTGGACTGCAAGTAAACAAGCTCATTAACAGATAATCAGAAGAGTGTGTGGCTGACGGATAGCCGAGACTCCTCGTGGGGAAATTATAAAGACTCACGGCGGGTGCCTGTGGAACCTGTGGGCTGATACTGTTGTTCATTTGGCGATGAATTCATGTGTGCATTTACTCAATGAATTATCAGCAACAATTACTGTAGAGCTGTGAAGTGTGCTTATATATGAAGTGTCCAATGAAATGAAGCAGTTTACACTGACCTGTGAACTGTGTGTTTTGAGTGCTGCCTGGTTCACGCTGTCCCCTTGTGGTGAGATTTTCTCCCTGCAGTCTGCCCACCACAAAGATGCATGACCTGTGAAATAATGAACTATGACTGTTTTAAAGGGATAATTCACCCCAAAATAAAAATATCTGTTTTCCTTCTGTGGAACACAAACGAAGATATTTTGAGAAATGTCTCAGTGGTTTTGTGTCCATGCAATGGATGCCACTTCAAAAATCTTCTTCAAAATATCTTCTTGTGTGTTTCTCACACAGTCTGTGTGATATCTCATGATATCTGTGACTTTGTGTTCTGAAGCACAAGTGAAGAAAACTAGAGAAAGAGAGATCAGAGTAAAAGATATTCTCATAAAATGGAAATTACATCAGAAAGAACATAACTTTTAAAGTTCAAGGAACTTGATAATATAAAATCAATCTTATAAATAGCTCTTCTTTGCTCTCCAAACTGCCCAGAGCAATAACACACAACTCAATGAACCTGTTGTCTTGGAAACAGTGGAAAATGCCTCTGGGGTAAAATAAGAAGTTGAAAAAGCACAACAAACGATTCAAAACAGGCACAGAGAAACCTAAAGCCATCAGCAAGAAATAATGCAGCCAAACACGTAATGAAACTGAGCCAACATTCAGGACAATTAATAACCAACTAATAATAATAATAATAATAATAATAATGAATGACCCCAACAGTTCCAGGAAACTTCAGCAGGGGGCCCTAAAGTCACGACCAACACGACATGTCACAAATGTTAGATTAATAAACAGGGTTTGTGTTTTACTTGTTATAGTCGTGTTGTGTTGTGTTTTGTTTGTTGTGTTTGTTGTGTTGTGTTGGGTGAACGCGCATTACGCGCAGACGCACGACCCTCAGAAAACGCGTCCGTGCCGCTGCGCGCTTTGCTCTCCATGTAACCAAACCCGTCCAGCTTCCCTCCTGTTAGTCTGGTCGTTTAAACTCGTCGTGATGTGTTTGTTTGTCGTACCTCTGAGCTCATTCAGCTGTTGTGAGATCCGCTGTTTGTGTTGTTGTGTTACAGTAAATCAGAGGCGGCGACCATCGAGACGGAGCTGCTGCGGGACTATCGCTTCGGACGGCAGCAGCTGGTTGAGATGTGGGGTCACGCCTGCGCTGTTGCCATCACAAAGGTCGTTCAAACACCTGCACACGAACATTATATTACTTAGATATTATTACTTAGATGTTACTTCCATGTAATGCATAAACCATGCATAAACCAGTCAACCAGACCCTTCAGTTCTCTAAGAGTTTGTTTAATGTGATGATGGACGCAGCTGGAGATCTTTGATCCAGATGTTTCTGTGCAGGACTTTTCCAGTCTGCAGCTCTTGGGGGTTTCTTTCACTCTCCAATGAGAGAATCAAAACAGAGTCCGTTTGGTTTTCCAGTCCAATTAATTTCCTGTACGTCCCAGTTTTCTCTGATCCCCTACACAGACCCTGTCTCTTTTCAGAGAGTGGAAGTAAATGCATCCCCAGTTTCTGAAATACAGTAGCAATTTTGATTTTCTGAGCAGTATACATTTTGTTTACAGCATATATATATATATATATATATATATATATATATATATATATATATATATATATATGTTGGCAGCTAAAGTACAACAAAGTGTGGGTCGTGTTATATCTTACCTATGGGTTAACCAAGATCCTCAGCTTCCACACAGAATTTTACCTTTGCCTGTAAATTATCCTCAGACAAAACCTATCATTGAAGGTGCTGAAAGTGTCTCGTTTGTGGCCAGGCTGTAGTCGGGCAGTCTCGGGGCCTTCAGGGCCCGCAGGGCAGCCTGAGGGTTCAGACAGAAGCTGAGCCAGAACCGGACTCAGCTGATCCAGACCGCAGAACACAGTACCATCTGGAGTCAGTCAGGCTGACAGGCAGCGCAGGCTTCACTTGACCTACCTGAGAGTCAAATAAAGTCTCTGATTGTTTCCCAATTTGGCTGGTGTGAATTTTCTGACCCTCTCAAATGAGTTTTACACACTAAATCTTCCTCCTTTTACAGACTCCCGGTCATACAGTTAGCATCAACAAAACTTCTTGTGCCGTGACCCCTGTGAGGTCCCCATAAATCGCAGCTAAAGAAAACATGCTGGTCTGTAGCTCAGAGATGCCATTACATTAGCACAGCTGGTTGGTGGGGGGGGAAGCTGTACGAATTTACCACCGTGTGGTTTCACGACCAAACTATCTACCACCGCCTGAATGCCAAAATCAGTGTACATGTCTACATTGGGGGATAAATGCTTTGGTGCTCCAAGACTTGTGGAGCTTTGTGTTTAGAGTTACGAATGTAGACGCCTGAGACCGACACCTGAGTACAAAACTGCCTGATTCCCTGGATTTATCTTAACATGATGACTAGAGTAAAAGAAATGCTTACAAAAGACATTCAGTTCTTCCCAACAGCTAAATTTGACAAGACCTTCCTGTAGATCATAAATCGTAAATAAAGTTTTGTTTTCTTTCAGTGTTAAATGTTTTCTTTATAGATGCAGGATTACAGTTGCTTTGTGTTCTGATCAGGCCTTTTAAAGTACATTTAATTGTTGTTGACCAGCTGTGACTGTAACATGAAATACGTTGTTGGTCTTGTAATTATCTTTATTTATCTTATTATTTAAAATGATGGAAGTCAAAGGTACTTCCCCGTTTGGATAGCCAAGTGTGTGTGCGGGAACATGTCAAGCCTCAACAGTAATTAGTCAAGATTTTCCAGAGAGCTAATTTGCTGGAAACATGGAAGTCTGGGGTTCAGGGGTCTGAACTGCAGCAGATCACAGCAGCCGGTCTCCAGAGTCCCAACAGTCGTCATGGCGCTGCGTTCCAGCACATCTGCAGCCGAACAGAAATGAACAATACATCCACTGGCTTCTGTTCCCAGGAACACTGTATTCCCTGTCACTTTCCAGTGAAGGAAAAAGAAACACAGACAGAAGAGAGACAGAAAGAGCCAGAATATCAGTTTATTATTTTGTCCGCACACACGCTGGCATGACTGCTGCGTGCCGACTGCTGAGTGTCCATGTCACAACCATCACTAAAAACTTTAACCTTAAAGGGACAGTACACACAAAAACAAAACAAACTTTCTGTTTGCTAGCCCTTTTTCATCAGTTTCTAAAGTGTCAAAATCAAGTTCATAGCATCCCTATATTTAACTAGTTACTCACAAGCATTGCCTGTTATAACCCACAGGACTCGCTTGCACTGTAGTTGATTGAAACAGTAGCTTCGCCAGCTTGCACGTTACATGACATTAGCTATAATTACGCATATGGCATGCTCAATTTAAAACTAATTTACTTAAATTCCTTGTTGTACTACACAGATGGATATAGACATTAATTTTTCACAATCAGACATGAATGACTCTTGTACAACCAGCTCTGACTGAATGATAATGTCATGAAACTCATCAGCACGCTGACAGAACATCCGTGTCAGCTGATCGTTGTCTCACAGACTCCATTAGTTTTCAGCTTCCTGCCTGTCTCGGAAGTCTATAATTACACCCACGTTTACAGCTGATTTGGAAGTGATTCTCAGTTGTTCCATAATCTATATTTCAATGATGATTAACTGGAGATGATAGCATGCGTGTAACCTTGTTTTTACTTTATTGACCTGATTAATAACGGGATCCTCACTGTAACATGGATTAAGAGGAAAAATGCTGGATTTCAGTGATCATTTGACTTGTCTAACAGATATGTGGGTGTGTGGGATTTTCCTCCATAGGAAAATCTGAACAGTGCTGGCCCAGATTAGAACGCTGACAGAAAGTGTGTTATTTAAAGATAGTATGTTGTGGTGTTGTCTGCAACTGCTACCGGGTTATTGTGACGAGCGTTACCTCTCCAAATGCATATAGAACTTTTGACAAGTATAAATGACTCAGCAGTGAAAGAAACCTCTCTCTCTCTCTACCCGTCTCTCTCTCTCTCTCTGCAGGCTTTTCCGCTGAGCTCTCTCAGTAAAAAGCAGCCCACCCTGCTGGTTGTTTGCGGCCCAGAACAGAACGGCTCCGTCGGTCTGGTGTGTGCCCGACATCTGCGCATGTTTGTAAGTACTGAGCACGTGCAGTGGAGGGCATAATGACATCATGGGTGGTGATGGGGTGGATGGAGGCCAGTGTAGCGGTCATCTAATGAGCTCCTTGTTGAAGTGTTTAAAGTTAAGATGCTTTAAAATGTAACCTATTTACTTTCCCAAAACCTGCTCCAGGTCTAATTGTGAATGATTCGAGCGTGCGTGTTGTTACAGAAAAAGTTTATCATCAGAATGTAACAACTTGCCCCGCATCTGAAACGACTTTACACTTCAGATGATGTCATCAGGTCCTCGTATTGTTAAATCGGGCTGCTCTGTGTAAGAGATACATTAACTTTTACTGCTGGATTGTAATAAACTCAGATTGTATCCTGTATCCTGAAACATGTTCTTTATCATATTATACTGTATATCGCTTAGCTTTATTATTCATATTTATAAACAGTTATTCTTACGATTTTAAAATGATAAACTTTTATAAAATATTAGGACTGCTGTCCTAATCCTAAGCAAGTGTACAAAACCCATCTCTCAGTGTCTGCTTTTGTGTGCTGCTTTTGTGCTATTTTTTTCATCATGTTTCTTATGATGTCTGGATGGTCTTTACAC
The DNA here is from genome assembly GCA_036877525.1 of Chromobotia macracanthus. Taxonomy (NCBI): domain Eukaryota; kingdom Metazoa; phylum Chordata; class Actinopteri; order Cypriniformes; family Botiidae; genus Chromobotia; species Chromobotia macracanthus. The sequence goes on along the minus strand of JAZGTH010000033.1, from coordinate 1,356,392 downwards.
ACTCATTTAAACAGAAGATTGTAACGAAATGGTTCTTTAATCATTTCCTAACATTATTAACCTGCGAATGTTTGCGTCTCAGAATGAAAGTAATGCTGTTTTCTGTCCTTTCTCTCACCTGAAGGAATACGAGCCCACTATTTTCTACCCCAAGCGCTCGACACAGAGTTTGCACCAGGACTTCACCGTTCAGTGTGAGAAAATGGACATCCCGTTCCTCTCCTATCTTCCCACAGAGGTGCAGTCTGACAGAGCTTTAGTCTGATGTTTATCCCTCCCAACATCTGTCAGGCCTAACCGAATCCTGTCTGATCTGCTGACCAGGTCCAGCTGTTAAATGATGCCTACAATCTGGTGATCGATGCCATCCTGGGACCCGAAACGGACCACAAGGACCTAAAAGAGCCCTATGCTGGAATGCTGGTGACTCTCAGACAGGTCAAAATACCCATCGCTAGTGTGGACGTCCCCTCAGGTACTTTCAGACTGTTTCTGTTACAGGTGATGTAGTACAACCAAACCTGTGATACACAGATACTGTTACATTCATTGCACAGAATACAGTTGCTCACACACAGACACACAGTTTACAGACTTCAGCTAATAAAAAACAAAAATGCTTCTTAAGTTTTTTACACCTAAGTAAGATGCTAACAGAACCAGAACAGATCTTATCACAATATATTTGTGCTTTCTGAACATTATTTGCATAATTCATGTCCAATTACGTGCCGCAGATCGTGTACATAATGTTTATTTACAATTAGCTTGTAAATTCTGTTGTTTGCTGCTGCTTTGTACTGTATTTGTTCTTTGCGGGTCTCATGAGGCTTGTAACTGCTGAAATTGCTCTCATAAATACTACTGCTAGAACAATTTTACCAGCCACCGGTTGAAATGAAAGAATTAAAGCTGGAGTGTGAGTGTGTCATTTCTGATGTCACAATACTTTTTGTCCGAGTTTAATGTGTTGTGGAAAAAATGCCTCAAAAACATTTGCCTCACATGATGTCATTGGCTCAACCAATGGTGTGAGTTTGGGGCGGGGCTATCTGCTTTCAGACCAATAGGGGAAATCTGTTTGATAACCATTTTTTAAGTTTTGTTATGCTAATGTTACAAAAAATGACACACTTCAGCTTTACCGTCAGAATCATCTCATTATTTGCTCAGAAATATCCACTTAGACGTCTAATTCTAGAGAATAGAACTGGATTCTAGATTACTAGAACTAAAAAACTCTTAATTGTTGGAACATTCTTGTAAGCGTGGTCATTTATTGAGAAATGAGATCTTTATTTCTTGAGGCCGTCTCAGATGAATGCGACCAGAATTGACCTGTATGTGTAAATTTGTTACTCTTGACTCTTACGTGTTTGCATAAGAGACAAATTATCAAATGAAAGTAAGCAACCATTATGTCATGCAGATGCTTTATTTGAAAATTGCAGCTGATGGCTTACACATTGTGTTGTTTTGTATTGTTCTCCAGATGATCACCACCAGTCGTCTCTTATCTGGAAGAATCCAGAAACATTGTTAGTTTTCAGTTAATACACCATGTGTGTGTGATGATGAAATGTTCTTCTGTTTACCGTTCTTGTTGTTTTTTTAAGGTTGGGACGTTGATGAATCTGGCAAAGATGGAATAAATCCAGAAGTTCTTGTCTCGCTGACGGCTCCCAAAAAGTGTGCGGCAGGTTTCTCTGGAAAGCATTTTCTGGCAGGGCGATTCCTGCCCTATGACATGCAGAAAAAATACGAACTAAATCTTCCAGAATTTCCAGGGACGGAGTGTGTTATAGAACTGTAGCTGTTTATAATAAACCTGTATTTTGAATATAAAAAGATCATGTTTTCCCTTTTGTATTTTATAGTTCTGTGTCATTCTGTAAGGAATGTATAAATATCATTCTTAACTTTAGGTAGTTTTGATCAGATGGATTTATAATTACCAGCAGAATTTCAACATGTTCAAAATCGTCTTTTTAAAGGTGAAGTGTGTCTTCATTTCTATGCCAGTAGTGTCACCAAACAAATGAACAAAAATGTTTTTCAAACATTTTTCGCTCCCCTATCTGCCAAAGTCCCGCCCCCAAACTCACATTATTGGATGAGCCAGCATTGGTTTGTACGGCTGGTCGTTGCACTCAGACAAACTGAGCAATGTTTTGATATCGCCACAAATCCACTTTTTTTCATGATCTTTACACTTTCCAAACAAATCGGTCTACAAATTACTTATAGTTGGTGAAAAATGACACACATCACCTTTAATATTGGATATATTCGAAGTGTATTAGGCTGAAACTGCCTCCAAATGTACACAACATCTGAAAAATTCAGTGCATTTCTGTTGGAATGTTACTTCAGTACAAAGTCAATTTAATTTGGAAAGGTTACATAGACGACATCAGTATGACTTTGAAGAATGTATGTGTGTATTATTTTGTTTTTACAATGTACACATTTGTTTTCTTAGTTCATGTAAGTCGTATGAATTTGGAAAGCAGGACAACTGAAGTTTAAATAAATGATGTGTTAAAACTGTTCTCTCACATAATGGATACAGACACGAAATTCCAATGCCGGAAATTCAAAGCCTGGTGGATGTCAAAAACCTGAGGATGTTGTTATTTAGCCAGGTCTTGGATCAGCACTGTTGGAAAATGTGGTCCATTAGCCAATATTTGGAAACAAGAGGTAACTGAGGTCTCCTTTGGACCGTACAGTATATTATTTCTGCCCAGAGATGTATTCAAAAGTCAGGAAAAGACGTGGGTGATATAAAGGAATGTTTCTGTCTGAAGAAACAACAGTTACAGGAGGTGAACGGAAATGACCATAGACGTGAAATGATTCATTATAAATGCACCATAAGTCATTTAAGGACATTGTGAAAAGATCGATTCTCCAAAAGTTAGCTAAAGTAAAAATAATCCAAAATCAAAGCTTGTTATGTACAGGATTTTGACAAGGAGATATTTCTTAATCTGCCAGTAATCATTTTACAGTTCTGTCCACACTGCCTGAAGACCAAACGTGTGTTTATTGTCATTAAGGTAACAGGCAAATGAGGCCATATGCAGTCAATATGGGGACAGATAAATCTATCTAAAGATCTGTTTAGACTGAAGGAATGAGGAACAATATTTTGGTCTGTGCCTTTCACAGAAAATTTGTCTGTTCTGATGCCACGTTTGCCATCTTCATGATTTCTGATTGTGAATTATTTTGAATATGCTATTACAGAGCGTGTGGTTTGAATTAGTAACATGTTTTTCTCAATGATGATTTCTGAGCCATTCGCCAAAAAAGACATTGACGAGATATCTGTTATGGATGTGTTCTGTTCTAGACAGAGGTACCGTACTGTACATGTTGTGCGTATGAGGATGTTTACAGTGCAAATGATTAAACACAATTAACACTGTATGAACCATCAAGTTCACTCTATATACTATAAGATATATACTTATAAAGGTATATATAAGGTATATATTGTATGGTATATACTATAAACAGACCATCTGCTATTGGAAATTAAACAAAAGAAAAGTGGAGTGACACACTTCACTATTTAACAATGTGAACTGGTTACAGTGAGTCAGGATCTGTCACAGATGTTTTATTAGAAATGCAAATCAGTCGCTTGTTTACAACCTGCTTTGTTCTGGTCTGTTTATTTTAAGAAGCTGGTGCATGATGTCATATCATTCCACGGTCTATTACGTCATACTGTACGTTAGAAGAGCGTTCCGGAAATGTTCTACAAGAAAACAGTGGTGTCTGGTCCTTCTAGAGAGTTTTGCTCCAACCCTAATTAAATACACCTGCCTGTATGTTTCAAACAATTCAGAAGACCTTCACCAGCTGGTTACGTTGAGTTTGATTCGGGTTGGAGTTAAACTCAGCAGCACACTGGCTCTTCTGTACAAAGTTGCATGCCGTGGTACAATACAAAAAAAAAGTTCATCTGAAAATGAATTTTAAATTGAAATCATCTGCTGTCGATACTGTGTGTTAATGTCTTTATTTGTAATCAGGTTTCAACTATTTCAAGTAGGGTGCAGGCCAGGAACATCACGGAACGCACAATGCAATTTATTGTGCTAAAAAAACACACTGATGAGGTCATGAAGGGTAATTTGATTAAAAACACAAACATGACATTTTTATGATGCAATACTCACCTTTCTCCTACATCTGCCTGTTCTTTATTTTCTGTTGGAATGATATAAGGACACAGATGTTAATGCAGTGGCCAGTGGGGATCAGAAAGGGGCAGGACTGGATCCCTCTTCACCCCATCCTGTCTTTAAAACTCTGGGCACTTCACGAACACCATCAGTATTCATCTGAAGGACGGGGAAAACAAATGAATGGTCATGATTGTCCTGTCAAGTCATTCAAGAACTTGACATAATTGTATCTATTTTCTATCTGTCTTCCTTTCCTCTTGTTTTATTTATTTTGTTACCAGCAGCTTCCCATGAGTGACAGAATGTGGAACAGCACAGTGGTGACATTGGTCCTGTCTTTTCTTTTCATACTGTCCCTGGCACAAGGTAATGTAAAAATTATTTAAGTAACCTAATCGTTTTTTTTATTACAACAGGTATGGGTTTTATTAATGATTATGCAACGGTTTGGAGACTTTAAAAAACAGCATGTTTGTTTTACTTTCTTAATACAGAGTACTGTAACTTACATGGCACAGTTTGTTATGTTACTGCTTCTGCTTTCTGCTCTACTTCTGTCAATACACGCTGGACATTGTTTCATGCCATTCAGTTTTGCTGCAGATTTGTGTAAAAGAAAGTACTAATGACAGCGAAATGTTGACAATGTTTTTGTCTTTCCACTTGTTTGGAGGCATTTTCGTGATTTATTTAGACGTCATGGGACAAAACATTCAGAGCGCAAGATATTTTATTAAAACCCAGCCGCTTCTGCTTTGGGTAGCAGTTCACTAAATGCACATTAAAAAGATGGTGATGAAGAAACACCATGACAACAAAAATCACTTATTTGAAAGAACAATTTAAAGTAACACCATACCACTCAAGATGTGTGTATAAATAACATAATAACATTCTCAGGTGCAGTGAACCGTGCTGTTGGAATGGAAACCTGCAGGGAAAAATCAGTGACAGTATGTCAGAAATATAACTGCAGTAATATTGGTTTGGAGATTGTCCTGCATAGTTTCTAAAGTGACTGACGCAGGTAAGCTCCTCAGTGTGCATGTTTAGAGTAATGCCAAAACGAGCCGCTGTCAAAACTCTGCTGGTTTTATTTAGGGATGTTAGGCTTGGCTTTGAGGCTAGATCTGTCACACCCGGAAAAACTGGTGAATGAATCTCTCAGCCCATGTCCAGATTTCCTTATCACATCACACTCGCAGAAATGTGTTCACTTGTACGCAGGTTCTGGAAAGTGATTCGGGGATTTACTTCAGGCTCAGGGGACGGTGAGATCTGCAAGCAGCACTGCAGACTCTCTTTTTCTTCTGGAAGTGAGATCTCCTGATAAAGTCTCACCCAGAAAGCATCAGATACAGCGTGTGTTTGTCCCTTACTCGTTTTCTATTTCCAGGCACATTTACACACCTGCATGCAGTAACGCCTGAAGAATAAGTTGTTCTGGTCTTTTACATCAACAGTTTTATTGAACTATAACAGACCAACCATCTCTCGACATTCTGAGACACAATTCCATTAGTCCCTGAAGGGGTGCGGGTTTCATTAATCCATTTAGCAGTTTCTGGTAGCACCTTTTTGTGTTGAGCGCTGTGTTAAAGTTTGTTTTCCCACAGGCCCTGTCTGGGAGAGCTCACATCTTCGGAAATTAAACCAAACAGACAGGAACAGAAAGCCGCCTTACAACAGCCTTGCAGAACCACAGACCACAGGTAATTATGGCTAAATTAACACACTTGCAGTCAACTCATTCTCTGTGCTCAGCTCCATCCAAACCACATTCTGAATCTGTGTGAGGATATGAAAAAGATTTTGAAATGTAAGTAATGAAACAATCTGGATTTCTGGAGTAATCTGGACCATCATGATGTGGACGTCATGATGTAAGCCATTTGCCACTTCTGTGACGGTCTGATCCATCATGAGTTTACACATACTGTTCATTTGAACAAGTGAATCAGCTGTCTGTACTGAAACCTTCAGACAGCTCTCTCTGTCCCTAATAACTTCACCCGTTTATATTTCCCACCAGAGATCCTGACACAAAGCAAAAGATGGATTGTGTTTTATTAATGTAATGCTCAGAGATATTTTGATCTTTTGGGGTAAAATAAAATGAGCAAATGGCAGACAAAGCATTGCAGAAATTTGACAAAGTCTGTGATTTTTTGGAAACACATTGCTCATCAGTGGCTTGCTGGAAACAGTGGAGCACTTTCTGTAAAACGTATTGAGTGTTACTGTTTTTGTTCTGTGTAACGCAGGCGTGACCGAGTGGACGTCCTGGTTTAACATCGACCATCCGGGAGGAAGCGGTGACTACGAAAGGTTAGAAGCCATTCGCTTCTACTACAGGGAAAGAGTGTGTGCACGACCTGTAGCCATTGAGGCCCGAACTACAGACTGGGTTTCAGCAGCAGACACAGGGGAGGTGGTGCATTCCAGCCTGGAAAAAGGCTTCTGGTGCGTCAACAAAGAGCAGCCACACGGCCGCAGCTGCTCCAACTACCACGTGCGTTTCCAGTGTCCACCAGGTACAACTACTCAAGACACAATCCATCAAAGTACACAAGTGTATTCCATACGGAGACGTGCATTTGATGTGTGCATTCGTCTGTTGAGATGATTGGTGAATTCTTTTGCTTTAGTTCATTCTTATTGGACGGACTGGAGCCAATGGACACCCTGCTCGGCCACTGCCTGTAACGGTTCCGGCGTTCAAGTTCGTGAGAGGAAATGCATGAGCACGCAGCCTCTTCCTGTGCTGCTGTCGCCCGCCTGCGTGGGGCCGCACATCGAACGGAGAGAGTGCTCGACTCCACCATGTCAAGGTGAAGCTATGAATCTAAACGTGACTCTTTTACTCTTTAAATTTCTGATAAAATGTAAATTCTTCTGCCTTTTTTTCTGTCTCGGGCTGAAGTAAGCAGGATTGGATAAATAAATATTTTTATATTTTATATATTTGGCAAATGCTGTTTTCCATAATGTTGCATTCAAAATATAATTTTTATTTTTATGTGTTTCTCTGGGACTTGAGCCTTTCCACTGCTAATGCAATGCTTTACCAGAATTTCCCCATTTAAAAAAATCTTATAAACAAGCAATAATGTTAATACAACGTCTAAAAAATGGAACATTTTGACCTTTTTTTAACTTCATGAAAACATTAGGGAAATATTCTCAAGAGCAATCCCACTAACATTGACATGATGCATGTGGTGCCCAGTTAGTTTAATGGTACTGAGTGTGTGTAGCCTTGTTGTCTTCAATCATAAATCAATGCCACCACAGATCTGATTCCCATTCACTTTAATCAACAGCCATGTGGAGTAACTGGGATTCCTGGAGCGACTGCTCGGTGACCTGCGGGAAAGGTCGCAGGACAAGACGAAGAACCTGCCAAAGTTCTTCAACCAACATCCAGTGTGCAGGCCGACCCACAGAGCTCCAGAAGTGTGGAAGTCCCTGTCCAGGTATTGTGCAACTGTGCAAGAAAACCCCATCACATTTTTATGTTTTTTTTTACATTATCCTGTGTTTCACAGCGGCATGTAAGCGCGTCTGTTCTGAGGGACAGCCCAGTAAAGACTGCAGCTACTGTATCTGTGAGGGACAGAATTTAGACGGGGAGGTATTCAGTGTTACTGGGGTACCAGTGGCCGGTGCTGCAGTGGCTCTGGCTAGCCAAGCCAAGATCATCCGAGCCCACACTGATGCGCAGGGCCGGTTCAGGATCGCTGGACTGTGCTCCAGCCCACAGACTCAAGTTATTATCAGCAAAGAGAAGTTTGCTCCTGTTACAGTCCCTGTGATCAGCAACAACACTGATGCATTCTGGCTACGGGCCGTCTTGAGATCCTCAGGTAGGTGGATTAAAAGAATATAAATGTTGCCAGACATGTTAATTTAGTTTGAAGTAAAAGTGAAGTTGAAATATACTCTGAATACTCTGAATTTTAAAATAAAAATTCCATCATTTACTCACCCTCATGACATTCCCAACCCGTACAACCTTTTTGCTTCTGAGGAACAAAAGAAGATATTTTGAAGTATGTTGGTAACTAAATAACAATGGCACCCATTCACTTCCATGGTATGGACACAAAACCACACATTTCTCACATGAGACATTTCTCAAAATATCTTCTTTTGTGTTCAATAGAAGCAAAAAGTCACACAGGTTTGGGATGACATGAGGGCGTGTAAATGATGGAAGAAGTTTCATTTTTGGGGAAACTATCTCTTTAAATGTACATTCCACATTGATTATTTGTAATTGTTTCTGTATTTTTTGGAAGCTGTTGGTAATTCCTTCCATGTTTTACATCTCCAGAGAAACCGTACATTGTGAAACATCCAGAGGACAAAGTGCGTTACGAGGGACAGCGCGCGACCCTCTGCTGTACGGCCACTGGAACACCTAAACCCGACAAATATTACTGGTAAAAACACAATGATATTTCTGACCTGATTCTTCATTACATTTGTTATGAACATGTACATTTTTTTTATTCAAAGGTACCACAATGGAACCTTGTTGGATCGCTCCAAATACAAGTATGACGACAGTTTAATCCTGCGGGAGCTGAAACCAGAGCAGTCAGGCCAGTATCACTGCAAAGCTAACAGTCCAGCAGGAAACATCATGTCTGCTCCGGCACTTCTCACTGTTTTTGGTAAGTCAACAGAGATGTGTCATTAAAGCAGTTCTGCAAAATGCTCTTAAAATGCTCCCCACTGAGATCTGTAATGAAATATTACAATCCGTAATGTAGATTACAGTGTTTTATAATGTTTAAGTTGGTAGAAATGACTAATTTCTAAACAAGGTACAGCTGGCAAAAAGTCACAGCAGACTGAAATCTTACCAGTTTACAGTTCTCCTGTTAAAACAGAATCCAAGTTTGTTTTTCTCATTTTCAGACAAGAATGTTTTCATATTCACACACCAATACACGTTATGAAAACTCTCATGATGCTTGTTATCGAAGATACAGATTGTCAGAAAAGCCGTTTAGTGAATGAAACGCTTCTCTGTGGAGGCTGATGAAGGTGTTTTGAGTTCGCTCTTGCTTTCTAACAACAGGGAAAATTAAATTTCACGACCTCAGATGAAATTACATGGCCATGCTCTCGATTAAGTGTCAGTTTACAAGGAAAACAGAGTTTTTATGAATAAATGGACTGAGTTTACATGACAGTGTGGTAATGTTGCAATAATGACTGCAGTCTGTAATATGGAGACATTAAACTGGTAATTAAACATGATTAGACCATAAGCCTTAATCACAACCAGTGATATGGTGGTCGCTTAGCAACCAAACAGTAGATTAGTGAGATCAGCTGTTGAGTTAATATTTTTTGCAATGGCGCTTTTAAACAGAGATGTGATTCTTACTGCGAGATGCACAATTCACAGTAAACACAGTAAAACCGTTTCTGAGAGTTTCTTGAGTTTTGAGTTCACAAAAATCTATATATCCTGTATTGTTTTATATGCTGTATTTTTAATAAATAATTAATAAAAATAAATAATTTTTAATTATTTGCCTTTACACACTTTAGTATGTAATGCATTTACATTTTACATTTATGCATTTGGCAGATGCTTTTATCCAAAACAACTTACAGTGCATTCAAGCTATACATTTTATCAGTATGTGTGTTCCCTGAGAATTAAACCCAAAGCCTTTGCATTGCTAATGCAACAGTTGAGCTACAGGAACGCAGGACTGGTGAAGGTTAATTAATTAAATTAATATATTTCTATAGCTGCTGTTTATGTCCATAAATATACTGTAAGCATGTGAAGTGTAGAACTCTAACCTTAAATTTTTTATTTTGCAGCTAAAGATACACCAGCCTGCAATGCCACGCCTGAAACTCACCTGATCAAATTACCATTAGACTGCAGGCAACCCGGCACAGACTCCAAGTTTTACGATGCGGGTCGTTGTCCACACAAAAAATGTCCCAGGTCATTGGACTTCGACATGCGCTGCAGAGATGGATCTGGATTTTGCTGTGGGGTCAAACAGATGGAGACTCGAGAGATCAAGTGTGGCCGGTACACCTTGCCTATCAAGGTCGTGATGGAGTGTGGCTGTCAGACTTGTGTGGAACCCAAAATTCTTGTACGGGGCCGCGTGGTTGCAGCAGACAATGACGAACCCTTGCGCTTCGGGCACATTTACATAGGAAAAGAACGGATAGGAACCACTGGATATCAGGGTGGGTTCACAATTCATGTGTCTCCAGGCACACAACGACTTGTAGTAAACTTCGTGGACCCTTCTCAGATGTTTATTGACACGATCAAAGTTTTCGTCTTTGACAAGAGAGGAGGTTCAGTTTATCATGACGTGAAAGTGATGAGAAAGCAGGAACCTATTGATCTCAACGCTGCGGAAACCAGTACGATTTATCTTGGAGAAATCAAAGGAGAGGAGCCTATCGGTCAGCTGATCATACCTCCGAACTCTTTCCACAAAAACACGGGGGAGGTGTACGAAGGAACCGTTAAGGCCAGCGTCACGTTTCTAGACCCCCGCAACATCACCACGGCTCCTGCCACCCCAGGTGATCTCAATTTTGTAGATGATGAAGGTGAGATGCTTCCTCTCAGGACATATGGAATGTTTTCCGTAGACTTCCGAGATGAGAGAAACCAGGAAGTTCTGGGTGCTGGAGAAGTCCAAGTTCTCCTTGATACAGAGCATGTCAAAATGCAGGAGCATATCCCTACTATGAAACTCTGGTCCCTCAATCCTGATACAGGCATTTGGGAGGAAGAAAGTGGATTTCAGCCCAAACAAACCATCATTGCTGGAAGTGGAAGGAGCAAAAGAGAGGAGCGCACTTTTCTGATAGGAAATATGGAAATCAGGGAACGTCGGTTGTTTAACCTCGATGTACCTGAAAACCGCAGGTGTTATGTCAAGGTGAGGGCATACATGAGCGACAAGTTCCTGCCCACTGAACAACTACAAGGAGTGGTAATAAACTTGATAAACCTGGAGCCCAAGCCTGGCTACTCATCAAACCCAAGAGCCTGGGGTCGCTTTGACAGTGTGATAACCGGACCAAACGGTGCTTGTCTGCCAGCGTTCTGTGATGGTCAACGGGCTGATGCATACACTGCTTACGTCACGGCCATAATGGGGGGTGAAGAGCTAGAAGCAACCCCCTCGTCACCAAAAATGAACCCAAACATCATTGGTGTGTCTCAGCCATACTTGGGGAAGTTAGATTACCAGCGCTCCGATCACGAAAATCCAGCGCTCAAAAAAACAGCTTTCCGAATCAACTTGGCCAAACCAAACCCTAATAATTTCGATGAGACAAATGGACCGATATATCCGTACCAGAATTTAATTGCATGTGAAAACGCACCTGTTGATGCCAACCACTTTAGATTTTTCCGTGTTGAAAAAGACAAATATGAGTACAATGTGGTTCCATTTGAGGAGAGCGACCTCACGTCATGGACCGGCGATTATCTGTCCTGGTGGCCAAACCCACAGGAGTTCAGGGCTTGCTACATCAAAGTTAAAATTCACGGCGCTACGGAAATCATGGTAAGATCAAAGAACTTTGGTGGAACTCACACTCAGACCAGAGGTCAGCTGTATGGCATCAGAGACATTCGCAGTACACGTGACCTTCACCATCCAAACACTTCCGCTGCATGTCTCGAGTTTAAGTGCAGCGGGATGCTGTATGATCTGGGTACCGTCGACAGGTCTCTCATTTCTGTCATACCACAAGGCAATTGTCGTCGTATTGGCATCAACAGCCTTCTGCAGGAGTATCTCATAAAACACCCACCACTTCTTCAAAACAACGAGTCTCACACATTTAACATGTTAGCACCTGTCGATCCCCTAGGACACAATTACGGAATATACACTGTCACAGACCAGAACCCCCGTGTCGCCAAGGAGATCGCCATAGGTCGTTGCTTTGATGGCACCTCGGATGGTTTTTCTAGGGAGATGAAGTCTGAATCTGGAGTGGCACTGACTTTCAGCTGCCCCAAAAGAACGGTGAACCGAGAGAGTTTGTTCCAGCGTCTGCAAACAAACCCTGGTCTCACACTAACACAGATGGCTCGAGAAATGAGGGAGTCCCAAGGGATACAAGTCAGACAAGGGACCACCCTATTGGCGGCTTATCCTTTTGGTCAACAGCGCAGGAGTCAAAATCTCAGAGCCACAAACACAAACAGAAGACGATCAACTGCCAGGACACAACCAAGACAGTAGACCTTCCTTTAGGTGAGCTCTCCAAACGTTAATAATTTTAAAATGTTTATCTTTAATGAAAATCATCTTTACATTTGTTATCTTTGTGTAGGTCGTTCGGCTTGAAGAGAATGAAGAAAAAAAAACTGCCATGGAAATCCCAAAGTTGGTCAGCCTGGTGATATTAGATGCTGAGCTAACTCATGTCATTGATCTGAATACATTAAACTCTTGCTTCTTGAGTGAGAGGAACTTCTTGAGTCTTCTTATACTTCTTGCTGTAAAGTTTACCACATTGACAACACTGCAAATTCTTTAAAAAACTCATCCGAAATGTTATTTATTTGAATGATTTCAAATGTCAGAACTTACTTGTGTGCTATGCAGTGATAAAGGTACAGCAGATATTAGTTTTCAGGTTGAGGTCAGATGTGACGGCTGCTAACCTCTGCTGTTATTAATGACAATGTCCATAAGAAAACTGCATACAATAAATCAGACCTGAGGCAATGATATAACCACCCATTGACCTGACTGAAGCGCCACTGACCTCGGCCAAAAATAGCTTTTCTTAACAAAACAGATTTTCCAAGCTAGACTAAACAAATTGTGTTGAGACATAATCATTGAGTTAATGGTCCCAAAGCATAACCACAGAAAAGTTACAGCATGGCCGTTTGCTGCTTCATCTTTCCGATTGTTATGGCTGCTCTAAACATTTCCTTTTGATACCAAATCCAACATACACATTAAAGGGCATGTGTTTCATCTGTCAGGTAAAACTGATTATATATATAGTTTCTTATGGGTCTCTGTCTGTCTCTGTGCAATATTATATTCCAACAATGACTTGAGAGCCCTGAAAAGAAGTCTGATGTTTTGGCTGATCTCGGTACGTGTACAGTATATCTGATTGTCACGACTCCGATTCTTTAACATCATGTAATAAACATCTGCTGAGTATCTTGCCAAGCAAAAACAACATCATATTTATATAGCCCACAATGCAACATAAATGCAGGTACAATATATGAATCTCCCTGGAATGTCATTTTTACGGACCACAGAGAAACACAAAGACCTGCAGGAGCTGTAGTTACTGAAATACATTTTGTAGCTAGCTTGCTAATAGGATTTCATTATGGTAACGTGTCTCATGCTCTGATTTGAACGTACAACGTTGTAAAGTTTAGGTTCCTACCGGTTCAAATGTAACTGCAATCACTAAAAATGTAAAACATTTAAAAACAATGTTTCTGTCCCTGACAGTATCATCTGTAACTTGAATAACTTTATCTAAATCTTTGTCATTTTGTAATATATCCAGTTACAGCCCTTTTGTCTGTGATTTGTGCTGTACCGCTTTCACAGGATAACTAGGGATCATGGGAGGAAATTGAATAAATATGGTGCTAAAAACAAGTCTGTCTCCAGTTTTCTGTTTTGTCCTCTGGTTAAGTGTCTGGATGGTCTCAGGAAGATATAACTTTTCCAGAAACATCTGTTGGCAAAAATGTGTGTGGAACTCAAAACTCAATTGTCTCTGCTGTGAAAAGAAAGTTTAGTTGCCTGCTTCATGAACATGTTCCATAAATCAAAAATCACACAAAAACCAGCTTACACTGCATGAAATCATCCATCCTGCGTTCTCAAATGTGTGGAAATGTGGAATTTAACGTGTCAGTTTTACCAAAATGTAAATAAAGATTTCTTTAAACATTCTTTTGACAGTTTTTATTGCATGAAGCAAATATAACGTACCTTAAACGAAATATAAATCTGAAAAATAAAGACCAGCAGAAATTATATGAAGGCATAAACACAGACTTTTAGAAGACATGGAAACATTTTAAAACTAATAAAAACACAGACGTTATTGGCTGTACAGCCCACAAAAACCACCTAAAATCCTGCTATGATTAAACTGCATAAAGACAGCATATCTTATCTGTGATTAACAAAGAACAGATCACATAAATAATGTAAAATAGTCATTTTCTTTAAAATCAGGTTGTTTTTGTAAAGTACATTTAATCTAATGGGGTAAGTGAACTGAACAGTAATTACTGGACAATTTTCAGGAGTCTCTCCAGAGGTTGATTGTGTACGCCGAAATGATGCCACATTACAGCTGCAAACATTTATTTTACATATATAACAACCACACCAACAGTTAAGACTAAGTTATACAGAAACGGATCGACTCTGACCAGATTGTCCCTGAGTTTAGTAAACCTAAACTATAAAGATATGCACATTGAATCAATTCAATCTTAATGTCACTAAAATTCAATTGAAATGTTAATTATACTGGCTTTTAAACTTATTTGTATTTAACCTTAAAATTTATTCAATAAAGCCGGTGCATCACTATTAAATGTTTCAAAACGGGACCTGCAGTAGATGCAAACAGATGCTTTAGATATCACTAGATATCACAGGACTTCAGTTTTCTTTGACCAGGCTGAAAGGTTTCAACGACAGATCGCTCGCGTGCTTGATGTACACGACACCGTCCTCCAATTTCACCTCATAAACCTGTTGCTAGAAAAACAGAAGGAAAAACTACAGCTGAAGAAGAAACACTGAGTGTATCTAAAGCATCTAACTGTCTGTATGAGCAGGGTTATATTAACCAGCAGTGAGAACAGTTTTATTATAAACGCAGATGTTCGACTGCACTGAAACAAATGCCCAAATGAGGCCAGTTTAATTCTCAGAAATGAATCTTTCCACACGTCTGTTTGTGTACGATTCTGTTGTTTAAG
Source organism: Chromobotia macracanthus (assembly GCA_036877525.1). Taxonomy (NCBI): domain Eukaryota; kingdom Metazoa; phylum Chordata; class Actinopteri; order Cypriniformes; family Botiidae; genus Chromobotia; species Chromobotia macracanthus. The sequence goes on along the minus strand of JAZGTH010000033.1, from coordinate 1,341,176 downwards.
ATTATATTTAGTGTCAGTACATTCAGCCGATGGAAAACAAATGTGCTTTGAGAACATAAACGCGTTCGGGAATCATTGACTATTGCTCTCTTGGTCCAAAATAATGATGTTTAAATCTGGTCTGGTTTCCCCTAACTGGCTAGTGAAGATGTTCTGGGTATGGAGGAATTATCTGCTGCCAATGAAGACATTTCCCCCAGAACATATCAACACATTTTACCTTACAATACTGAACAGTATTACAGTCTTCAATACTAATGCAATACATGTCAAATCTGATTATTAACATTATTAAGGTTCTTACCTGTAAACCGGTGCTGGATTTCCCTGTTTTGAGGTTGAAGTCATAATCATGCCACGGACAGAAGACCTGAAGCCCATCAGCCTCCTCGATATCTCCATCACAAAGAGGACCTCCTGAAACACACACCTTCAGCATCAAACAAGCAGTGTGTGTTAACCAAAGCAGCCGTGCATCCGTTCACAGCGGCGTATCAATCAATGCACACGGGCAAAACGAGAGAGCAACCCGCACCCGAATGAGCGCAGCGCGCGTCCATCGCGAAGAACGCGCCGCTCACGTAAAACAGACAAACATCCGCGTCGCGTCCGTCCGACGCGTAGATCAAGCGACATTTTCTCCCGCAGAGATCAGACGCGGGTCCGATCGACCTCCAGCAAACGCTTTCGTCCGGTTGAGAAGACATGGAGGAGAGATCATGAGCGCGTCGCCCGCCGCTCGCTTCAGCCGGTCGCCGGTTTGACTCCCACGGCGGCGCTGATCACCCGAGACCGGGTGTTGTGGCCTGGAGGTTCTCACCCAATGAGGGTCTCCAAACAAATCAATGAATGTAATGAATGAACAGATGTGGGTTAACGTGGAGATGCCTGTTGTGGTCACCGGGTTTTATGTAGATTGTGTCATCCATCATGGATCAACATCTGGATCAACCTTGTTGATCTAAACAACTTCTATTAACCGATCAACGTGAAAGATTAGACTGAGAGGCGAACCAGGTTTAGGTTTAAGTCTGGGTTTTTCGGGTTCTGGTAGTGTTCAAAATATTAAGACATAAGATTGCAATAAAACAATCCTATATGTCCAGCAAAAGAAACAAGATTTGGTTTAATAAATCAGCTTTTGCAGGACTTGCTTTCAGTGACAACCACGAAAATAAGCAAAACAGATGATTTCACTTTTTGAAATCGTTTTTATTCCACCTGTGTTTGTTTGAGAAACAGAAGACGTTCATTTGAGAAGCAGCTGATCAGGGTTCAGTCTTGGTACGAGTGTGTTTGTCCAGCAGATAAAATGAAAGACACGTGAGACTGTTTGTGAGGCATCACCTCTCGACAGCCTTACAATGCTAAGTGGGGTTTTGGATACAAAACTGACCAAAATGACCAAAATGTTTTGAGGCCTGTGATGTCTCCCGGGGTTTTATCCAGGAGACATCACAGGCCTCAGTCAGAAACTGGCCCTGTGTGGATCTTGATGGCTGTCCTTCAGGGAGATCATGAGATATTCATTCTCAGATCCCTGCTGAACTCTGTGTCTATAACCGTGTGTCTGCTGAAGCGATCAACACATCCCTGATTCATCCTGTCCTCACTCATAATAACATCCAGATACAGTTGTGCTCATATCACAGATGTGTTTATCTGGAAAAGACTGTTATCAGAACAGGACACACTTGAATGGGAGAAATAAACTCACCCTTTTTGAACAGACCAACATTGCTGGTCACTAACATACTGTGTTTTGGCTGCTGGTCTTTGGCATACAATAATAGTGTGTAGTTAGTTCCAGCATGCTTCTGAACTAGGTTAACCCTTGGACAATCAGCATCATAAGAGACTAATTACACAAATTTTGCAGGCAGATCTTTCCACAATGGAAAATCACGCTGGTCTAAGATGGTCTAGATGTTTGTCTCGTGTGGACCAAATTCATGAAAAGATTACACCAATAAATTACTTTCATCTACTTTCTACTTTCATCATTTTTACATGTAGCACAGTTTCACTAGCCTTTAAATCTTAGTGGAAGTAATAAATGAATTCTTTAATTAATATAATTAATTCATATAGAATTTATTTAATTAATTCTATAAAAACTTGATCTTACACACTAACATTAGCTCATAAGCAAATTACAACTTAACATCCAAGATCTTGTCGAGCCAAAAAAAAACTTTTCAGAGCTCTATCAGCATCATCTTCACAGGATATGCTGACAACACTGCGTCTGAGATCTGAGATCAATCTGAAGCCTTAATCTGACAAAGATCAAATAACATGGTTAGCATGCACGCTCATATTAATCTGATGACCAGTGCACAAAACACTTACAGCACCATGATAACTAAACAAACTAGTGCTGCTGGCTTTAGGGTTTAAACTAGTTAGATGTTTAATATTGTAATTAGCCTAAATAATCTAGTGCTCTTGATAGGTAGTTACTTTTCTAAAGACAGAAAACAGAATATGAAGTAACAAATAATTTGGTAGTAATACTAAAGCAGTTCTCTGGTTGTTTTCAAAGCACGGTGAAAAAAAAAAAGTCTGACGCCATTAAAATATTTTTAAAAGCTCACAAGTTGAATGAACTGTTAACATGTTAGCTTTGGCAGTTTCAGTTTTGGACTGTGGAAAACCAATGATCATAAATCTTGAGCAAATGTCTGTGTCGAATTTCTCTTCATTCATTTAAAGCTGTAAATTCTGATTGTACAGTAGGAGAAGGTATTTGCACCACAGCAGTTAGTAGCTGAATCATCGTACCCGCAAATGTGCCAGAAATGATGCAGAATACATGTTTTCTTGAATTATCTTGTTTTCTAAAGGTGAACCCAGAAATCCACATTAAAATAATAATACACATTCAAAGTGTTGAGTACTGGATATTTACTGCAGTGAATATTCCACGTTTACTGCAGTAAATATTATCTTCCATGTATATAAATTCATAACCAATCACATTCTTTTGGTCCTGACCACATTTGTACAAACATTTACCCATCTGGTCCAAACAATGATGTAAGAACTGTTGAAATATAGATATCAGTTTGCATTTCCAGATAATTGCCAATGGCTTCTTGTAGATAAAAATACAGTGTTCTGATCTCACGCCTTATTACAGTCAGTCTGATCTATAGAAATCATCAAAACTTCACAATAAATCCTGTCCACCGCATCATTTCTCTCAGTCTAGCACATACAACTATTTCACAGAACTAAACCTCAAGACTCTAGATTGAAAACGTTACAAAGGTAAAGTCAAAAGAGAGCTCATTACAGACTGTTGTTCATCTGCCTAAAGAATAGATTTGGGTCGCACGCTGCCTTTGAACTCTTATCTTGTGGTTGCAAAATGAGTCTATTCATTTGGGCTTGGAATTGAGGACCTGCTTTAAAGGGAAGGACACCATATGTTTTACACATCAAATCTGGAAGGGTAAAACATTTAAAACACAATTTATGCCCTTCTGCTCTGCTCCATGTCGTCGAGCTCTGTTTTTATGGTCACACAGGCGTTTCAGAATAGCTTCGTTTTGGCAAATGTGGACCACAAGTTTTTTTAATCGAGCATCATATTTCTGTTGAGTGTACATGTACATGTTCTGTGAGCAGGTCATGAAGCTTTATTTCTTACCGTTTGTAGGAGAAGCTACAGTTACTCACATGTTTTGAGTAGAAACAAATGCATGACTTCGTAACTTTGTAGCCATTTATAAAAACAGATGAAGAAAGTTCTCTGTTTACCGCACCATTATTAAAGAAATGAGCTCATCCACAGATCCACATTTGATTCTTGCCAGAGCTAATAAAAACGCAGCTGATGTACTCATTTTGTAACATCAGACCCTGGATCAAGCCAGCCACGGATGTCTTATCGCTCTGAGCGGTAGAGAAGCAGACAGCTTTGTGCATGAGAGAAAGTGCGTCACGGTCCATCTTTTAGAGGAAAGTAATAAAACTGTACGAAACATTTTTAAAAATCACCCTGTGTGCTTTGGCTGATAGTGAGACACATGTAGCTTCATCTCTGTCATAACTACATGCAAGAGTCAAATCTGTTGGATCAACATAAGGCTGATTAGTTTCAGTGTATTTTGGGTATAAAGGAACCCATAATACACATATGGTTTGTGTTAAACATCCATCAAACATACACAGTCTTTCAGATTTCAAACCGTATCGTGTCACGTGGTACACAAAGATTGATTTTTCTTGTTTGGAACCACACTGTTGTCATTTCTCTGTTTTCAATAACAATGATGATTTGTGCAGTGATTGATGGACTTTTAACAGCTGCCCTTTTACTCGCTGCTCCAATCATGACGTCTAATTGCTTAACCACGGCTCGGTCAACTCCGCTCCTAATAAAGCCAACAGTCTGCCAGTAATTGTTCTTCTGAACACCCCCTACTCCCCCGTCTCTTCTAAATAGCCTCTCCAAACCTCCTGTAATACCCATGAATCCTGAAGAGCCGGTCTTCTGCGTGCAACCCATAACTCACCACCTCACATCACTACAAGAACATCCTGTAGCTCAGGTATGAGAACAACATACCTCAGTCTAGCCGCTGGAAGTTCCTTTATGGGCATTCCTGTGCTCCTGCTTGTTGTATCTGGGTGCATAAAGGAAACATACAGCATTACAGCTTTTAGGAACTGTGTGACCACATCACTAACTTAAATTGAGCTCAGGACAGTGGCCTTCAGGAGCAGGACTGGACACCCCTGATATATGCAGTAGGGCAGGGTTCTCCAATGCATTTTCCTGGAGGTCCACAGACTCCAGAAACATCCAGACACCTGCCTGAATGCTTCTGTCAGTTCCATAGATCTTGATTAGACCTTAATCTACACAATCGCTGTAAAAGCAGATGTGTAGACAACACAGCAAGGCAGGGAAGATGAGACGCTGTATGTCATCTGTACCCCTGCAGTTTCAGCTCAATTAACAACTGTAATCTTCATCTCTGCAACAGCGCAGCAATTATCATGTCAATGCACGTGATAGGTTAAATACCCATTTCAACCATCAGTCCACAAATGATGAAGCCACTTGGATGGGTGGAGAAACATCTTGAGTGTTATCTGTACTAACATGATGCCTGACGTATGTTCACTACAAACTACAGCTTGTGTTTTTCTTGCAAGTGTGCATTTTCAGTCTTATCAGTGAAGTGTGGTTACATTATGATACTTGGGCACTTTCACAGGAATTTGAGTGCTGTTACGTTAAGATTTACTGATCTACAATCAGTGCATGATGCAGTTTCTTGGTATGGTAGGTGGTGTGGGTTCTGTATAAAAACACAAGATGATGTGATTCACACCTAGCGTGACTAAGCAAAACTGCAATGTACATCTTCTGCCGTCCGATTGCCCTGCTGCTCCTGTTTTCCTGCACCTCAGGTACTCATTTCACATCATAACCTTTTTAATCATTTTATAGAATTTCCCAAAGATCTATAAATAGGAGGAAATTAATTTGAATATCCCCATGCAAACTGTCTCATCGTTCCATTTGATGTTGCTTAGAAGCACTAAGATGAACAGAGAACATCAGCTAAGCTTCTGAAGATGCTTTTAGTGTAAGATGGTTGACTTTAAGAGTTTCTTTTAGGGGTCTGCATAGCTCAACATACGATCAACGAAAACGTGTCCATTCCACACAGCTGGCCGTACATGGTTTACATTCATAATTTACGGTCGATCTGCAGTGGTTTTCTGATAAGTGAAAACTTTGTGATGACAGCTGCCTGCTGCAAAGGAGATGGGTGAGTAAATGGATAAAATCAGTGTGTTGAAAATTCACAATAACTAACTCTACAAGCTTAGTTGCAATTAAATAGAAAATTGTGTATCTGATTATATGAACCTTGTAGCCAGTGTTTTTCCACATGAAACAAGCATTTTGTAACTTTGGACTATAAATAAATAACTGGCCACATTATCGTGCACAACTTGCTAGTCATGGGTTGCACATCAAAACATCTTTCCTGTTCGGATGCTTGGTTTGAATTTCGGCAGATCCTCTTGGGCTAACACAGTGGCAATCTTTTTTTTGGTGTTTGCTTTAGTAAGTTCATGGTATATTTGGGTGTCCACAACTCAAATGTTTTAGCTGACGGTGTGGAAGTAGATTCCATCCCACATCCAGGTTTTACAAACCAACCAGGTGACGACATCATGCTTCTAAAGGTACGTCTGTAATGTTTACAGAAATTCATTTAGCACCTCCCAATCATTTTATTTAGATGTATGGCTTATCTGCTCAAGCAAAAACACTGTCTTCCCATTTAGCTTAAAACGGCAGTTAACATAAGTGAGACTGTGGGTATCATCTCCCTGCCAAAAACTAAGAATGAGAGCATCTCTGAGGACTGTAAAGTTATAGGCTGGGGCAAGGAAGGAATAAAGCGAGAGGCTTTAGGTGTCCTGAAAGAAATAAATGTGACTCTTATAGACTCTATACATTGTCACAGAAATGACACCCTATGCAGTAACAACACAGCCCCTCCTCCATTGGTATGTATACTTTGTGACCGCTTCTATTTAGTTAAAAACTCACTTGTTTTGATGGTATATGTAAAGCTAAACCACAATGTCATCTACAGGGATATTCTGGAGGGCCACTTATTTGCGGGGATGTCGCACAGGGCATTGTATCATATTTTACAGGGTCTGCAACCCCCCTTACAGTGTATACACGCATTTCTCACTACCTTCCATGGATTCATGAGAACATGAAACCACCTCCTCAGACACCACATGTAACTAGACAAGAAACAAATGTATCTGAAATCACTGTTTGTCTAAACTCAAAATAAAGGCAAACTCATGTCACTCCACAAGGCTAAAATGTTTTTCTTCTGCCACAATCTACATGAACATCGATGCTGTAACTGGCCTCTACTGCCACCTTGTGGTGAACACCGTTTCAAATTACTAGATGTTGAGCACAACTTTGTCCAGCTGACAAACTTTTAATAAATGGTACCGAACAGAGGGAAAGAATCTTACATGACACCAACATAATCAAAATAAAGCTTTATTACCCAAGTTCAATGTTATTACCAGACTTAAAATACAAGCAACAAAGCATCCCATCTTCACTCCAGATGTTACACCGCATCAATCTTAGCACATTTTCAGGATGGGAGTTTCTCTGAACAGCAGGAGTTCATGTTTTCCATGAAAGAGCTGAAATAAGATTTCAGTGATTCGCACCAAATGACATCAAATGTACAACATTCACATATTTAACAGGAAGAACACAATTTTGAATGTTAAGTGAAGGTAGACAATAATGTTCTTCTACAGCAAGACAATCTGAACACCATAAAATTTCATTTTGTACAATTTTTTTCCACACTAGATATACTAGTTACCAACATTTGTCATTTGGAGTCAGGATTAGATCAGCAGAACCTTCAGCCACCCTCGAATCAATCCTAGCCAATACGTACCTCTCCATCAACACCATGAACCAGGCGCGTACGTTTAGCTTGTTTTCACGCGTTTATCTTGTCTCTAGTCTACCACCATGTTCAGTCTTTCAACCTGAAAAATAAAAAGCCATTTCATTAGATGGAAAACCAGGAAACCATTTAAAATCATGCATGTGCAAGTTTTCTCCAATAAATTACACAAACGTTTCTAAAACTTAAGATGCACAAAATGTTGAGGGATAAAGGCCAGGTCATTTTAACAGGACTCCATGGAGACTGACGCAGGAGCTACATCTCTTCAGATTTCCAAATTTCATTTTTTTGACAAGCGCTTTACTCCACTGACAGAGTTTTTGGGTAGGTGCGAAATTTGTGGTCGGCGGGTAAACATTAATATTTTCAAGCGCCACATGTGGAATGTGTCACCATCACGATCAATCTACCAAAAAGGTGTCATGCAGCATGTTTTTGGAGGATTGTGGAACAAGGTCGATAAGGTCTGGAAGTTCTATCACTGCTCGAGTCATTATTGGAAGGAAACATGGACAATGAGAACTGTTGTAGGATGCGAACAGGAGAGCAAAAGGTTTTACCTCACGTTACAGGGCCTATCTCCACAAAAGACCTAGCCAAGAGAGCAGCTTTCATCTCAGGATTCTTGAGTCGGAAGGCACAACGCTTCATTCTCCAAGGACATTGACGATTCCCAATAATCGCTAGCAGAACTCTTGGATCCAATGAAGCATTATACAGAACCATTGTTTGCTAAAGCATTAACAGCACGTTTTTTTTGCATGTTGAATAAACTAAGTTTTATTTGCCTAATTCAAGGATATTCAACACCTCTACTGAAAAATTTCCCCAATTAACTTTAAAATATTGATACGACACAATCATCTAGCTTGTTCTGAGCTTTTTGATATCGGAGGCACAAGAAATCAGATCTTTTTCCATCCATTTTTAATGGGCTTCATGAAGCCAGATTAACACAAGAGAAAAAGGATTGCGAAGTGTTGATATACAGAACAGAGCACATTTCCCCCGAAGGAACAAAATCTTGACATTTAAGAGGATAAGGTCATTCCACAGTAGAGCATTATTTTTAAAAATATAGACTGTCCAAAGAGTAAAGTACCTCAGGCTATTAAGAGCCCTAACAAGGTTAAATAACCAACTCATGTAGTTTACTCTTTGGATAATGAATATTTACAAATCTTTAGCATCATCAAGGAAGTTTGCCAGTGACAACTCCAACGCAACAAGCCTGCCTTGCTTCACTAAAGGAATGCATCACAAAATGGAGGCAGCAGGAAGCCATAAACATCACAGCTTATCAAGCTTCTATAAAGGGCCGGATTAGAATATTTGTGGCGAAACGGCTTTAAAATTCAGGGTTTTTATGTAAATGCCTTTAACACGCCCAGTAAACTGCTATTAAGAATTGGTCCAAAAGGTCTTTGAAGAAATTGGTTTTAGAAGCTGTCAGGCTGTGTTGGACAGGTCAGTTTTAACGCATAGTTTAGAGACAATTTCTTAAACATACAAAAAATGAAAACAAAGACAATTTCAAACCCTTGTGAGCGTCTATAACACATCACAAGGTAAAATGGCAGGTACAAGAAAGCAGGTTTAAATCACAGTAACTGAAGGGTTTTAGGTTGCTCCCCTGAGAGGAGCATCTTATGGATACTTGACACGATAAAAAATAAGTTTTAATAGAACACTTGAACCAGAAAACAAAAAGTAAAAACATAGGTCTTCGAAGAGCACATCTTTTTAAATACAGCCAGCCAAGGGATGATCTTGCAATCAGGAATTTTTACTCGTGTGAAGCTGAGGACAAGAAGTAGGCAGAAGTGTAAAGGCACTGGAGCATTCTGAACATCCTTTCCAAACACTGAACCGACACTACTCATTTGAAAGATTCTTTCGAACAAGGTCTTATCGACTATATTGATGAAACCAACTGAAGTCGCACATTGAGAAAACGTTTAACGTTTTGGACTTGGTAAGCAATTCCGAGATAAAGGCAAACAAGTTGACTGGATCTCAAACGCTTGAACATGGCAGTCTAGTATTGTACGGAAACTCTGGACCAGTATTAGTGTTCCAAATTATTCTACATAAATAGGAATATTTTCCCTAGGTTAACAATCAATACATACCGTAGCTGTCATAACCATCTCTGTAGGAGCCACCGGAACGGTCGTAACCTCCCTGGTTCCTACAATTCAAGCAAGATTAAGAACTAACTTTAGTGTTAGAGTAGCAATAAACCAAAAGCTCCTCATGTTTAGTCATTACACGTTTAAAGAACTCACCTGTTGTCTCTGTATCCGCCACCAGAGTACCCTCCACTCCTGTTGGAGTATCCACCGCCACCATAGGATCGGTCACCTCCACCATAGCTCCTCTCTCCACCACCACCATAGCTCCTTTCCCCTCCACCATAGCTGCGGTCTCCACCACTGTAGCTCCTGTCCCCACCATAGCTTCTGTCTCCACCATATCCTCCACCACCTGTTGAACAAACCATTAGCTAACGTGTTAATGAATACTGCGTATATTAGTATTGATAATCATGTGACTGCGAGACTGTGATGCAAATGAGGAAAAACTCACCTCTTCCTCTACCACCTCTGAAGAAGCCCCTGCCACCTCCAGAACCTCCTCTGAAGCCACCAGATCTTCCAGACTTGCCCGCCTCATCAACGCGGATCATGCGGCCATCAACAGACTGAGAGAAACGATCACGTTATTGCGAGAACACCACAAGCACAGCTAACCTGGAACAACCAGCGAACTCTTCCTCACCTTTCCATTCATTGCAGCCATTGCGTCTTTCGCGTCTTCTGGGTTTTCAAAGGTCACAAAACCAAAACCTCTGGACCGGTCAGTCTCACGGTCCCTGATGACATCCACTGAAATGAAATGAAGACTATTTTAATATAATGTATATAAAAGAATCACTTTTAACACTACACAAATGATAGCAGACCTTTGGCGATGGTTCCGTATTTGGAGAACGCCTCCTCCAGCGACTGCTCGGTGGTGTCATAGCTCAGACCCCCGATGAACAGCTTTCCTTCGTCAGACATGTTGAGTAATCTGTGAATAAAAGTGCAAAGCTCAAACCTCACCGCACACACAGTGTATTAAACATCTGTTATTAGTTTTATTAATGCTCGAACGGAGCGTGTGAAAGTGCGCCACAATGAAGCGCCATTTTCTCCGCCTTCACCTCACGACGCGCCGCGGCCATTTTACACAAACCGCGCGGGCCGCAGCGGGTGAAATCCAGCGACATTTCACTACAAATCTATTAAATTAAATTAAACAAAGCATTACTAACTAAAAGCATTACTAACTAAAAGCATTACTAACTAAAAGCATTACTAACTAAAAGCATTACTAACTAAAAGCATTACTAACTGAACCAGGTCAAGCATTATGCAGCATGGCTTTATATGAACATGCAGAGCTACAATATTTCTCCGATCACAATGCACTTACATTAATTCTAATATTATATTGTTTTATTTTTATTTAGATGTCAAAAAGGGTTTAAACGCTTTTAATATCGACCGAATTACACGCCTGCGCATGCGCTCGGCCACACAAAGAAACGCACGAGTCGTTTAAAAACGCGTCAGTATTACGACACACACGGCCATAAAACTCACAACCGCGACGCGATGAAAGATTAAAACAAAACAACGAAAGAAAGAAAGAAAGAAAGAAAGAAAGAAAGAAAGAAAGAAAGAAAGGTTGCGTTTGCGTTACCTCGTCGTTTTCTGGGACACAAAGAGCGGCGGCCGGGCGCGACGCAGACTGCGACAGAATGAGGACGAGCGCAGGAAGCGGCGCCTGTTTAAAGACGTCGCGCGTATGCAAATCAGGGGGCGTGGCTACATTTACATGAACATGGAGTATTATTATTATTATTTATTTATTTATTGTTATTATTATTATTATTATACGATTAAAACAGAAGTTGCATTACATTGTGGGCTGAATTAATTGATCAACAGGACGCACAATCCCAAAACAAATGCTAACATGCAGTTTCGTTCACCGATATGACTTTATAGTATAAGAGTATGTGAAATATTGCTCATGTAGGAAAGCACTAAAGACCATTGAGCTAAACTTCTGTACCATTCAGCAGTTATGCTGAACCATGTTAATGTTTGTAAGAAGCATCAAGCACATGAATAATGCTGTTTCACTTTTCTCTACAGAAAACACTGTTTTCTCTTGTTCCTCTTTTCAGGCCCAGATACAATGTGACTGAACAAAAACTAAATCAGAAGCACAGCACGTTTGGGTAGGCCGTGATGCCATAAGCCATGAACATTAGACGTGATGAGTGTACGAGATTTTTTAGCCTTTATATCCCTCGTTCAGGACCCATATTTGAATAAAAAGACATCCTAACACCTCTTAAAAGCCTTGCAACCCAACATCTTGCTTTTCTGCAAACAGGGATGGATGTGAAACATGCAAAAAGTAGGTTTTTCCTCACCTAAACCTACAAAGGCAAAAACAATAAAGATGCAGGGGTTGCGTGTTGGTGGAAGAATTTCGTGTGGTTGGTTTTAAGACGGTAAAATAGTTCAATTTTGGTTCTTAGGACCAAATGTTAAATGCTCGCACTCTCTTTGTAAGTCACTTCGGATAAAAGTGTCTGCAGAATGAAAAAATGTAAATGCAATTGCTCTCTGCTTCTCTCTTTATCAAAAGATAAAGGACAATGTCTGACATTGTTTCCACTACTAAAACTGATAACAGTAATTATTTTTACATTTATCAATAATAAATAACTTTCATTGCAGATTTTTATTGCTGAAATAGCAGAGATTCTTAGGAAGGTTCTAACAGTATTGCAATTTAAATAGATCAGGAAAACACCCCTTATATCACTTGATAATGGCTTATGAAAGAAAATCACTGTAATTCTATAACAATTACCACATCAATGGTATCAACCATTTGCTATGCATCTCTTTAGCACACTAGACAATATGGCAGACTGAAGACCCCTGCAGGGCGGCAGCGACCCCACCCAAAAACAGTTAACCAACTATTGCTTCTCAGCTTGCCTACAACAGTCAGATAGATAAGAATGGGTTAGCTTATGCATGATCAAACAGTTTCTCTTTGCATATTTGCATAAGCAAATTGCCAAGACTTGCTAATTTTGCTGACATAAGAAATGCAAGACAGATCAAACGCCTCTTTTTACATTCTGTAGTGACCAAATGTGTGCAGCATCATAACAAGTCCATCCAATTAAATGATTAATAAATACAGCACAGATGACCTCAGTTCTCAGTTTTCCCTACAGTTGATTTTGTGGTAGGTGTAAAGCTGTGGCTTCAGTGCACAGCTCTTGTGAGGAGCTATAAATAACACCACTCAGAGGTGTGCGGTGACCTGGATAAAGATGTTTTTTTCTTCTACATGACAATTAAAGCATGTAAGATCAGAGGTGAACCAGTCGGGTTATAAATATCATATCCTCTGAACTTTGAGAGCAGCACCCACACATGCGTTTCCTGTACCTCCCACAACTTTCCATCTCTTGAACCTTTCCACCCACCACCCAACCTGATCAACACATGATGTTTACAAAATAAATAAACATATTAAAAATCCTTTACTGTAAAAAAATCCCTTTCACTGAAGCACAGAACAAATTCCAAGATGTTAAAGAGCTACCAGAAACACTTTTTCACCTTGTGCAATTTTCTATTTGGCCAGCTGAGGGCAGTAATTACATGTGTCTAAGAATATTTGGACGACTGTGATTCTTTTTATTTAGTCTTAGGTTAGTTGTCTACTGTCATATATTGTTACTCTGAAGCCCACCATCCAGTTTTAACATACTGTACACTGTGATCATGACCTACAGACTGACAATTAATATCTCAAATTAATCAATAACCCCATTTTTCCTTATTTTTATGCAATTATAAGACTTGTGTTTAAATGTTTGGAATTAGTTTGCAGACAATGAGAATATATATTTATTTATAATGCTAAAACTATAATCAATATTTTAGACATTTGTTATTATTAAAATAAGTTGCACCTCAAGAAGTTGTTTGCGAGAATGCCAAGCGAGTGTACACAGCTGTAATCTGATTATAGTACAGTAAACTTCAGCATCATCATTTGAAATGCACACAGCTGTATGAATAGTGCATTTAAGCCATATTTATAGAGTAATTCAGCATTGAAAACACACTGTTAATAGTTTAATTGAAGAAAGTTATTAAAAGTAAATTATGAAAGTGTATCTATTAGAAGTATATTGAAATGAAAGTGTATTGATATAGGAGTATTCAGATATATTGAATGAACAGTGTTTTTGTAAGTTTAGTATTTTGAAGAAAGTGTATTTTAGTAATTTTGTTATCATTTGATGTCACAGAGGGCTGTACTGATTGGATCCAGGCTCTTGTGAAAGCTCATGTTTACTGCTTGTATCTTTCAGGTAAGGTGTGAGCTCTTGTTGTGTTTACAGGCTCACTGTGGGGGTGGATGAACCACAGTTACTGCCTTTGTTGGTTGCACTGTAAGAGACTCTGTTGTCCTAGCATATGCACACAAAACTGTATCTTCATTCACACCGGAAACTTGTTACATAACACTCTGAGAATCAAATTTATATGTGTATCTAAGCATCATACCTTGTACATTGACAATAACCATCCTGGAAATCATTAAATCAGAAGTAATTGTACCTTTCAGAGAGGAGCAAAGACATTATAATATGTAGAGACGGTTCAGATGACTCACAGAGCTGTCAGGTGAGATTGAATTTTAAAAGGGACACTTTGCTTCTGTCAGCTCGCAGTGGAAGATATTATTCTCAATCCTTATTATTATTACCGTTGGGTGCTTGTGACTCATGATGATGTGTGTTTGTAGGTATATATTCGCACACCTATGAGTCATTTGCTTTTCAGCCCAGACTATATGTTCTATAAATACATTTAAAGACATCTCACCCTATTATTAAACACACCCAGATTTTTTCTTTTTATTGTCCAAGACTGATATAGACTTTTGCTTTAAAGAAGTGACCTGGTTTCACACGATTGCTTAATGGTGATGTAACCACTCACCAACTGCAAGATAGCCCGCAGCCTGTTTGTGCTTTGATTACTCTTGTATTGTGCAGGTGGAATGCTGAGTCTGTGTCTACATATCCTGCTATCCACACAGAGCACACACTGTTCTGCTGTGTTCCTCTCCAGCTGAACGTCCTGTCCGTGTCTCGCCTGATCCGGCTACCAGAGACCCTCTCTCACCACACCACCACTGAAGAAGAGTACATGCTGGCCTGTTGTCATAGCAACTGCCCATACCTGCTAGTAGACAGCAGACTGTCATGGAGTATGATTCATAGGACATACTAATAAATACTTAATACTTAAAATGTATGTTCTTACCATGTCCATATTTATCTATTGCATCCTACCTGTATGATACATATTGATATGACACCAACCTATGAAAGCTACAAAAGGGCAACCTTCGAGTCATACACTTTATCTCTGGGTAGTTTACATAAACACAGTTGATATGGTTTCAACATTACACTGCCCACAAATAACAATGAATAAATTAATATGCATGGCTGTAATCACAGGATATGAGCACTGAAGTCTTTCTGCAGCCATACAGAATGACGCACTTCCGCTTCACCCTCCTCTCGTCATCTCGGGTACTGAAGTCTCGCGGGGTTTCGGACGAGATGACCGGATGCTACCGCTGCCATGGCAACCATTATAGCTGGTCATTATAGAAAATGTTTATGATGGCTTTTGTAGCAGGTTGTAAGGATGAGCTTAGACATTTTATTTATTGATGATAATATTACATAATATTACATTCTTTGTAGCTTTCTATAGGGTACGTCATATACATAAAGATGTAAGGGGAGAGTTATGTACAGATGTATATAAGTACTGTATACAGTGCATGTTGTAATATATGTTTGTATGTATTATATACTAGATCTTCTCTGTGCGGATGTCCATAAACGGCACTGAGCGGATATGACGTATTTTATTATTCTTATGCTGACGTCACACGAGAGCGCTGAACGATTGTCAGATAGTGGAAAATAATAAACATAAACGATAACAGTATAGAAACATATGCGTGCACCATCAACATCTCTCCACATATCTCAGATAGTTTGTGGTCCATTATTTCATAATGCAGGTTTCACGTTATTCTGATTTTGCATGGTTAGGTTGTGACAACATGCCCCGGTGTCCTGAAACAGTTTGTGTACCAATTACCAAACCACCTTCACAGCCAATATGGCAACACAAACACCAGTAAGCTGTGTTAAATACTAAACAAACACTGGAGGAAGGATTCAGTGTGCAAAGCTTATGTAAATTCTCCTGTCAGACAACACGCTTGGAGCAAACTGAGGGATATGATTGACACTTACTGATTTCTGACAGCTTCCATGTTGCATTTGATCATTTTGTTTGTGTTCGTTGCCTTTCTGTGGGTTGTAAGACTAATGAGTGTTTAATGAGTCTTTTACAAGCCAATTACACACTGACTGATGCAGAAACATCCTGATCTCATGCCTGGGTTCCTCCCTCCGAGAGCTCCTCGTCATCGGCTGATGGACACAATATTAATCGAGTATTTACAGAAACTTTATAAGATGTGTGTGTGCCTCATGATAATGTGATCTGATGTGACAGACGGTTGATAATCTACCTGAGGCTGAAAGAAAAACATTAAAATCAGCACGGCGGTTGAGGGATTCATATTTCTCACAGCTGGGTGGATCTCATATTGTGACATTTTATTATTATATGGGATTAAGCACATTTGACTATATAATTAGGATTACCATGAGACAAATATTCATGATCCTAAAAACTATCATGAAATATTATATCAATGATACAGTATTTCAGAATGACTTGTTTGTTGTACTTCCTGCTGATATAACATACCAACAGAATGAACAGAATTACATACAAATTCCCTTGAGAGTAAAACATTATTTATGCTAATGAGCATGTATAACAATGTGCTTAATTGTAAAGATAAACATGTTTTACTTGTTTCTTTCTGTGTCATCATTATGTATTGATTTATTTTTGGATGGTGATCAGGACATATTTTAATGAGATTCACAACAAACTCAGTGCTGGTCATATTTGGCCAACAGCATAAACAAAGAGCAAGAATCTGTGCTAATGTCTGAATGTACGTGGAGAGAAACAGAAATGGACAGAGAAGTATGAAGAGATGCTGTCCTGATTCAACACTTTTCTCGGGTTTAGATAATGAGGCTGTGTGAGTCAGAACGCTTCACTACATGCACCGTCCCTCAGGATGGGCCGTCTGAATGAAGAGGCCTGTGAAAGTGTGTGTGTCATATCTGTGTGGGCTCTAATGTGAGAGTCGGGGGAGAGAAAATGATGTAAAACATCCTAAACAAGCCAAAACGCAAAAAGCATTTTATTTGTGGCGCTCTGAGGATGGAGTGCGTTATGTATGTGTGTGTTTCTCGTACACGTGAGAGTCCACGACCCAACAAACACGTGTGTTGCACCAGCCCGCGTGGGTGTGTGCTGTTTCAGTCAGAGCTGAATCGATAACCTGAGTGCAGGGAGTGGAGATACACAAGGAAATGTAATTCTTTAGTCGCCCACCTCTTCCTGTCTCGCCCACCCATAACAGCCCACAGACTGGCTCAGCCTATAAAACCTGTTTGATCAGGACAGAGCAAATGAAACCAAACAAACAGGTGTTGAAACATACAGACTGAAGACTACCGAGTGACCGCTGACACAGTGACATTGTGTGACACAGTATTGTGTTGTCAGTAAAATCCTCAGTGTTGCCCAACAGTCTAGAATTCATTTCATCTTGTGAATCATTTGTCATTGTTCTAAGACAATGGGCCTGAGTCTGTGACATATGTCAGCGGTGAGTTTTCTTTTGCTTGATGTCACAATGCTGTTACTATGACCTGATGAAGTTCGTATCAGCAGGCAGAGCTTGATGGCCCAGCATACAGATGCAAGGAGAAATCTGGGCTAGGTGTGTGCTTCAGAAATTGATCTGTATTAAATACCTGCGAAAAGAGAAATCAGTGGAAATTAGCAGAAGATTTTCATGAGATATTTATCATATTGTTGTTTCTAATAATATTTCTAAATAACACCACTGTATATTTTAATACATCACATACAAGTTTTGTCCATTTTGTCTGCTTAGTTAGACGTAGCTACACATACTACATAGTTTTGTTGTAGTTTTTAATGCATTTATATTATAGAACAAACAGAACATATTTGCAAGAACAGATTTGTTTTGTGCTAAAACTAAGATGTTTAAAGGTTTTGAGTAAAACTGCCCTCTAATTTGCATTAAGAAGACAAATATTCGTTTTTCTGTTTTATTTTCCCATTTCATTTCTATGGCCATTCATATTGTACTGTGCAGTGGACAAGTTTTCTGAGGACACTGCAGTAGCACAAACACACCAGAAGGGGTCTCTCACAGATCACCTCACCCCCAGGGCCTGAGAAAAGGTAGTGAGGAAGCTGATCTGTGAACTGATCTGGTGGAAAACAGCTGTTTAAGACTCCATCTCTTATTATTTCCACAGAAGGTCTTTCGCACCGCGACAGAACCCCACACGGTAGCTGAGGTTTTGGGAAACGGCTGCCTTCCCCCGCAATCCCCTTCATTTTGTGCTGGTGACTCCCTCGTCCGCCCCCTAACATGCCTGTTTCAAACATCCACCCATCACTAAGGAATTCTGGGGAGGGAGGGGGAATGCTGGAAAACAATGCGGAATGTATGAATTTAAGGGGGAGAGGGGAACAGCAAGAAAATGAGAACATAGAAGAATCAGAAAGGGGAAAATAGGGAGTTTGAGGGAACTGCTTAATGTATCTCCAATCCACACTTCAGCTTGTTTTGTCATGCGTCAAAGTGGAGCCGCAGGTCATGCTGCATGCCTCAACACCACACAAACGCACACACACACACACACAACACACAAACGCACACACACACACAAACGCACACACACACACACAGATGTTATCTGGAGAGCGAGCTTAATGTCGAACAGTATATGTTCATGAAGACCGACACATTGTTCCTTTGGTGTTATGAGTGCATGAATCATTTCAAAACCAAACGTAATGTTACACCTCGCCTGAATGCTGCACCTTGTTTTGAAAACCATTAGCTTAAGTACGGGTTTCAGCTGTCATGTTTCTGCTTTACATTTTGTGTAATTCTGGTTTTCTCCTGAAATCTGGTAATTAATGGTACTAAATTAAGGAACGTGAATGTAATTGAATGGGGTTGGAGTATCTGGGAAAAGACTGGTCATTTCTAGATGGGATGCAAAGAACCTTGAACGAGCATGCACACACACACACACACACACACACACATAACTTACCCCCATGCAGAACCTGACAGGAGGTGTAAGGGTTTGAGTCAGGACAGGTGACAGAAGACATAATGACCCCTCTTTAGACACACATGGCCTTCAGCATGACCTGTCTTCCCTGAGGTGTCCTACAAAAACATGGAAAGAACATAAAGGATTTACGACATTTAAAGAACAGGCCAACATCAGAACATCATACAATGTTCTTCAAATTCCCTGGAACACACTGTGTTCTGTTCCTGCTGACAGTAACAGAGGACACAGCTGAAAACACATGAAAACAGTTTAACCCTGAAAAATGACACACTTCGTCTTTATTTGGAAAACAAGTCATATCTAAACACCAACAAAAACATTTAGCATTTCAGTGTAAAAATAGATTTTGTACTTTACACATGAAACTTATGATTAATTGTGTTTAATGGTATATTTGAATTGTACACTTTACAATCTATTGTTTATGCAGTTTTGACCGCAACAATATCTAGCCAGTGCAAGTTCACCATGTTTTGTGTTTACTGTCACTTTTATATGACATAACACACCTGATTTACATCAAGCACATACAGTAAGTCCATGTCTCGTGAGGGCCTGTTTTTCCCACTCACTTCATGACTACTCAAAACAAAAGTGCCTTAATGAGGAGACCGGGGCGACTCAGCCAGCCGAGGGCTTTTGGAAAAACAGGCGACGCCAGTGAAAGATCGAGAGAGAGAGAGTGGAGAGCGCTGGGTGTGGGTGGGATGGTGCTGCATGGGTGTTTCTGTGCAAAGGGCAACGTTTGTGCTGAGCCTTTGAGCCGGACGTTTACAGCGGCTGCCTCCCACTCCACATTCACAACCTGCCCGCCTCCCCCTTCACACTCACTGTGAATGTGTGTGTCTGCACCTAACCGCCTCCAGAGACGCCGCTGTAGTGAGTTTGTGTGTCTGCTTGGAGGAGAGAAAACAGAAAGATCTAAATATCTGGATATCTGTCGCTTAATGAAACAAAATAATAATTTGTCATTGTTTACTCAATCGACGAGTGTTATTTTGTTTTCCATGTTCAACACAAAAGGAGATCTTAGGCAGAATGTCTGAGCAGAGCTTTTTGATTTTTGATTTTTGATGACATGTTCCAGAAAAGCGTTTTGTTTTGTATTGTGTTTATTGTTCAGTGTTTTCACTGTTCTGGAGCTTGGCATTTAAAGTCACTATCCACGTTTGTTCATATTAAAAAGATCTGCTCAGACATTCTGCATAATAACTCCTTTTGTGTTTATCAAGAAAGAAAGAAGTTACATTGTGGAGGTGAGAAATTAATAAGACAACTTTCATAACTGTCGAATATTTCAGTAAAATCTCTTCAGTTGTTTGTAGGTTGTAGCTTTAAAGCTGTCACGTGGAGCGCGTGGTTACACAGTTGAGAAGGTCACTTGTGGTTTCTGCATGTTTAAAGATGACCTTACAGTACAGTACATGTAGATGTTTGGTGTTCAAATCAACGTTTCTTACAAAACCATAAACAGACAGGTTTGACAGACATTAAGGACTGGAACACATTGTACAATGGGAAGAAGCCAGGAGCGTTTAGAACTCCATGACCTCTTAATTCAACAAGAATTATGCAACAGGTTGGCAGACAGAGACATTCGAATGCGCTGACACGCGTGTGTATGTGATGGAACAACATGACCTTCTGAAGTGGGGCACTGCAAATGTTCTGTATTCCTGTCTCTGTAAACACCTGCGGAAACACATATGCCAAAAGCGTCTCTTTAAACAAGTACACATTATTAATTACTCAGAAATGGCACTTTGAAAAACTAAATGTGCTTTTCTGAATTACAGTCTGTTGTGTGTGAATTGCATGTACTGTGTTGCCAGCGTGCAGCTGAGGAAAACCTCCCAAAAAACAACCAAACTTGGATATTTTATGGACTTGTAAAGAACCAAAACACAATACTCTAAATGTCAGTTCACAAAGATTGTTATTGTGCCATATGCCCTCTGTCACTGTGCCATTTCTATCTGTAACTCCCTGAATTTAATTTCCACGTTTAAAACCTTAAATGGGAATTTGTGATCACTAGAATGTCATTTGTGAACTTGGAGTGCAGAACTGAAACGTGCTGCATGTAAACACAGCACGTCAGTGTAAAAGAATGCAGAGGGTGTACGGGGCCCGAGGACAGGGCCAGGGGCCAAAAGAGTAGGAAGAAGTCTGTCAAACAGAAGAGGGGGTGTAGCGCCTGTGGGCAGAAAGTGCATGCGGGGTGGGGGGGTATCTTCTGAGAAAAGATAAAATGACAGACAGAATGAGTACAAGAGAGGGTTTGAAAAGAGACTAAACATCAAGAGCTTTAATTTTTCATTTGTGATGTGCTGCTGCAAACAGCTAAAGAAGATATTCAGAAGATTCCAGGTCAACCTCTGTGATGAAGGACAGAACCGCTGGAGTCTGGAAAACTCTGGCCAGTGTCCTGCAAAAGTAAATGACCCAAGAGCATCTAATCCAACTTTATCCAGCTGGTGTCAAATTGTCCTTATCAAAGGTAAAATTAAAACCTGCCCCATCATAGAACTCTCACAAGTTCACTTTCAGTTCCAAAACACGAGAAGCACGATTGGCTGCTACGAGTCGTAAGCTGAGCGGCTCATAAAAACAAATCAAGAAAATGTGATCGTCAAAGAGGAACTGAAAGTGTGTGAGAGGGTCAAGACGCCCTCGACTGCAGCAGATCTGATTGTGTGTGTGTGTTAAAGGACATGGAGGGAAAGAAATGAACTCATTCACCTATCCTCCAGCGGTCCGTGACAGAAAGATATGAGAGGGAGATTTGCAATAAATGAAGAGGAAAAGCAGCTTACAGGGACAGTGCACCTAAAAATGAAAATCCTGTCATTACGCACCTTCATGTTATAATGAATCCATGTGCCAGTGTTTTGTCAACAAATGTTTTCAGGGCAGCAGACTGAGTTTACAGCTATGTGACTGTGCCAGCGGGTGTAAATACATGGATCTGTCCAGTCCTGTTTAGGGGGTTGGCAGGATGTTACTGCTGTGCGTGGGTGTGTGGGGTTGTGTGTGCATGTGTGTGGGTTTATGTATATATGTGTGTGTGTGTATGTATGTGTGTTGTGCGTGTGTGATTGCAGGCCTGTCATACTCACAGCACTCCAGTCTGACACAACAATAACAAACAACACACAGCAGATGCAATCAGACAGACCTTTCTCAATCTTGCTCTCTTACACACAAATACACACACACACCTTTTTATTTCTTCATTCATGACAGATCATATGTTATGAAGGTGAGTGTGGCCCCAAATGGGACATTTGGGTACATTTGGAGAGTCCCCAAATGTCCCATTTAAAAATAATTCAGACATTATTGTTTCAGGCAAAAGCAATACATCGATTTTGCAAAGTATCTTCTCGTTAATGTATTTTTAATGTTATTAAACATAAGCCAATTACAGCTTATGGCCCATTGCATTATTGGGTGAATGATCTTTATTAATACCGTTGATTTTATTGATAATACTTTTCTGTATGTAAGTGAAATTTAGGTTTATGATTTCTCACCGTCAGTTATTTCAGAATTTTTTACAGAGGTTGGTGCGATGGATTTTGGGATTGCTCTGTAAAGTTTACATGCCTTAGAAATTATCCAAAAGTTTCTTGTAAAGTATCTCTTAGAACAGCTTTTGTTTAAATGCTGTTTAGATAGTCAGTTTGTGTTTGAAGTTTATACAAACCAATGATACGTGTAAAGAAGTTATGTCAACAGCTGACGTAACAATATATTATATATTTCTGTACAGCGTTTCACATCCCAGAAACCTTCCAGTCTTTTCTATTGCCTGAACTTGTACTATCAGTTTTCCCTGCATTGATCTGCATTCACATTAAATCAATGGATCTTTATCTTATTTGTCATCACTCATGGTTGTGACACGCTAAAATGTTAAATAACAGAGTATAACACACACATTGCCCTCGAAACCCAGAGTCTCTGCTGTGAGCGCACACAAACTACAAAAGCATTGATTTCTCCACTCTCAGTCTGAGAAAATCTGCTTTCTCGCTGGAAACTAAGACTGAATTATTTATTTCTTCATTCAATTTTTATTGCACTCTCCCAGAAGAAAAATAACGCTTCCTCAATTAAACACGCCCCCCACTCGCTCACTATCTGAATATACATGACATATACATTTGAATATCCAGCTGCTCTGTGACCAGAGCCAGAGAGCTTTCTGTGATACCTCAGGTGTATGAGTGATGTCATCAGGTGTGCAAAACAGCAAGAGGATGAAGTGGGAGAGCGAGGAAGAGAGAGAGAGAGCAAGAATGAAGCAAAGGCTGATGTGACAGAGAAACAGCAGCGAGCTCTCCAGGCAAGAGATGAAATATTTTCAATTCTGTCCGGTCCCTGAGCAGCAGGCCTCCACTCCATTTATATGGAAATGAGTTTGTCTTTGCTAAGGTGGGCATAAAGAGAGAGAGAGAGAGAGAGAGAGAGAGGGGAGAGATCACTGTGATTTTTTAGAAATTCTGCTTAAATGATGCAGTTGTATAAAGGCGGTTTGCTGGTAAATAATGTGGGGTGATTTAATTTGACTTTATTTGGCATTTGATGGTATTGTTTTTTTGTGTACTTTAGTTTGTTTACTTTTATTTAAAAGCATTGAAACATCCCTACAATAAATTCTTTGTTTAAATTTGTACTTGGATTTTATAGCTCAGAGAAGATATCTTAAATGCCTGTTTTTGTTACTCTGTTTGCAGATAGTTTGTCCTTGTTTTAAGTGTACAGCTTACTGATGTGTATAAATCGATCAACTGATGCATCGAGCACAATAAGACCTGGTACATGTATTATGTTGTTTGTTATGTTGTTTGTAAGACGCTGCCTTTAGTGTCTGCAAGCTAAACTGCTCTGGCTAAACCTCAGGTGTGGAGATCATCTGAAATCTCCAGATTTCATGGTACTCTTTATGAAGCTTCCCCCAGTGTCCCTCACCTCCAGACATCAGTCCATGTGATGGCCTGCTGAATAATTAGCAGATGTTCTGATCTTCAGATCAGTCTGTTTTCAGGCTGCTCAAGAGCCAGATGGAATCTTGCTGTAATGTTCACGACCAGCTGCTGCTCTGACGTGCCCAGGGCATTGTGAGTTTCTGTGCCCACTCTCTGTTTATCTCATGTTGGTCACAACACCAGTAGCCTGAAGACCGCTGCGGTCCAGCTCATGTGAGGTTCAGTTTCGAGGTTTGTGTAAACACGAGAAAGGACCTCGCCAAGAGGTTTTGTTTGCCTCCAGGGTCTGAAGGCCTCAGGATGGTCTCTGAGATATTATCTGATCTAGAGCGTTGTTTATCTTGTGTACTAGTTTATAATCGGTGCCTCTGTGTCGTGTTGAAAGGGTCAGACTGTTTGTTTTCACTTTGCAGTGAAGACACACTTTCATGTGAGAACAAGGCTTCTTATTGTGTTGATCCTCTTTCCACTGTTATGAAGAGGTCACTCCCTTAGTCTGATCTCAGGTTGGTTTTGAGATTTTCTTCACAATGATTCTTGTTAGGGTTCGTCTGGAGAGGCTGGTCTCAGATCAGAGTGAGAGAGAAGAGTTTTCATGGCGGCCATGGAAACAGATGTGACATTCAGGATTAACAGTGAGTAAACACACTCCAGCCATATGTTGAATGAGACTGTGACCACACAGGAACCTGAAAAGCCTCATTTACTCTCAGATACTATTTTGCAGGTTTGCATCTGATCATATAAACATCTTTTCCTGTAGTTTAGGTGGTATTTAAATTAAGCTTAAATAACAGAGAATTAATATTATTCTCAATTTTAAATATCTCTGTTATCATGTAACATTAGGTTTAAGTATTCTTAATAGAAATTTGGGTTGAGTCTCTGCGAGTTGATCCGCTTCTCACCGTATGAAAGCAATCTTTATTATTGATCAGACAGTTAATATTAAACCATCATGAAAAGAGAACTCACAATGACATTGAATACACAGGCCATCAGAGCCCTGAAAGCACCTACCATCCTGGTTTAAAATCGATTTCTTTTGTAAATACTGTGGGAGTGTTGGAGTGTTTCTTATTGGGTCACAGTGGCCCATCAGAACAAATCAGTGTGTGTTTGCATGTGGATGTTCGTGACTGCACTGTCCGGAAAAGCTAGAATCTCATTGGTATTCCGATGGAATTCATTGTCAGTGGAGATAGCCCCAGCACTTCAGTCACTCTCAGACACGGTCACATGGGCTGAGGAAAAGATGGAGAGGGGACAGAGATTCTCAAAACAGAAAAGAAAGGGACAGTGTAAGTATATGGAGAAAAAACAAGGAATATGAATTGCAATTTATATTTGGCCCTTATAGGCGATGGGGGCTAGTTTGTTAACATATTGAAAGTGTGTGTTATACTGTAATATTTAAAAGAGGGACATTCACATTATAGAGAGTGATTGGTTACAAATGTGTGTAGTGCAGGATGAGTCAATAATATTTTTGACTGTTTCCCAGCAGAGGACAGCACATTTAAATGCCTGAATCAGCTGTGAAGTTTGTCAACATTTAGTCACTGATGCACTAAAGCCCCAAAAGTCTATTTCTATTTCAGTCTATTTTTTAATTAAAATCTTTTTTCATACTGTCGTTATTCACATCCACTTCATCTTGGACAAAATCAGAAACCGTTTGTAAACTAGCATATTTGTTGACAAGGTTAACACTGCCTAAATCTTTTTGTGCACTATTAAGGGCCGACTGCATGTGTTGTGTTATTTCTCTTTTCTCCCTCTCTCTCCTACACACTCTACCTCCCCGCGGCTGTCAGAGAGAGGCGTGTGGGCAGCGTTGTGATAGGAATAGATGTTCCCCTAACTGAGACCTGAAAAAGCCATTTGAAATCTGCTTGATGGAAAACAGTAGGTAAGGAGTGGGCTGCTTGCTTTATTGCACTCTCTTCATCTCTCTATCAGTTGTTCTCCCCCTCCGTGCCTGTTGTTCCCGCCGGTTCGCCCTCACCCGTCTCTTTTCTTTATTCTGCTGTCCTTTTTTTCACCTTCTCTCTATCGAAAACGCTCCTCCATCTCATCTGGCTTAAAACACTCGTTTGCCCTTTTCTGTCTATCACATACAGTCTTATCCTCTCTCCTCTGTTTCTCTTTCACTTTTATTTTTTATCTGGCATGCGTTTCTTTCCACCCACACTCAACATACTCTAAATGATTCCAAGTGTCTGGGCCCTGAGCATCACACACACACACACAAAGCTTTAAAGAAACGAGTCAATCACACAGGGTATTAGTGGGAGGGACATTCTCATACTAGAGAGTATCTGATTGGACATAAATATGTAGAGTGCAGGATGAGTCATCAATATTTCTGTCTGTTTTCCCCACCCCAAAACATGACACCTGATTGTATAGTTATAGTATAAACCAACAGAGGTTGACTAAACTATGCTAACTAGCCAAATCTATATCTCTTAAGTCTGCTACATTGTTGTCACACAATGTCATTTGTCTTTTACTATTTTACTATTTGTCCAGTTACTATAGTTGGTCATCAGGTTTTCCATACGTACAGCTGACATACTGTGTGCAGTATACATACTGCAGTACATACTGCAGAGACAGTATAGTGTGATATTCAGAACACAGCCTGTCTTCTGCTCTGACCTTCAGTTTATGGCACTGTCTCATTTCCCCGATGTTGCATCATCGCTCTTTCATGTTTCCTCACGGTTTTTCCTCCCATTTTTTTCATCAATAATTGAGATTTTTAAGACGTTGGCATGAATAATTCAAAACATGTTTAAGCATATAGCACACGCAGCGAGCCTGTAATTTAAGCCTTAAAGGTCTTTGTTATGAGGAGGCGTCTTAGTGGCTCCACAATGTATGTAAACAAAAATGCTTTGGCTTGCTTCACGTGCCTCTTTCTGGCATTTGTGCTTTATTTTTCATGTGAAATGAAATCTTCTCTCGTTCTCTCTGTGACAGATTGCACGTGTGTATGACTGAATTTTTCCAGCTGAAAGAGAAACACAGACTCCGGGACAAGCGGCCTTGTATTCATTGACACCTGGGCATGTTTTTGTTCAGGATTAAAATAATGCTATTTTATTTTTTTGAGTTTCATGTTTTATTTGACGGAATTTTCAGTCAAAAGCTAATATGTATTTTCAAACCTCAACAGTCATCTGAAGTGTTCACAACTATGAAAGCGCCGCAATGAAACTCATTCATTTACTGTCACTTCATCTCTCTCTAAATGTTTCTGCTAATGGATATCGGCACTGCGCTCGATTCCGACTGAAACGATGTGATGTGACAGAATTAAGTTATGAAATTTCTAAGTTGTGATTGGACATAAGCAGTTGAGAGTGAAACGGTCACGTTTCAATCACACAATCAAAATGAAAATGCTGTTTCATCTGCCAGCATATACACATGTATTTCAATTGAACAAACAGAGCAAGAGAGACGCGGTGTGATTTTTTTCCTACTTTTGTTTGATATACGCTACTTTTTGCTACCTACATCAGCCACAGTGTTTACGTTCACATGTATGAATTCACCACAGCTCTCCCTCGAGAACGTCTGTGTTTACACTTCACACCGACGCCGTTTTTGAACCCTGATGACTTTCTGAGCGTTTGTAGACGTGCACACAGATCAGACGGCGTGGTACTCACTTCCTGTTTCACAGGTGATATCACAGGTGCTGTTCTGAAGAATAAACAGAGGCGAGACACTGAACTCACATGAGCTGCAGATTTTGTCACGTGTATGTCGAGCTGACTGGCTGACTGCACACTGTTAAAATCACACATTTCACACAGCAGAGGTCTGAGATGTAGGCACATGACTGCTCTTTCAAAAGGGGTGAAGGGGGCATTTACTGAAGCCGTGCTCCAGCTTGAAGGTCAAACCGAAATGGCCGTGTGTCGACAGCTAACGTTTGTGGTGTGTGGTCAGCAGTGTTGCTCGCTTCACACAAAGGCAAATGTTTAGCTTCCTGTGCAGGGGACAGCACCCACGTCTACATATCTGTCTTGTTTTCATCGCAGGTTGAACACATATTGTTCTGCAAGACTTCTTTAGCCTTTGTAGGTCTGCGTGTCCGCAGATGAACTGCATGTGGCTGCAAAGGTCAAAGCGTAACAGGAAATGGCTTTTACTGCATGCACAGCAAGTGAGGCTTTGTTCTAGTGCATGCTAAATTTAGCACCCTACAGTGTAGATACTACAGTAATGCTGAGCATTATCTTTACTATATCTTACCTAATCCCTGTCATGCAAATTGGGCCACGTCACGGCTGTCTTTTGGCTCACCGGTAATGGCTGTTTACGTATGTCGTGTCCTGCTTATCTGCCCACAGGCTGTTTTAGCTTCACTGCATGTCGTCACACTATGCCATCTTTCTAATTCTCTTTCTGAACAGGCACTTAATGTGATGGCTTGTCTGCCAGGCCTGGCAGCTCTCTCCTGTATCACCACTGGACAGATTCCCAGCCTGTGTCTCTGAAGCATCGGCCATTTCCTTGCAAAAGTAGCAGCCAAAATCGTTAGTCACCGGCACACTGTGACACAGTGATGGCTGGAAGGGCCTGAAAAGAAGGATGCTTGTGCGTGTAGTCTGTATTTCCGGAGGAGAAAACCTGGCATGGTGAATGCCTATATCAACGGTTTTCAGAAGCTGGCCTGAAAACGGAGGGATTTTTAGCACCAGGTTCAGCAGCAGCAGGCTGGTGAGGTGGGAATGAATCGCCCTGCAGTGTCCAGGAAAGAGAATCACAGAGATCTCTCTCATACCCCAGATAGTTCCCATATTCTATTATTTATTATGTGCTTTTATGTTGTATGTCAACTACACTGTATGTCCATGTCCATGAAGAAATAAATACTCATTTTCAGATTTTTCGTATGTCTTTACTGTCTACAGTAGGCACTACAGTAATAAAGCTAACAAACGCATGACCACATAACTCTACATTTGGTTTCACAGACTCTTTAAATGCCTTTAGATTTACATACTGTATCTCTGTTGTGGAATTATGCACAACAGATGTTAATTTGACACACAGCGTGTGCTGTATTCATATTATTGTCACCAGACAAGAGATTCCAGGGATTTTTGTACTGTTTACCTCGAGCCGTCTTAGTGTAGCGTTCCTTTGTTGTGGGCTGTTAGCAGGGAGTATAAATGGCTGGAGGATTAGAGGCAGGGATTTGTTTAGAGCAGTGTGAGGTAGATGGCAGCAGTGTTTGCCTCAGTGCCTCGGCCGTGATGCTCTCCCTTCATGACGCAGTAGCCCTCGCACTGACGCTGTCTGAGCCTGCAGTACTGAGGTAATGTATGCAGGAAAGAACATCAGACGCTGTCAACAACAGAGCGTGGGGGTGTGGATGGAGAAATAGATACACATGCACGATTCATGAGCAGCACAAAGATATATACATCCATAAATCCATCTGTTGTTAACTTTATTTTCTCCCTGCCTCTGCTTTCCACTCTTCCTGGAAAGTGACAGGCTGCGGTCGATATGTACATGTCAGGAGAATTAGCTGCCACTGTACCTACGCTCACTCACAGATGAACCTCTGACAGTAACTGCAGTAGGACAGGTGCACGCGGCTACAGGAGTGCACTGTGCTCCTCTCCGTCTCCTGCAGGGAGGAGCAGAACAACACGTTTTTCCTCATAAACACGCACCTGGAAGTGCACGATGTACTATTACAACAGCTGCCTTTCCAGCACGTGTGCTTTTGTTATTGCTTATAGGCGAGTTAGACGTTATGTCACAGTGACAATGTGAAACATTTACAATTCGTTTTAAAGTGAGGAGTTTCTTTGAATTATAGGTACAGCGCACTGAATCAAAATCACTGTTGTTTGCTCCTCATCATTTTGTTATTTACTATTATTTACTAAATAAATAATTTTGTGTTTCACATACATGAAATTATTATGTTTTGTATGTAAAACATGAAATGCAACATTTTAAATAAACTTCATAAAGCTTTATTTAATACAACAGCAGTTTGTAGTGACCCATGTGCGATATTTCCTTATAAAGCTCATAATGCAGCTCGCAAATCAAATCCAAAATATGACAGCATTTTTGGGTAAACTATTACATTTGTGGTGAACTATTCCTTTAAATCTTTTAAAACGCTGTCTCTTTAATATGTTTGTTGGGAGCCAAAACAAGCCTGACAGGATTTTTTGATGATTTCGAGTGCAGTCATGTGGAAGCGTGTGATGTGGAGGGGGTGTTCAGAAAGAGTGATCAGGGGCTTGAGGAGAGTGTGATGTTATTCACACTTTACAGTCTGATATTCGCAGCCTTTGTCCTAATGTGGCTCTGTGAACACTGATGCAGACTGAAGGCTGTGTAGGCAACTTCCTGGCCTGAACTCCACTCAAAAACCCACACAGCCAGCCGGCTCTTTTTAGATACTCAACATTAGGTCTGGCCAAGACTCATCGCAGAGTGCGGACTGGAGGTAGACTGAACGTGTTGAGAATAACCTGTATGGACTCGACTGAGGGCTTCACAGACCTTCCTGTGTAGTTCAGCTTGCAATAATGGCCTGAAGGACACATAGATCAGCTGATAGACTAGCTGATGTCAGAAGACTCAGTATAAACATGCATGCTACAGTGCGAGTTATGCATCATTACGACTGATGTCAGAAGACTCAGTATAAACATGCATGCTACAGTGCGAGTTATGCATCATTACGACTGATGTCAGAAGACTCAGTATAAACATGCATGCTGCAGTGCGAGTTATGCATCATTACGACTGATGTCAGAAGACTCAGTATAAACATGCATGCTACAGTGCGAGTTATGCATCATTACGACTGATGTCAGAAGACTCAGTATAAACATGCATGCTACAGTGCGAGTTATGCATCATTACGACTGATGTCAGAAGACTCAGTATAAACATGCATGCTGCAGTGCGAGTTATGCATCATTACGACTGATGTCAGAAGACTCAGTATAAACATGCATGCTACAGTGCGAGTTATGCATCATTACGACTGATGTCAGAAGACTCAGTATAAACATGCATGCTACAGTGCGAGTTATGCATCATTACGACTGATGTCAGAAGACTCAGTATAAACATGCATGCTACAGTGCGAGTTATGCATCATTACGACTGATGTCAGAAGACTCAGTATAAACATGCATGCTACAGTGCGAGTTATGCATCATTACGACTGATGTCAGAAGACTCAGTATAAACATGCATGCTACAGTGCGAGTTATGCATCATTACGACTGATGTCAGAAGACTCAGTATAAACATGCATGCTACAGTGCGAGTTATGCATCATTACGACTGATGTCAGAAGACTCAGTATAAACATGATGCTACAGTGCGAGTTATGCATCATTACGACTGATGTCAGAAGACTCAGTATAAACATGCATGCTACAGTGCGAGTTATGCATCATTACGACTGATGTCAGAAGACTCAGTATAAACATGCATGCTACAGTGCGAGTTATGCATCATTACGACTGATCTCAGGGGGTTGGGAAACAACAACAGGAAACATTGTCCAGGGATCCTGTCCATTAACCGTAAACATCTACATGAATCTATACATTATTTGATATGGTGCAAGTTATCTCCAAGCTAACCAGGTAAAATCAAACAAAGGATACAGCTTGTACACAACCTGGCATTCTAGAAAAGCTCTTTGACTAGGTTTGGTGTTGAAAAGGACAACATTAACCCATTATTACTACTGCAAAACAGTTCAGTTGTTTGGAAAGAATTGGTTAACAAACCAGTTTTTTGTGTACTAATTAGCACGTACGACATCATGGGCTGATGCTGTTTACTGACAGCAGGTAAAGAAAGAGAAGGCAAAATGCTACACTGTGAGTTTGCACTGTGATATTTATCTGGTAAGAGAGACAGAGGAGAGAGAGATGAGCACAGATGAAATGCAGCGGAGTGAGAGAGAGAGAGAGAGAGAGAGAGAGAGTCCACTTCTGCATTAAAAGAGCATCTGTGTGCTGTAATCAAGAATAAACTAATCAACAGCTCTCATTCAGAGAGTCTTAAACCAACAGATTCATTGAATTAAGCTGTTCTGTTTGTAGAGCGATACTCAGACACACTCGTGAATAGAGAATCACACATCTTCAGTCACACACTTACATTCGTGAATGTATCTTTGATCAGCGTGAAGTGAAAACACTGAAAACTGCAGCAGTGACGTGTTGTGTATTATCTCTATGAATTGTTTTATTTATTTCTCACAGGTCTAATGTTTGTGCGGCTGTAGTTTTTAGTCTGTCTATGAAAGCCAAAGAAGACAAAGACATGATTTGAGCCAAGCTGTTTAGAAACGGCCCCTCTGCCTCATACACTGTCCCCCACACACACTCCCCCAACTGCAGACGCTTGTGTCACGGCATCAGAACAAACTGAACCGTACGTGTACATTATTTATATATATCAAATAGGCTTGTAATCAACAGATTATTTTTATACGTTTATATATGTTTTTATATATACTGGCACATTGTTACAAAACAGCTGTACCAGTGAAAAATATCCAAAGATATTTAACAGTGAAATAAAATGAAGATATATTTCAGCAATGTCAGCAGTCATACTGTCAATAAACAGATGCACAGAACACTGTGCATCTGTTTATTGACGGACGGACGGACAGAAATATCAAACTGAACCGCTCTGACAGACACGTGAACACACGTGGTCGCACGCGTGAGGGATCAGTGGAGGGGATCAGGGATCCCCTTTCTTCAGGAAAAAGGATGCTCACCTGTGAGTGCCGTTGCCTAGCAACAGCGGAGCAAGCATCCTCTTGTCCTGTGTCTTTTTCCCCTGTTCTCTTTTGAAACGGTATTAGAATACAAATGAAAACAAATGGCTTACACTGGCTTTATTTGATCATGTAATGTGCCTTCTTTTATCACCCACATCATTATGGTTTTCTTAGCGATTACTCAAAAGTTTGTGCCGAGGTTAAAAAAGCTGTGAAATTCAAAGAGACGCAGGGTTAGTATTTAGACAGGCCGGCCTATGATTTTAAAAGCATCTCTCCAACATTAGAACAATGTTTGTTCTCCTGTAATGCACATGGTCTCTCTCCTTCAGTTTCCAGAGACACACAGAGAGAAAATGCCTCTGGAAATCCACATTTCTCTCCTCTGCAGTGTAAGCACGTCAGCCCACAGAACCGCGAGTGGCCTCAGGGCACAGGGAAAGATGGGAACTCTTCCTCAAGGGTGTGTGAGGTAGACAGAAAACACAGCAAATAAACAGCCCACACTCCTCATGTGTACAAGACTCGAGAAGGCCCTGAAGCGAGGTCTGCACATCTCCCAAATTCTCTCTCTCCCCCAAAGTCTCCAAAAACAGTGATGCCGCCCCCTTAAAAAATCTCCCAAGACAGGAGATCAAAGACCGCCAGTACGTGATCTTCGTCATCTCTCCGCATCCCACACCATGATAAACTTTCTTGTCTTTTCTCTCTTTTTTTAAATTAGAAGAGTGCCACAACAATGTGGGATCTGTCGCACATGTTTCCCAAAGGAGCTTCAACTCAGGAAGTTCATTAGGAGAGGGGAAACACTGAACAGATAAACAGTGTTCAAAGCACCTCGTATTGCCACAAAAGTGCATTCCTGCAACTTTTGAGAAAGTTGGACAGTTGCTTTGAAAAAGATTTTGTAAAATGAGTTTGAGTTCTCTCTCTCTCCTAAGACTTCTCTATGGTTGCCTACGCATGAAAAATAAAACATTTCATTTTGCTGTGCAATATTGACACAAATCTTTACAGCATGTGACTGGATGTGTAGCTTTAGTGTTTCACAGTAGTTTAGCTGGATACGTGTGACACTAGCAATATCGTCATGAAATGGGATGACAGTTATCGTTAACATCCACAGCGAGGAAAACCACACAGCCAATCAGCAGCAGCCGTTTTACGTACCTCATTTTTATTCTGACACAAATGTGTGTTTATGTCTACAGGTCAGTATTAGCAAAGAGCTGCACTGTAATAAGTCATTAGTCGTATGCTACAAAACAATGACACGCGTGAGACACTGCGCGGGCCTCGCTTATTATCATCGCTAGTGATAACCCTCAGGTGCTTTACTCGTCATTTCAGAGACGTTTTAAACGTTTTAGTTACTGGATTATGATTATTGGGCGGCAGTCCCCTCTAGATTAATTTAAATAAAAATTATTGCTCAGGCACATGAGAATCTCTGCCTAGCAGCGTTCCTCGCGAGCCTCGCTAATGATAAATGATGAAGGTCAAGCTCCGGATGGTCTGGATGATGAGCACTTCTTCCGGTCAGACGGGATTATGTCTGCGCTACAGAGAGCATGTCAATACATCTCACCGCCTCACCTTTACAAACTGACACAGCAGAAGTCTTCAGCAGTCCGGACCATTGATTTACTGAAAACAAGAACATAACTCACACTGCAGACATCTGCTCTCCTGCACTGTATGTGCATCTGTCAGACATAAAGGAGATGAGCTCTGCAAAGAGCTTCTGTTTTTAAAGTTGTGTCATTTCTGGGTCTGTTATATAAAACCTGTTTCAACTCTAACTACTATGTAGGTTGTGTCTGTCTGCGCTGTTTTAAACAATTATAAAGTAAACGTGCACTAGAGTGACACAGGCTTATTGAATGTATAAGAAGGTGCGCAGGATAAATTTAGAAACAGGTGACGTGTTTGCCTATACAGACACGTGAACGGTCACGTTTCCTGCCACTGAGAAGCCCATCTGACTTCCTGTCAGCTCTCCTGACCCTCCTCACACTGTAACACTGGAGCTGTCACGGTTTCCATCAGGGTTCTTCTGGTCCAAAGTTCTCCCACCCTGAAGCACAACCAGCTCTCTGTGTGAGTCATTTGTAAAGCTCTCGCTCTTCTCGTGGTGAACCCTGTGTGCAGAGCATCTGCTGGGCTGCAGATCAGGCCCGACAGCACCTCCTCAACACTGTCACATTGTAATGCGGCTGAACCCCCTGCACTGGTGCTGCAGGTGTCTGCAGGGGTGGGACTATGTTGTTTACCACAAGCAAATATTTAACCAAACAAGACTGATGTGGCACTGTTACATCATTTTAGATGCCGTTTCCTCAACAGATAACATACCTGATGTGAACAACAGAGAGGGAATGATGATCGACTGGTCATTCAGTAACTACTTACTAGCAAGGATGACTAGTAAAACTAGATTTGTACTCTTTCTATAAGAGTGAATGTTTTTTCTAGTTATATTCTAGTTTTACTATAATAATATATATAAAATACATATGTTTACATAAACGGTGCCCAAAAATATTGTTTTGAATGTCTCTAATCGATTTAATAATCAGTATTTCTCAGAACAATTTAAGTTCATTATAAGACGGCTCTTTAATCGAGACTTCAGTAGAGTCTTTTGTACAGTGGCCTGAAAGAGCCAGCTGTTTCCTGCACATGAAACATGGCATGTGGAGGGACGGGGCCGTTTTCATCAGTGCTGTAAACTGTTCATAGATTCATTCACAGAATCCTGTTGCCCAGTATCTTGTTTTACAAAAAGTCTGCAAATGACAGATTGCTTATCAGGTGATTCAAAGAGACAGAAATGAGAAGATATAAAGGAAAGCCACTGATGCCACGACATGTTCATTTTAACAGGGGGCAAAAAATCATAACAGACATTGTTTCTTAGAAATAAAGCGTTTGTTTTAGTCTTTCTGTCCTTTGGTCTGAGAAAATATTACAGTCTGCAGATTTGAAGTGATTTTAATACCTTCTTTTGCCGGGGACAAAAAACATCCTGAGAGAAACTTACTGCTATTCAAAACTTCTCAATTATGTTTCATATAAATTGTGATTTTTATTCCCTGCGCGTCTTCAGTAGGCGAGACAATTTCTCACATAACAGTAAAAGTAACTGTGAGAATTTTCTCACAAGAGCTTCAGTTCTCATTTAAAATGAGAGATAACCAGAAAAACCCTCAGCATTCCTCTCTATTCTCTCTTCATTTCTTTGTTCAAATGAACGTCCATCTTAAATAATTTGAAGCGGCTTCATTTGGATGACAACAGAGGGTCTGTTATAGAGCAGTGAGCACTAATCTGGTCTACCGTCCATCTGTCCTGCTGCAGAGACGTGGCCCCATTCAGCAATAAGCTGCTGAAATCAGGAACACACGCTGCCCATCGCAGGTTTCAGCACGTCTCCCCCCCCACTGCAGCAGCGTCTGTTTTGTGTTAGCCTGTTAGCTAACAGGACGCCCCAGATTCTTCCTGCACAAAGTAAAACGTGCGCAACTGCGAGGTTGTTTCGTACAACTGCTGCATCATAACAGGAAACACTCGGGCACATGCGGAAGAAAACATGCGGCGATTAGCTTATTAATATAATCAGTAAATGTTTGGTGCTTGACTGAGATCCACCTGATTATATTAGGAACTTTAAAAGAGCATTTGCGAGGCAGAAGTTACAGGCAGTATGTTAATGCACAGAGCTTCCTGTGAGAGTAATGAGTACCCACAGTTCCCTGCTGAGAGAGGAAACTGAGGGATTCCCACCTCGGCAGCACAGCCAGTGTCAATGAAATAAGAACCAAAATTTCACAATGGCTGCTGTCAGGGGATTCCGGCCTCCTGTTCGCTCCCAAACACAGCCTGACTGTTTAAATATCTTTGGATTTGCCTGTCTGCCTACAGGGAGAATCTGCTATTTAAAACCGCTGCATGTATGAGATGACAGTCATGACGGACAGGAAATTTGCATGTTTATTTATAGTTCTGACTTATAGTTCTGATGTACTGCATCTGTTTAAGTAAATTAATATTTAGCAATTTTTTAAAGGACATGAAAGGGGAAGTGTGTGTTGTTTCAGTTTTTTTACTTTTCTCTGTTTAAACATCTCGACTAGCTCAACACTAGGTCAACCAATGGTGTGACTATCGGGTTGTTGATCATGGAAGCCGCTTTGAAAAAAATAATTATTTGTTCAATTCCATTTGACAGAAATTACAGACTTCTAAAGAAAACAGAATGAAAATGAATCTTTGAAGTGTATTAGAATGGCCTATTGTGCTTTTTATATCTTTCTAAACATGTCTAAAGAGTCGGCTGGTGCTGCTGCAAATGGTTAAAAGATCCAGATCTAAATTCTTTATGAACAGATTGAGTTCTTTTGAAAATTTTATGTTAATGTAACAGCTCGGTGCAAAAAATCAGACCCAAAACTCAATTTATCCTGTCAGGCCGTCATTGACTTAATTTTGAGATTTACAGAAACATTCTCTGTACCTGCAGGCGAGGATAAAGGACAGCGCTCTGCAAAACGCAGGGTGAGGCTTTCTTGCTTCTTTTTACATTTCAGAGCATCTGTCTCATTGGATTGATTTACTGCAGCGTGTGATGCAGAAGAGTATTGACTGCTGCTGAGCTGTGATTCTCTTCCGCTCTGACAGGACTGAGCATCTCCAGCTGACCGTCTCAGACATTACAGAAAAACATCAGTCAATGAGCTAAACACGGGCACATAAATGTCTGGGCCAGAACATACAGTTTACCTTTCAATAACTATGCATTTTCTCATTGATACTTTTCTGCATTTAATAACTTATATCTTGTTGCAATGCATTGTGGGATTGCTGTTTCTGCGATTACATGCAGCTTATTATTCAGTCTGGAGCCATCTTAAAATGCTTCTCATCTAGACAGCCCA
Organism: Chromobotia macracanthus; assembly: GCA_036877525.1. Lineage (NCBI taxonomy): Eukaryota > Metazoa > Chordata > Actinopteri > Cypriniformes > Botiidae > Chromobotia > Chromobotia macracanthus. The sequence goes on along the minus strand of JAZGTH010000033.1, from coordinate 1,303,461 downwards.
TTATGTTTTGGAACAGAGCAGACATTTAAGTAAGGGCCCTCAGATTCAGTAACTGTAGAGCTGTACAGAGTTGACACTGAGGGGACAGCAGTGATGAGAGAAACACCAGCGCAGATCAGAGGATCATCTGTCCCTCCACAACCTCAAACCGATGTGAACAGATCAATACATAATATCTTACAAATTGAATTCGACCCTGATCGACCCAAAGAGGCGGGAAGCTTGCTCTGCCATTTGTAGACGGTTTTACTGCAAATCCTGTGTGTGTCTTTGTGAGTGTCTGTGTGAGTGTCTGTGTGTGTGTGTGTGCGTGTGTGTGTGCGTCTGTGTGAGTGTCTGTGTGTGTGTGTGTTGTGTGTGTGTATGTGTGTGTGTGTATGTGTGTGTGTGTATGGGCGTGTGTGTGTCAGTATGAGTGTCTGTGTTTTTGAGTGTGTGTGTGTGTGTGTTGTGTGTCTGTGTGGATAGGTTTGTGGCATATGGACTCAAAGAACATGGAATATGTCAAGTTTTTACAAAGTCTTGTTTTAGAGTGACAGATGAATCAAAATGTAATATTATATAAAGCTTAGCATAGCTTGATCTGAGATGGACTCTGCATAAACATGTTACATGTATACGTGTATATACAGTATATACAGAGCTACAGTATTAACGTCACTGTGTGCAGGAAAAGTTCAGTTTAACAGTGTGACTGTTCCTGTTTTTAACTTCCTCCTGCACATGAACATGTTTTACATGGCTTCTGTATGAGCCAATACTGGAGACAGAACATGGCACAGATGAAGTCCTGGTGTTCATTCTGTCCAACTTTATAATTGCTCTTGATGCAAATGCATTTATTGAGTACAACTGAATAAACACACATCGTCTTTGTCAATGCATGTCTGAGCGTGTGTATGTATTCTAGCGTGTGTATGTATTCTAGTGTGTGTGTGTGTGTGTGTGTGTGTGTGTGCATGTAAATGTGAAACTTGCTGAGTATCAGTGAAGCTCTTGGGCAGAAATGACGAGGCCTCCGTTTCTCTGAAGCTGTTGTGTTATGTTTACCAGAAACCATTTCAAAAACCTTCCTACAATCGTGCATCAAACATGATGCGAAGAGAAAGAGCAACACATACAGGGTTATCAGCTCAATCTCCAGTACAGCCCGCTGTTTGTTTTCAAAGAAAGTCAGAGTCATTTCATTAAAAACTGTGTGATATATTTCATAGTGGTTAAAGTGAGACTGCGATAATTGTCACAATGCTTGCGATCTCACGCTGCATCAGAACAAAACGGGTTCTTGTGTTGCCGTCTGTGTGCGTAATGTTTTTGCATACACTTACGAAGGACTCATGACCGGCACCATCATGAGTCCACCCAACTGACATCCTGCAGTTGATAGAAAAGAGAGGAACACATTTCTCAGTCAAACACGGTTTCTGCCACCCAACGTCTGAAAGACTCGTCCACAAGCCAATCCTTATTGATTGACCCAACACCCTCCACAGAACCTGTAGACATCACGCCAGGGTTCCTGATGCCTCCATGAACAATTAAATCCAGCTGAGAAGTGTTTGTTTCAAAGCCAGTTGGATGTTCCTCAGATGCTAGTGGTCTTTCTTCTCGTATATGATGGATGGCCTTGAAGGAGGAATGTGTTAACTTCATTAAAATAACAAAATTTGTTTACATTTCTTCCCATTTGTAGGAGATCAGATGTAGTAACCCGCTTTGATTTGCTGTCTTCTGTAGACCTGAGGTTTCTCGTGAAACCTCATTGGGTCAAATTATGGCTTCTCGTTACTGTTAATTAAACATCAAACATTTTGACTAGCTGTGTGTTACATGCCATTTAAGAGTTTAAAAATCTGAAAAAATCTGGGGGAAACACTTTTCTAGAACATACTAATCTACAACATGCTCACGGCAGCAGATAACCTGTAAAGCACAAGATCTTCTTACACACTGACCTTTAAAACTGTTCCCCCCCCCCTTTGTTCTTGGGTGGCTGACACTGTGTAAAGGTGTGACAGAATTTTGCCAACAATCTTTTCAACACCTCATTAGTTACTTTACATAATATACACACATACACACAGAGCTGTGGAAACTTATCCGCTCTGTTAAATGAATAACATATTTACCCTCACCTGCATGTTAGTCCAGTGCATCGTAAACATATTTAACCTGGTTTAAACTCATATGTGAACTAAACGTTCATTCTGCAGGTGTGAGGCCTCTTTTTAATGCAAGTCACTTAGAATCACTTTGAAAAATATGATCACTACTATAACCACAGTAAGTAAAAATATGACTTATATTAAAAGTCAAATATGAGGTTAAAATAACTTTATCTGTTCACCCAGTGGGATGCGACTGCTGGTTATGATCTTTAACATGTCAAACTAGAAATTTGTTGTATGTCAGCCAACCCCCAAACCTTTACACAGAGAGAGAGAGAGAGAGAGAGAGAGAGAGAGAGAGAGAGAGAGAGAGAGAGAGAGAGCACCTGTCTGTATTCCCTCATCAGTGCATGTCAGTGAACTGAAGTGGGTGAGTGGGTGTTAAGACAGGCTGTACGGGAAGCAAAACCATCTCTGTGATTATCACACCGAAGAAAAGTAACCAGCTGGAGGTGTGTGTGTGTGTTGGTTAACACATAAACATCAGCTGATATCCAGTCATACATTTTTCTGATGTAAACACAGCGTTACATAGGGCTTACGGCACGGATGGCACTGTTTCTCTTTTACACGCAGCATAAAAATAAGTCACACCTCATAATATTTTGAAGAGTTTGCCGACATGCCATTTCTTTCATTGTAACATGACAGGAAACCACTGACTTCATTTACTCAATTCACACTCATGTATAAGAATTCAGAGTGAAAATTTCCAGAAGAATTATGATCACATTCCATGTAGCTCTTGCTGACAGAAGCTCGTCGTTTGTTGATGTGCTCTTGTTTTCCATGTTAATGCCAATAAAATATGTTATTTTGTTAGCAACAAGTGCACAAAACAAACATGCACAAAACAGTGTTATAAATAATACTGAGAAACATCCACGTGTCCAGTAGATTATAAACAAGCACGTAAGCAGAAACACTGAAGGGCACAAGAAAACAGTGCTGAAGCACACAGCCGCCTTTACTCTTGTGATGCTTCATCATGAACTGATATACCTGACGGAGGTCTTATGACTAAAACGTTAAAACAAAACTCTTTCAAGCTATAGCAATACATAGCTTTAGAAAACTTCCCCAGTACAGTGAAATGAAACGGTATTACAAAGACTGACACATCATTTCATTCATCAAAGAAAGCTGTGAAACAGACACCTTTCTCTCTTTTAAATGAATCATTGCTGATATTTAAATGACCATCTCAAATGAAGATTATCTGAGGCAGCAGAGCCTCTCCAAACATCCTCATGACACTCCTGCAGCATTTCTGAGTGAGCATGCTGGACTTCACGTCTCTTGTTTGTTTTATGTCTTCTGCAGCTGTTCTCACTCGTTCACTCTGTGCGCGAAATGACGTCAAAGGACAGCCATTCGCCAGAGCTCCACCTCCTTTTGGTTCGTTGCCATAGCAGCCGTTCCCACTTCCTGCCAGAATGAGGTTTCCTCTGTTCATTCATTTCTTCACTCCGTCTCTTTTTATTTTTTCAGCGTCTCAGCTGGATTTACAGAATCATAAAAGGACCTCGCCGCACATCGAGCTGAGAGATTCCTGACTGAATGAAGTCTGGAGCTGTTTTAAACCCGGCTTGCAAATTTAGGACTTGTGCCATGCGGTTGCTAAGGTGTTCTGAATGGTTGCTAGGGAACTGAAAAAGTCAAATGATCCCATCCCTGAGTTTGATATGCTTGGGTTACTCCTTCAGTGTAAGGGTTTATGTTTTCTAATAATCTGTCAGATGAAAAATCATATCTGATCATTAGATTAAAAAGTAAAACTGCTCCATAAAAGCAAAAGACAGTGTTTTTCTTCATAATTATAATCGCTTCTCATGGAGTAGTTTTCCAGGGCAATGGAGTTCACGGCTGCAGAGATTTTGGGTTTGTGTTATTCTGTTCTGCTTTCTGGGCCCGTGTTTCTCCTTGCGAGTGAACGTGGCAGAGGAGAAGTTGCTGTTTCGGGTATGCGTGGGTTGCCTGTATTTTCCACTCAGTCAAACCTCAAGGAACTTTACTGAGATACACGAGACGACAGCCGCAGCTTGTGTTAGTTAACGCGTTACATGAGGTCTCCTGGGTTAAGCTCGTCTTTTGCAGAGCTTCTCCTTTGAGTGCTACAGGCAGTTATCAAGGCTCTGTGCCAAACATAAAAAAGGCCAAGTGCCTTTAAACAGCACCTGTGTCATTTATCAACAACTTCAGCTGGTATTCACAAAGGAACCATAAGCTACATGCCTGTTAATTTGCAAACGGTTCATCTCGGGCCATTTTAGCCCCTTTTCCACCAGAGCTGACATTTAACCTGGGCAAGTGAATCCAAAATCAGTTTTGTGGAGAGGGAGCTGCCAGTTGATGCTGATTTGTTGTCTTCCCACCTGTTTGAAGTGCGAGGATAGCTTGGCCTTTATATCAAAGCGTGGTGAGATAAACCATGTCGTCTGCAAAGCAGGTCTTTGGAACCCCATAGCAGCAACACGTAATAACACAATTAGCTTCGACAGCCTGTAATTAGCCTGCAGATCATTTGGAGATGTTTCGCTAGCATCTGCAACACAACGAGGGGCGGGTCACGTCCTGCTGTCACGATCGGTAAATGAGAGGCGGCGATTATTAATTTCTAGGGCAAGGTTGTCAGTGTTCAGCGCTCTGTGGTTTTGGCCTGCGGTAACATGTCATGAAACTTGCTAAAGGTCACCGCTATATGACGCTTCTCAGAGCTTGAAGAATTGTACTAGAAAGAAGACCACACTTAGCCTGTCCTACTTAGCTGTGACACCGAAAGAAACAGTCCAGGGCTAATTAAAGAAACCATATTTAATGTCATGCGAACTGCGGTAATGAGGACGACACATGCACTATTTCCACACACAGTCAGTGACAAATGCTGCGTCTGAAATCTTCATTAACAGCGCAGAAGACGGCTTGGCCATGCCACAGATAAATCTTACTGTTAATTCACCATTAACAGTGCTGGAGCAGGTCAAAGGTCTGCAGGACAGCTGGAAAAGCATGAGAACCACACAGAACCCTTCTGTGTCTCCACAAACAGCAGAGAAGGACAATAAGGACGAACTATGATGGTATTAAAGAACTATTCAAACCCAACAGCTGTATAAATAAAACGAAGTTTTAAACAGATCGCCGTTCTTCTCTTTCAACCACACAAGCCTTCTAAGAAGTTACATAAGAGTTTTTACTTTGTGTACGAGCATAGCAACCCTTCTGTAAACTTACTGAAGGGATCCCATGGTGCTTTTCAGTTTTGTTTATCTTTTATTTCTCTAGTACCATTAAAAAATGAAAACATTTTTGAGCAAGAAAATGATGATTCAAAGAACAAAAAGATCACCCTCATGCCATCCCAGGTGTTTTTGTCTTTCCTTCTTCTGCCAAACAAAGATAAAAAACACTAAATAAAGTAACACATCTCCTCTCAACAAAGCCAAACAGTTTGAGATTTTATTCACATTTGTAGTAAAAATGGTGCAAAACAAATCACACACCAAAGTTAACACTTCACCTCACACTCACCCTGTATGAGCAAAACTAAAATAAAAATAAAAGTGCCTGTGAAAACACACCCAAACCTACACAAAGTGCCGACATTAAAGCAGTTCACAGATTCACTCAATGTACAAATGTCACTGATGTCACATGACATCTCAGCTGTGCCCTACAGAACCAAAGAGATGTGTTCACAACACAACCTCAAGATCTGCAGTTTGTGGTCTGAAGCCATGGCCACGGGTTTGTCTCAGTTCTCCATGAGTTTCATTTTAAGTGAACATCTGAGAGCTATCTGCAGCTCTCTTCTCACCAGCTGGGTGTGGAGGCAGACAAAGTTAAGACGATGCAGAAAAGGTACTGCTTCTGGGAAACTGAATAAAGTTTTAACCTTACAGGAAACTGTAGGACGAACGCTGTTTTTTACTTACGCTTGAACTTTAATAGATTTACTAATGACAGTTTTAAATGCTAAACTGCACATCAGGAAAAACCAGTATGCTGATGTGAGAGATGACAGAATCATTCGCAGCCGCGCTGACAAATTCATTTCTCCTCTTTTATCATTTATGTATTTTGTAATTAAGAGTGAAATTATGGTTTAATGCAAAGCTACTGCCATTGGTCAGATGGTAGTGCCAAACGGATGGTCCCGCCCCAAACTCACGCCATTGGTTGGGACAGTTGTTATTATGTCATCCATCTGGTCCACCCAAAACAGACTTACAGAGTGATGCAAAATGACCATTTCACCCTCAACCCGTGACAATACTGTACATACTGTACATTCAAGATCTTCTCCTTAATTTACACACTGTACAGTATGTAAGCAGTGATTGTACATATGCCAAGATTTTAGCAAATGGCAAACGATCACCTGTCGCCGTGGATTGGACTGCAGGACGGACGCGCTGGATCCTCCGCCGCCGTCATTTGTACCCATATGCAGATTCAACACAGAGACATTCAGGAGAATGTAAAGAACTCACACATACACGAACAAATTCAGATTTTTCTTTCAATTTATTACCTAAAAAAGAAAACGTCCTATAACAAGTCACACTGAAATGTATTGCTTAAGAAAAAAATAAATTTAGATACTTTCCTTGTTTTTTTACTGATTTCCATTATTTTCCACAAAAACAAAACCGGGCATGGCAACACCCTTTCCCACCTTCTGCCCACTTAAAAAAAAGCACAAAGAAAGACATACTTCACAGTTACCGTTTTGGTTTCATAAATTAATACAGTCACACGTGTGCTACACCGCTCTATACCTAGAACATTGTAAATCTTTTTTCTCAACTCTTGTAATCAGTTTGGCTACAGGAAAGAACAGGAAACATAAATGATCAGTGATCAGAACTCCAACAAACATTTCAAAATGCCTGTTTCCCTCCCCATCCTGAAACTCAGAGTTTCAGTGTCGCCTTTTTACTGTTTTACATACAGGTGAGGCACACACATACATATATAGAAATAAAAACAATGATATTTGAGGGGGAGAAATCGTCATCTATAATCTTTATCAGAGAAGGCAAGTGCTTCTCTAACTGAGAATTAGGGCTTTTCTTTGCTGCAGCACTGAAGTTAAAACATGTTTTCAATTAACACATACATTTGTTGCTTTTCAGCTTCATTGTAGGACAGCAGGGTTCATGGGACGTAATTAATTAAAAAGACATTTTATTTCACCTTCAGGCAGTACTGAACACAACAATCAAACCAGAAAACAGAGAAAAGTCTACCACAGCTCACTTAAAATCTGCATAAATGGAAATAATTTGTTCAGTGTTTTTTTACACATCGAAAGGGCAAATATTTAAGGCACTGAAGCCTTGACATAGTAGAGCTCCTCCTTCTGAACACAAAAACTGCCTCCCAAATAAATGATGCTTTAAAAAAATCACGGGACAAAAACAACATAAACATCCCTTTGTTGTTGCTGCTCTGCCAGCGTTTGGATAATGAAGGATAAGGCCACTTGAACATAACAAAAAGGAGAAGACAAATGTTCCTTCAGGCAGGTAATCTCATTGCAAAACTCAGCAAGTGCAGATTTGATGCGGTTTAAAACATTTTCACCTTTATCTAAATAGTCACTGGGGGAAAAAAGCGTCCACATTAGTCCCCATCAGGACAGACTGATGGTAGCGGGTGGGTGGGGGGTTTAGCTCTGTGTATTCCCTGTACATTGGGAGCAGATATTTTTCATTCTTCATTTGCGAGTTGCCACGGTCCAGGAACGATCCGTGTAGACCCGGCAGAATTCCAGTGTTGGTTTGGTTTGCAACTGATATGTAACTGATCACGTTTGAAAAATCCCAGGCAGCTGGAGAAATGTCGCTTTCTTTTTCCATTTTTCACAATGTCATGCCTGCACATCTTTTCAACACCAGTTTCTCATCATTATTATTTTCTACAAAAAAGGATCCATAATTCACACACTGGCATGCAGAAAGTCTCGTGTAGCAGGTGAAGCGTCTGTCTGTGGAACATCTGATCAAGTGTGTCAGTGCGTCTATGGACGAGGCACTATTAACAATGTGAAGGTTGGAGATATGTTCGGGTCGTGTTTAAGCGGTGTACAAGAATCTGTAAAAGACTGGCCGAAGACATGAATAAGAAGGAAATGCAACAGAAAGGTTTTCTCGTGGAAACGATGGTTAAATATAGGCTGGGAATTTTTGAAGTGTACAGTCAGTCTTTGTTGATAACTGTTTGTGGTAAATGGGAGAAGATTGTTTTAGTCAAATGCATAAATGTGCTCCGGCAGACAGAGGCATTATAAAACACATTTTGAATGTTCTCTCCTCCTCTACAGTGTGTTTGAATGATTATGTACGTTTTCATTTCACAGTTTGACTCGAGTCTTGCTGAGTAACTGTTGTTTTTTATGTTCGGCTGGTTTGTTTTTTTTATATCAGGAGGTAAACTAAATGAAAAGCAGTTCTTTATATACACTACAACAACTTTACAAGCCATGAATCTTACGTTCATTCACATTAGCATATTTTTGTTCCGTTTCATGTTTTCATTTCCTACACTGAACCTCTGCCTTTGCACTGAGCTGTTTCTGAAAGAGCGATTTGTCATTTTTCATTTTGTCATCATGTTTATATATTAATCATGCACTGTGTCACACCTCGATTGTTTTGATATCGTCTCTTTTAAATCACGTGTGCAAAAAATGACGATTAAAACCTGAATGCTTTATAGGTTAATGCTACATCTGTTTCAAAAACCATGATTCAAGAAAAACAGGATGTGAGGAAAACACAGACACCCCTTCAAATGATTCTTAAACTGTCAATGCCTGTTTGAAACATAAAGCTCCAGCAGGAAGGAGGAGCAGTAACTCGTTCTGCTTATCACGCCTGTTTGGATTTCCATCTATGTTCTCCCACGAGATCAAGAGAAAAACAAAGAAAAAGAGACAAATTAATCCCAAAAGCAATGATGTCCGTTACGCTCTTTGTTTACTTGGACCATCTATGTCCAAATTCTTGTGTCTGTTCTTCGGTCCAGTTCATATCCAAACATCACAATTAAAAACCAGTCTGTTCCCAGATTGTAGTCTATCAAGGACGTGAAACTTCCTTTGTGTTTTTGTGGTCATAGCATGGGTGGGAAGAGAAGCCTGTGTGAAGCCTGTGTGTTTTTGTGAGAATTTTCCTCTCTGACGTTTCTGGTCTAGATACCATTTAAAAACTGAAACTTCTGCTGCTTCAGGCCATGATAAATTCCGATTTCATGTCAGCTTTGACATCAGGTTTCCACACAGAGTCCTCAAAGTCCAGGTCCAGAGAGCCCTCGCTGGACATACTGCTGTTGCTGTTGCTCCTCCCGGATTTGCGGTTGGGGAGCCAGTGGTACGGGGCGCGCGAGTCTCGCCGGGCCTTCCTGCGCAGTCGCTTCTGCTGCATGAGCAGCTGCAGTCGCTCCACCTTACAGCGCGTGGCCCGGTTCTCCGTCTGACGCAGTCGATCACCTGAGGAACCAGGAAGAAAGAGAAGAGTTCAAATATGAACTACTCTAGTTAGCCTAGTTAGTTGTAAGTGCTGGTTTAGTTTAGCTGGTGAAGAAAGGTTTAGTTAAAATACATTTTATTTTAAAACAAAAGTTTTGTGTCTTTAAGTCCATGTGTGTTACATTTGCAGCCGTCTTATGTATGTCATATGTACTCCTAACTTTAATGAAGATATATGCACTTAAAATTTGAAATAATTTTCTTCCAGGATAACAGCACCAAAAAACTAATAACTTGTACTGCACAGATTTTTCCAAACAAATGCCGTCTTGAAGGAGAATGCCCGTCCTTAAATTCTGACCAAATTTCCTGCTACAATAGGAAATATGCCAACACACAAAGGGAGTTTGTCAAGAAAATGGATCTTCAGCATCCAAACCCCCTCCACTGTCTTATCAGTTTTGTTGGAAATGTCCTGGCAGGCGTGTCCTTGAGGTATGTGAGAAAGCCACACGTCTGTGAGAAGACCAGCGCCCATGCGTGCACGCACACACAAGTTCCCAAGCGATACCATCTTGACATGTTTTTTTTTTTACAGGCAGCAAATATCTTCTAATCCCATTCCATCTCAAAAACTACACAGAGGTTTTAGTGGCTAATGTGTCAATGGTGGCTTGTTTGCCTTCACTGCTCAACTCTAAACCTTTCGTTTAGAAATATACTGAAGAGAATGAGAAACCACAATTTATTAGTCAGCTCCGTTAGAATCCGTCCTGAAATTAAATAATGGAATAGCCACACACAGCAGTAGCTTTTAACACAGATCGATGGCAAATTAAAAAGACCTATTGATTAAACCTTAGCTGTAGCGCAGAGATTCATCTCCAGGCCAGGACACTCCTATTGGCCTTCAACAGAAAATGCAAGCGAATGGAAATTGTAGGTGAAGTGAGCCAGGCCTAAGCTCACTGAACCCATAATCACCCACCCAACCTTCTAAATGCAGAGAAATGCAGGACAGAATGGCTGGGTTGGGGGGGAAGATACACAGGAAACAAAAGCAGAAGCATGCGCTTCTCTCCCCTTCACCCCCTCATGCTCCCAATACTCCCTCAGCTGATGGTTTGGATGCATACGTGGGGGAACAAGAGAGGGTGGAGGTAGCAACAAGCCCCTCCCCCTGTATCCATCCATTCTACCCTATCATTCGTCTGTCTTCTTCAGCTAAGCCTCTATGTTTTAGAACGAGCTGTGTGTGATGTAGCTTCCTCAGAAAGCACTCCACGTCCTCAGACATGCAGCAAAAACTGGGGGGTTAGGGTGCAAAAAAGGCTCATGACAAACCCAAGAAAAATACCCCGCCGCAACTGCACACCAGATACACACCTGACCATCTCTGACACCCCCCGCCATACAGCCCCGTGATGGAAGCCTCAAAGGGACATTAAAAAGAGAAGATGTCAAATAATAAACACGTCGAGGAGGATGGAAGACATTACACAGAAAATCCCTCCGGAAGCTAAAAAAGTCACAGCATGCCTGCGAACAAAAGCTGCCATTTCTGAGGCACTTCTGGAGTCGTGCGACGGGCTCAGCTGATGCTTTGTGAAGGCAGGGGGCCGGTCTATGAGAATGTATTGATTCCTGCATAGAGCGAGCAAGTGTTAAAGGCCATGTGAGACGGGAAATGGACAGGGAGAAAAAAGGCGGAGGGTTGAGTAGAAGAGAGAGAGAGAGTGTGGAAGAGCAATGGAGCTGTTGACCTGGCTGCATGTATTAGGCCGTGTGAACAGGGTTTTGGGTATATCCTGTCTGGTCTGGGTGTTGCAATCGTCCAGCATCAAGGAAAATGTCTCGGCATTGAGGGAGAAACCCACAGCAGTTTATCAGAGCTTTAATGTTATAAAATCTATAACTGTTTATCAGTCTCTACTGCCCTAAAAAAACACAGAGATGAATGTATTTGCCCTCAGCCCCTACCTTCCCACAAGCTTCAGTACTGATAATGTCCAGCTGTACAGAGAACAGTGCTCCGCTGCGGCTGTACAGAGAACAGTGCTCCGCTGCGGCTGTACAGAGAACAGTGCTCCGCTGCGGCTGTACAGAGAACAGTGCTCAGCTGCGGCTGTACAGAGAACAGTGCTCCGCTGCGGCTGTACAGAGAACAGTGCTCAGCTGCGGCTGTACAGAGAACAGTGCTCCGCTGCGGCTGTACAGAGAACAGTGCTCAGCTGCGGCTGTACAGAGAACAGTGCTCCGCTGCGGCTGTACAGAGAACAGTGCTCAGCTGCGGCTGTACAGAGAACAGTGCTCCGCTGCGGCTGTACAGAGAACAGTGCTCAGCTGCGGCTGTACAGAGAACAGTGCTCAGCTGCGGCTGTACAGAGAACAGTGCTCAGCTGCGGCTGTAGTTAACTCCCGCCTGTGGCTACAGTGTGTGTGCACATCACAGTTCGGCCATCTGCACCTGTGAGCCTGACATCTCCATTCACATTAGTGACACTGAAATGGCCTGACACCCCCACGCCTGATGAACAGCTATGTGTAGTTGCCCTGGGGGGATTTATACATGGGGGTGGGGGTAAATTATTAAACCCTGACCGAGCTGGGCAGGTTGGAGCACTATAGTAACATAGAAGTTGCCCTGGAGCACGTGATCAAGCCGACAGTGATCCAACACAGAAGCGAAGCATAATAAGAAGAATGAGAAGTGAAGCTCTGAAGAGAGAGGAGATACTGACAGAACACACACATCAGCCGGAAGAGTTTGCTTTCAGATGGACTATATAAGTGAGAAATCTGAGCCGTCTTATTTCAGCACCTTGTTCTCTTTCTCTCCCTGTTAAAAATACAGTCAGACTCTCTTCAACAGAACAAACTCACTTAACCCGACCTGAAAACATTCCTCTGCCTCCCCCCTCGCCATGTTTTGTCCTTTTTATTATCACTCTATTTTTTGCAGCAGCCAGATGAGACCAAGTCCATCACTGCTCAAGCCCACAGGCTTTAATATTTCTTTGTCAACTGCTAAACTCATTCTGCCCTGCTACTATTTGTGAACACTAGGGTAAACAAAGAGCGTTATCTGCAGCGGATGAGGGGACTGGGAAAACCCGGCACACATAGGAATTTCAGTCATGAATTTGAGTCTTTGAGGGCAGACACATACCCCCCCACCCTACACACACACACTGACCAGTCTAGGAGAATCCAAGATTAGTATGTGCAGTTCTTAATGAATGTGGTGATATTAAGTTTGTTTACTATACAATTACGTCAAGTACAGAGTACAGTAAAAATGATGATACACTTTTAAAACTATGTGAGTGTGTCTCACCCAGAGGTCACAGAATACACAGAGGTGTCCTCCTCTAATTTTAGTATTTCCTCTAAGCTAACAAACAGACACAGCCCACTATTAACAAGACAGATTTGTTGCCAGATGCTAAAAATAATCTTAAAAGAGAGAGAGTCTAAAATTTTAGTCATAACTCAGTTTTACTAAGTTTTAAGTTCCTGCATTTTAACAATCTCTCATTGTACCACAGCTCTAACAGACGTGCTAAATCTAGTTTAGTCCAAAAAACTGCCACAGAGTTCTTCCTGTTTCCTCTTCCAGTTAATCAGTGGGCAGTTCTGGCCGGATACAAGTGACAACTATATGAATGAATTCTTGGTATTTTCCCCCACCCCTTCTGCTGACGTTCAGACACAATGAGTATTCTCTCTGAGCTCATATTCCTGGTGTGAAGTTCTATTTAAGGCTGCTAAGCAAACCAGCATTTATTAACAGCTCTAGCTGAAGGGGCAGTTTCTGCAGATGAGGCGCAGAGATATGGACGTCAAGAGCAGACGCGGTATGAACTATTGTGGGAGCTGAACACAGACCAAAAAAGGGACTGAAGACAGAGGACTGCGTGGGTGCGAGGGGGCAGGGTTAACACACACAGGCTGTACATACAACCTCAAAAACGAGAACTGAGTGACTGAAGTTATTCCACCCCTGTAGTTGATGGTATGTTTTTATATTCTGCGGCACTAGCCCGGTTTGCTTTTAATCTAGTCTGGATTGAAAGCACAACTGTGTGCTGGGATAATATTTCTTCATTATCTCTCTAACAGCACTGTTTCATGACACAGCAGTTCACTTTCCTTCCCAGCACTGAAGCAAACAGCCCCACATAATCAGTTTGTACCAGACCACACATCTGCAAGCTATATCTGTCCATACGATCTCTCTCACACTGGCTCTCTGCCTCCTTCCTCTTGCTAACAGCGTCGTCCACCCCCAGTCTTTACTGCTCAGAGTAAAACAACACCATCAGCATCTACAGAAAGGCAGACATGACGGCCGAGGCCTCAGACAACGAGAGTACTGGAGTAAAGTCCTGGATCCTGCATGTCTTCCTTCCTTCAGCCCTTCAACATCTCTGCTTTATTACTCCACATCTGAACTAGTATAAAACCTTAGAAGTTCTAAAGCTACACTATGAATCTTAAGCTACAGATAAAGCTGAGATATGCTTTGTTTTTTGCACATGATGTAAAGTACACAGCATTGATAAATTGCATGCATGCACTCACCAGAAGGTTTGCACATGCGGATTTGACTCTGGCACTGTACCAGCGGATGAAGGTTCGACTGGGTCTCGGGACTGGGCATTGTAGTGGGCAGGCCAGACAGACGCGGGGTGTGAGGGGGTGAGGGAGGGGGCGAGGGTGCCGGGGAGCTTGGAGAACTGCACTGAGTCTGGTACCGGAGCTGTGCGAGTGATGGAGGCATGCCCTGATAGTGCCGGGTGGCATTTAGGAGGTCGTTTAGGATCTGAAGGATGGTGCCGATGTCCCGCCGTGGTCGCCCGGTGCCGTCCTGACAGTTGGGGTGCAAAGTGCCTTTCAGAAGATTAAACACATACAGATATTAGAACCGAACTGAAGCACCATGTTTATTACACTGAGCCTGTCCACACATTTAAAACCACACTGAGAGTTAAAAAACAAACATACCTGAAAATGTGCCTGAAAACACTCCTGGTGCATGATTAACAAAACTTTCAATGATAGCACCTGGTTTAAGAGATCGTGTGGTGGCGTTACAGTTTCTGGACGTCTTTACGGGGCAGTTAGTCTGTTAAAGACACAGACAGACAAGCAATTAACCACTAGTGTGGTATACATCTTACCCAGCCCTCAATAATACGCATGTTTTGGCTGGCCTGTTCAGACCAGTTTGGTCCTATTGGTTTATTACATGTTCTACAAATATTTGACCTGTCTTTACCAATGGTTTTAATAACATATCTTTATATGTGCCAGAAAAAAATGGCTGCTTTAAATTTGCAGTCATAGCTGAAAATTATACAGTCATAATATAACGTTGACAGCTTGTGGTTTTCTTGCAGCAAAGCCACAAAAGTACATCAGCCATTTAAATAATTTCACAGTGAGCAGAATTTACAACATTATTCAACTAACAGAAACCAAAAAATAACAACACAGGCACAAGATCAGTTTTGTCAGGTGACTCCGGGCCAGCTGGCCAATCGTGTTGAGTCCTGCTAATTTACTGTTGCCCAGAATAACAGGTTTGGATAGACGTATGAAACAGCGCATGTAAAAACTAACAGGCTTACCTCTGGACTGGAAACTGCAGGGCTGGGACAGTTCGGAGAGCTGGGACAGGATGAAGATGGCTGCTGGGAGTGGAGGAAACTGGCCGGGTGTGGAGAGGGGTGGGGCGGAGGGCTACAATGCCCTGAAGAAGAAGTGGGGCAGATGGGAACCGATGGGACAGAGGGGGAGGGTGAGAGGGCCGCTGGGTCTGATGAGAGTGTTGTGTTGGGATGATGCGGGTGTGAATGCGGATGTGGGTGATGTGAAATCCTGTACGTCTCAGATCCAGAGCGTCCTGTGGTGACCTCTGAACTTCCGCGTGATACGAGATGCCGGTGCTGTAACTGTGAGCCGCCCGAGTGCTGTGCTGCCAACTGCAGTTGAACAAACATCATGTGATCGCCAACTCGCAGAGCCAGAGTTAAAGGAGACCGGCCAGAGAGGAAGTCACTGACCTGTGGACAGGAAAGGGGTGGGGGGGGGGCATTAGTCATTCCCGTGCTGTGCTCGAAACTGGAAAGAATTCGACAACGTAACTGAGTGAAGCAAAAAAGGCCTATTTGTAAATAATCAGAAGGTATGCAAAAAAACACACACACACAAACACTCTCCTGGTCCTGGTCTTAAACTCTAGCATTTGGTATGCCCACCAAAACACAACCTTCTGTCTGATCCCAGGCCTGATGACAGAAAGGGCCAAACTGGACACTATGGTGAGACATGGAAAACCACACCAGATATAAATGATAGACCTAAAAAAGCTGAAAGCCTGAAGTAATAAGAGAAAAATGGCACTGTAACAACGGCCAGCCGTCCCTTTCCCTGAAAGCCCTTCAAGATCTCTGTTGTGTATGTGGTTCTCACACTCAACCTCATCTCGTCCTTTTCCTCAAACCGCATGACTGTTGAGCACAGTTTGGATACAGTGGCTGCACATGGATGCTCATCTCAAGACATATCAGTGTAATTGTGTTGACTCATTTCAGAGAGAAATCTGTCTCTCGCTTTACAGCATTCTTGACTCAGTTTGTGTCTGTAAGCATGAAGCTACAACAAAGATGACTAAAAACAATCCAAAATCTGTCTGAACAGATGACACACTTACTGCCTGAAAACAGCACATTAGATGAGAGAAAGCACAGCTTGCATTTTCATGCCCCTGCTAAATGTCTTGTGATGGGAAAGGCCATAAGCAAAAATCAAGCTGCTTCAAACACACTGAAAGCTTCTTTACAAAAAAACCTGACTCAAATACACACACAACCATCCTCTGCTGTCAGTAAACATCTGTTCTTTCCTGTCTATCATGAGTACACATGCGTGCCCGTACCCACACTCGCCCAATAGCCCTGGATCTCCCAAAATATCTGTAAAAAAAGGAGGTGTGGACGTGAGTACGGCCTTTCTCCCAGATGCAACAAACGAATTCTGTGCCAAAATGCAACTGTCAATACCTAGTAATAAACAATCCAAAAAACTGCTTAAGTCACAGCAGTGAGTGAAGTACATGCCCCTGATACTGAAAAACAGCTTTATTCACGGGGTTTGTGCTGATAAAACCCACTAATGAAATTACAAGCTCGAGAGCAACAATCATTTGTCTGTTCACCTGTCACGTAAAACAGTAGTTTTAGAGAATCTGCAAGGTGGAATTGGGGTTTGCCTTAAGTGACAGATGTTGCCAGGAAACTGCAGGATGTTTCTTAAAAGATCTGTTGTAAGTGTTCTGAGGTCTTAAGTTCAAAGCTTAGAGAAGCTTTATCTGTATCCTGTTACCCCGTGTGTCAGTGCAACATCTCGCCAAGCAGAGTTCAAAAACATATAAATGATCTTTTTAAAGCTGCTGGTTGTTCGGTGCTGCCCTGGTAATTAGGTTAAGTGCACACACGACTGTCCGGTGTGATGAGCTGCATTTCAAACATCTACTGGAGTGACTGCATTAGAAATCTTACCTGTGTCTCAGTCAAGCTCTCCAGAGCCTGCATTACAGACTGCTCAGGTCTGGATGCTTGAGACTGTGGAAAGAGATACATAACAGGATAAACTTCTCATGCAATCTCATACAGCGGTAAGTTCGTAAGATTCATAAAGTACAGGTCATACTGTCTGTACCATGAGCCCTGCTTCAACTGTCGGAACCAGTGTTAACTTGCTCCCATCTGTTATACCCAAATCCTGAAGTTTTCCTGAACTCAGGCGTCTGCAGGAGAAACACATGGATGTCAAACTCAGATTAACAATATAAAATAATACAGCAGTTTTTTTGAGAGAACCTCTAGTTTATTAACTATATATTATAACTGTATAACTGTTATTAACTGATCCAAATACTCAACAGCTAAAACAAACACATTCATACAAGCATTTGAAATAAAGCACATCACAAACAACAACCCAGAAACATAGATTTGAGCTCATCTAAGCATGCATGTGTAAATCAATGTGTTTTGTTTAAAGAAACACTCCTACAGAATAATAAGCTGACAATACAGCATTAACCCACAAACGCATAAAAATATCTCTCCTGCTGATATAAATGAGTGCACGTGTTTGAGCTAAATATCACCCCTCCAGCAGAACAAAGAGACTGAACGCGGCCTGAAGGCAGCTGAAGCGGAGAGATGAAGACTCTCTTCCTTTTAAAGGGATGATGTAATGCGAAGTGATCCGGCCCGATTCAAAGCACAAACAATGCGACTCTAGGAGTCATTTGCAAGTGACTGAGCTACTCTCTCACCACCCAACTGTATTTGTTAGTCAATGCTGCAACCCAACTAACAACTAACATCCCTTATCTTTAACATTCACTTAAACACAACACAGAGTCCTGCTGTGAGTGCTTTATTTACCAGCACCAGTTTCAGCAGACAATCACTGATGCTTATTCTAACCTAGCAAAGCAACCAGTTTAATCATCAGGAGATTAGGACATACCCATGTGAGGTTATACCCACCTGTGGACCACTCACTGTAAAGACTCGTATGCTTTATAAATACGGATCATTTTACACTTTTATGTGAAATGATGCTTTTCAGACTTCTAGTGCATTAAAACCCATGCACACATGAACGGACTTACAACACTTATCCATGTAACAGATGTGAAACAGCATATGATATTTAACATACATGCATTCTCATGAACCAGAGCTCCAGGATGCAGGTGTCTACAAGCCGGAGAGGTTCAAGATCTCCAGTAAGAAGCTTATGATTAACTGCCCTGCCAAACACCCCCCACCCGTTCTTACCCCCCAATCCGCACTGTAATAGCTGCGATCCGGCCGTGATACTCACGTCTCTTTGTGCAGCAGGGCGAGCTTTTCTTTGGACACTTTGAGTCTCTGAGACAGTCGTCGCTTCAGCCCGTCCACGGTCTCCTCCGCGGGCAGGGAGAGCTCGAAGCGCGTACCGGTGGTGGAGTGGATGTACACGCTCACGGACGCCTCGCCGGAGACGCTCTCGCAGGACGGCGCGGCTCCGCGACCGCCGCAGCTCCGGGCGCTCGGGTGCGGGTCCATTCGATAGCCTGCGTTACAGAGGACACGGAGTCGGTGATGCGTCCGGGAAGCGGTGGATCTATTTGCGGCGTCCCGTTATGTTTGTACTCTGTTAGGAGCAGTATTCCCAGACGCAAGGATAATTCCCGTTTGTAACAATACGTGGTTATTATACGTGGCTCTATACAGACGGCTCTTCCGCCGGGATATTTAGGCACATATCGTGGACGCGCGTCTCGTCCTCCGCGGTCCTCCGGGCGGACTCGAACTCCCGTGAAGCGCGTAACAATACCGAGCCGCTCCACCGCGCTGTGGGCACGCCCCCACGCGTGACGTCAGCGAGGGCGGCCAATGGGAGGCCGGCCCGGTCACCCACATGAAGCGGAAGCCCCACCCTCTTCCTCTCCCCCGCATCCCGTATCTCATTGAGGACGAATCCAGTCTGAGTGGGCGGGGCTTATAAACAGTGACGCGCCGGAGCTCCGCCCACTCGAACCCGTTCCACACCATTCATGAGCTGAGCTGTCAAAGCGACGCCAGCCGCCCAGCATAACCTTGACTGTTTAGAGGACAACACTCGGCCGACCTGCTTCTCAAACGCCTATATATTTATATACACTACATACATAATTATACTGCGTATATGTGTACGTGTAGCTTTGTTCTACAGATCAATTTCCCATACATTAACCTATATATACGACGATCAATATACAATATAATAATATATATATATATATATATCAATATATAATATATATTTGTACAATATACAATATGTAATCTTTAAGCGAGTGTATCTTACGTTGAAAGCATTTATCTCTATTTAGATAACGATAAATTATGAGGGTGTGATAACGTGAATTGGCGCTGACGTCACGCATTAACGTGATCTCTCGCCCAGTGCTGACGTCTGACGTAACGCCCTTTATCTCGACAACACGACGGAATAAAAGCAGAAATGCTGATGACATTTAATAATAATCTGAGAAATGATTTGCTTTTCCAAATGAGCGCTAGCAGACGTAATACTGGAGCGCCCACCAGTGGTGAACACGCGTATGACCTGACGTCCATAATTAAAGCGAGCATGTCCATAAAATGTCCATAACGACGTACTTCATGTATTAGAAATGATCCAGGCTTGATGTTTCTAGCTGTAATGAAGGTCAAACTTATTTATGAGGTGAGAGCAGCTGGAAAAAATGACCAAAATACTAATCGGATGCAACGCGCCTCTACTGAATATTTACTTTGTTTTAAACTCCACAGATTGTATTCAATTAAAAGATTTGAAGTGAAAGCAGCGTGAGACTGCAGTGAAACAACAGATCAGATCTGAAAGACCGATGACCTGACAGCCACACTAGCGTCCGTGTTAAACATCCACACTTACCAATAATAGTGGCGAAAACCTCAAAGTTTCGCGACGTTTCCGATTCCTCCGCAGGGTTTCCTAGTTTGGGCATGTATAGAGACGATGTTTTAATGGTTTCTCTTCGTCCACAAATGACGTCCAAAAATGCCCATAAAGTGTCTACAGTAAGTGACGCGTCCGTGTTGATGTCTGATGCAGACACCGATCTAACTCCACGTCTGATCCGACGCGCGTGACGTCAGCGCCTCTTACACAGCCAATGGGCGGAGACTGCGCTTCTTGCGAGCTCAGCATGTCATTTAAGGTGGCTTCAGCTCTCAGAGAGAAACCCTCGCTTTTAATGTTTTCGTGACGCCGTTTCATTTCAACTCTCTTCGCCACGTAGCGCGGGTTTACAAATAATGGCGAAAAGCGAAAAGAAGTTTTAGATTCCGAGTCAGCTGGAGGAGCTGAACAAATGTGAGCGTAGTAAAACGCTGTGACGGGATCCACCTTAACTGCGGCTAACGTGGAGAAAGCCTTGGCGGCCGGAGGGGCGTGGCTACGCGCTGACGACGTAGGTAGGTAACCGGGCAACCAGTCGAGGAAAACTCGTTGCCTGGATACGAGGGAATTCTGCATAAACAACAACTGACGTGGAATTTTAAGGAAGTTTGTGACGTCAGTGAAAGCATGAGGGAGGAAAAGCAGCGTTTCATCACATCATTCCCATTCCAATAATTATTTTAATTATTATTGTTTATAAATTGTTATAAATATAATTATTTATAATTATAGCAATCTGAGCATTTGATAAAAGGCAAAATGATGAAAACTTCAACTCACAGTTATTGTTATGCTTTCATTAGCTGAATATTAATGTTACAATACTTCTGAACGTAGGGAATCCAGGGTTATTGGACTTCATACATTGTTTGTTAATTTTTTTTTCAAGGTGTTTGCTTTTAAAAGTCAGTTTCTGTGTTATATACATACCTAATAAAACATATTCATCATTTCATCAAAGCCATTTATGTCATATATAATCAACTCATGAACTTCTGTATACAGCAGCACTAAATATGTTTTACTTTGGTATACTCATATCAATACTCTCACCTCTCCTCATATTTTTGGAAGCACTGACACAGAGGTGGAGACCTGCACCTGATTCACTGTTTGTAAATGAACAATTACTCTCTTTGTTCTCCAGAAGAAGATTACCTGCACTCGCACCCTGAAGAGAAATCGGTTGATGGGGTTTGATATAATTAAACAGCAGTGAATGAATCATCCATTGACATTCCTCATCCGAGAACATCTTTAAATAGAATGAGTAAACAGAAGCATTATAAGTATAATATAATGTGTCTGTATGCATATTGTGACATGTGGAACATATGTGGGTGTTTGAACGTGTGGGTGAACAGCATTCCAAAGCAGTCACTCCCAATCCCACTTCTGGATCTGAGCCATTTTCAACAGTCCACATCCGTCAGGCCATTACAATCACTGTTTACCCTGTTGTTTCTCAGAACAGGAGGGGACACACGGGGACACGCCTGTGGCAGTGTGTACAGCTCTGACAGTAGGAAGCTGAGCAGTGTGGGAATACACAAATTACACAAGAGCCATTTCCACATTCACATGCCGAAGTATGTCCTCAAAGCCAAACCGAGCTCTAGGTTTTCATGTAAAACTTGTGGTTTTATGGAGTGTTTGGGCTGACTGGGTGACAGAAACAGAAGATACTCTTGTAGACATGTTTACATGTCAAATGAAGTTTGTATGTAATAAAGAAAAGGCAAGACACCAACCTGAGTTTGACTATTAAAAAACATTAGTTCATATTTGTTATGTATTATCTGAAATGGAATTAAGCACTGTTATGACATAATACAATTATTTTTATTTATATTATGATTTATCTAATGATGAATAAATGAAGTGATGTGGTCACTCAATAGTTTATATTATAATCAAAGTATTTTAAGATAATATTACAATATTTTATCTTTTGTTATAAGCCTAAACAGTTTTGTGCTCATATTGTATTAGCAGTCACTTGCAGAACGTTCACACACAGTTTAAAACAGCACTTCTGTATGGAAACTGAGAGCTGCTCTTTAAACAGAACCCAGCCCCTGAAAACACATTTCTTAGATATTTCAGGCACAAACCATGCTAAACTGATGTCAGATCATAACTGAGATCTCCCTAGAATCTCAGTTACTCATACTGAAAAGCAATGAGATTAAATGGAGACTTCTATGCAAGTCTTCTGCTCATTATATTTTTTCTCCTGAGAAAAATACACTAGTAATCTAATTTGTGGCTCCTACAGAGTTTCAAAAGAGCAACAGTGTCCAAAGAAAAGTCTGAGATTTCAACTCAAACTCGATGTGAGGTCTGCTACCCACATTGATTCTTAGTTATAAGAATGTATACTATAGTTTTGGATTCTTACTGCATGTCAACAACGTGTCTTATTGAGCAGAATTTCAGGAGCAAATAAAGTGTATTTTTGTTGTATTGTGAAGTAAGACAAGACTAAAATATTCATAAGTATTAATACCGGCCTCATACTCTGGAAGCTTTATTTGTTCTCCACACACCCTCATTATCTTCCACCCACTCAGTGGCTCACATTTAAACACCCACACTCATGTTACTCTCATTGTCCTGCCGGTTCAGTCCTGCGTTGGCTCGGATTAGCAGCTTCCCTTTAGGCTAATATAGAATCAGAACAAGGCCTCTGGAGAGAGGTGATGGCTGAGCTGCGTGACCCACTGACCCAGGAAGATTATTCTGATTCTCTGAGTTCATCTGTGACGTAGGACGCCTGGTTTAAAATCAGCACCGTACACTTCAGAAGAATGCCTTAATTCCTGTCAGTTTGTGAACGGAGGTCCTTTCGTAAGATTGCTGCTTTTATCTCTCTGTGTCAAAAGCTTGTTGATTATTTCCTCGTTTCATCTGAGTTCACCACAGAGGGTTCAGTTGTGTTTGTATGGTAAACCATTTACAGCAGGGCCATAAGGTTGTTTGTTTTTTTCATTTTCCCACCCAGGGGCAGTGGGACTCAGCTTATTCTTGGAAAACCTGGATTTGTCCAGGTCTGAAACATTACAGGTTTCCTACACGTAGGTTATTGCTGCTTGTGCCTAAACTGATCTGTTCTAAGTGGAGAATGCATTGTGAAAATGGACCTTCTGTTGCTTAACTAGCGTCATAAGAAATTACGTTGTGTAACTAGTGTCTTAAGTATTGCAGAAAATGCATGATTCCCACTCATGAACACATTCAAAAGGTCGATTGAACACTGGTACCCTTAACCATAATTATTTCACACCCATTTTATACACCAACAAACCATTACCTGGTAAACAGGTGTATCTGACTTACTGTTTTAGTCATTTTTAATAAAATAGAACTCTCTATGATCTTTTTTTAATTCATCTGAAGAAAAAGTGTGACTTGTGGATGCAAATTAATTTAAAATGTGTCTTTCAGTTCCTCATCACGTGATAATATTAAACAGCTGCAAAACCAAGAAAAGAATCCTGAAATCCGGTGACAGAATCTTTGTAGAATTAGAAATGAGATCATTAGATCAGAAATAACAAAAAATATTAAACCAACTATTCAAACCTGGACTGCACATTAGGTAAACCAATTAACTTCAAAATCTTTAAGGGTTATGTAGTCACGCTGGTGCATCATAACAGGCCAGATTATTTGATATGTACATCAGGTCTGATGCCTAGTTAAACAGAGGAAGAGGTCTGTTTTGAAATCTGTTAACGTATCTGGCAGCAGGTACACGCAGATGTGTTGACATGCAGTGCTATGACAAATGAACATTAACGTTTCTCATTTAAAGTTCAGTAGATGTTCTTACGATATTTTTACACTGATGTTTATTATGTAAATACCCTAATGCAAAGACACACCAGCAACCGTCTACATATTACAAGCAGTGGCTTCTGACGATCAACGCTAGAACTTTCTGAGAGGATTGCATCACAGGAAACAGATAAATTTGTAAAGTGACCTGATGGTAAACATTTCAGTGAGGTCACTGTCGAGCGTGTCTTACCTTTACTTTCTTCATATAAGGGGGTAAGGGGGGTTGGGCTGTAAGGTCAGATGTTTTAAAATGTCATCATTGTTTTTCGTTACCATAAAGTGCGTCAACCATAAATGTGTCCAATCAGAATCTTGCTTTCTGTTGAGTCTGTGCATTCCTGACCCTCCATCAGCTGCTAACACAGGGCCAGCTGACAGAATTAGATCACTGACGTGATCGGGCGTTTGCTTACACTTGACCTGCTGTGTCACAACTGGAGGGCATCACACATTTGCATGTGGGTGTGGGGCTTCTGTCCGAATCAGCATGTTAATGGAACTTATGTCTGCTTGGGTCATGCTGGATGGAAACTAGCCTGATGGTACTAGTGCTGCAGCACAGACAGATGTGATTAGGAAGGCAGCGAGAGTCACTCTGGGTAAGGATAGGAGGTAATACAACACAAAGAGCTCTAAATCGTCATGTTTATACATTTGCAGACACATTTCTCTAAGCCAACAACAGTGCATTCATATTCATTTGATCAGTTTGTGTATTTCCTGGGTCTCGAACCCAGGACCTTGGTATTGCTAACGCTAGTGTAACTCCACTAGTTAAGCTACAGACACTAACAAAATCTGATCTGAATTCAGTACTAATAAACAGAATCACACTCCACAAAACTAAAAACTAATCAGCAATTTCTAATATATCAAGCAGACAAACTCCTGAACTCCATGTGTTCCTGCCAAACAAGAGGCGCTACTTTGAGAGCAGACATGCATGCACAGACCTGCGAGTTTACTTAACATGAACAGTGACAGCCTGGTTTTCCCCAAATGCTTTTCCATGGAGTGCTGCAGCATAGATCCTGCAGTGCAATGCGTTATAAGGATGTTTTTGTACTTCAGGGGAAGCAGCTCTTAAGCTGGAGATGAAGAAGGAAAGTTCTTGAATCAAAACAACACACACTGGAGATCATGCAGGAAGCATTTGGATTCTGGCAGTTTTAGGAGGAAGAGTGTGTGAAATTTCCTCATTGCTCCTTACAAGACAAACATCAGGAGAAGTTTCCATAGAGAGTTAACACATCATACATTATAGCCAAACCTGCAGCAGTAAGATGTCTACATCTTAAGCAGAAATTTAGTGTGTCATAAAATACTGTTAAGTGATTACTGTATTGGTTGGCAATTTGCATAAACAATGGCACACTGGTGCATAAAAATAAAACCAAACAGTATTAACATTGTCACTCTTCTGTTAAATGACAGTGTGATTCCAGAGAAAGTGTGACACACTGAACCGTTCCATCATTTTATCAAATACATGTCACAATCAAAATATAGACTTTATAAAGCATTACAGACTTGCTGGTAACATGATTTCTGAGGTCGTGCATGGATAATACACACCAACATGTTTGGAAGAGCAGTGTGGAAAACCAGGCTGGTCAGGACATGGAAGATGTAGCTTTGTGACCCATATGAGTTGCACGCTCATACAAAGACCTTTTGTTGTTATCTGACATGATCTTCAGCAGAGCAAAGCTGGTGAAGTTCAACCAGCATGTCTGAGGTGTTCCTCTGAAACCTTCTATTTGTAGACACCTCACACTTGTGGCTGAGAATGACGGAGGATGTGGTGGGGGTCCAAATCAGGAAACAGCTTCACATGACTGACCTGAGACCAGCATTTATCTCTGAACACCAGTCTTAAACAACCTCACTGGCCAAGTGTGTGGGCAGGAACGTCAGGTACTGACGCCCACTCTGAACCCGTGTGCTGTATCTCACAAGCGCTGCAGTCTGTAACCTCCTTCTGTACACTGCCAGCGAGACGCCTCAGAACATCAAGCTTTACTTAAAGAAGCAAAGACTCATAATACAAATGTTTCTTTATAAATGCAGCTGCTAAATGTTGTGATTTTCTCCTGAATAATATCTCCATAGAGATTTTCTGAAGTTCTGATTGTTCTCAGAAGTTCTGAACTTATTAGGAATATATTTTAAGTACAAAACATATAGATACTTAATGTAAAGATAAAACAGCAACAAGTGAAATACATATTTCTTTAACAAACCTCACATGTAATCTCAATCTTACATAATTCTGTATCACACTCATTTTTGTCATTACCAGCTTGTGAAAACACAAAATAATGTGCTTGCAACACATGCCTTCATCGTAGCATCGTTGGCAACATTTGAAATTGGTGCTTCAAGCTTCATTTGTTTGTTTTTCCATCTATTCATGACTAATCATCATAAATGAACAATCCATTATGTAGATGTGATTTTCCTGCTTATGCAAACTAAACTAAACAGTGTGTAACACAATTTAGACAGACTTGAAATGCATTATCCAAAAACACATTTTCAAAGGCCAGCAACTCTTTACTGAAAGTGTTTCCAATGTAAGAACTCAAGCAAGCTGCAGCATGCAGCCACGGCAGACGTGCTTAAAGATGCATGCAGTGCAGTGCCGTAAAACTGCAGATAAAAAAAACGTAGCGACAGTAGCGAACAATTTCTAAACGTTTTAAATCAACTGTCAGCTGGAGTTCTTTCTGACAGTGTAGTCTGCCTGCATTTCTGTCTTTACAGTCAATGCTTCTGCATTTAAAACTGTGAATGACTGATAAAGGAAATGTGGCAGAACAGCCGCTACAAACCACACGCGCACAAACAAACAGAAATAAATAAAATAAAGATGAACTAATGTGCTCACACTAGCCTTCATTGCAGAAGGCTTTAGCAGGACCATTCAGCAGCACTGCCCCCCTCTGTCATGAGAACAGCAGCTGTTATCTAATACTGTCATCACAAAATATAACTGTGAAGAGCAAAGAAAAGCAGAAACTTTCATTACTTCCAAATAAATTTATTGTTCATTTCATCCACTGTACAAAGCAAGCAGGTAAACCTTGCAGTTTATGACTTGACTGGGCTGAGGACCTGACAAAGCTGCAGACAACAGAATTACCTACCGAGAAAATTGACATAAAACAGACTTGTTGGAAACAGAGGTTTGACAGTCATACAATAGTTTCAGTTTTCAGCTCATTCTGTGGTTTAATTTGTGGTTAGTTCTGTTTCTCATTTGTTATAAGGTGTAATAGTTATAATTGTCTACAGATACACACCGTCACACGCAGTGGTTTTACTCCAGAGCTTTGACAATTGCCTCATTTGCCTCGATGCTAATGAGGACCTCTGCCCTCGCTGCCTCATCTGAAGCTCCCATCAGTTCTGACTGCGCTTTCTCCAGGTTAGCTTTTGCCGCCTGCGCAAAACATCATTGACAGCAATTTTAATACGACATTTACTGTAATATTGGCGTGTAAAAATATACAACAATACAAACATTGCATTAAAAATGGTATTGTATTGTAGAGGATTGTAGATGTGTGAGCAAACAAACACACGCTTCCTGTGAAGGACATTTGTCACACTGGAGATTACACAGTGTAAAGGCCAGGCTTTGCTGAGAGTTAAAGGTCTCTCAGTGGGGATGTGACACATCTGGATCACTTCAGCTGCACTGACCTTTCCTGCTTTATTAACCAGAGCAGCCCCGAGCAGAGCTACCTCAGGAGAATTAAATGCAGCCGTCTGTTTCTGTGGAAGAAACCTGAATGTGCTCTTTACTCCATGTCAGAAAAGGGCATGAATGAGAAAACATCACAGTCGATGTGTCACTCTAAGGTTATTCACAGAATTCTTATTTTTGCTTCATTTTAACAATGTGTGTGAGGGAGGAAAGAGCATTAACACAATCAAAGGGCAGACGGACTCTGTTCTGAAGTGTTTAAATGTTAAGTTAAAAGGCTTTTATAATTGAAAACTCTAACAAACAGGTGAAAGGACATTTCTGTACCACAGATTTACAGATTACACACTATCATGTCCCTCATCACAGAGACGTCCATCCTTTCAAAAGAATCTCATTTCTATTTCCTCCCACTTTTAGCTTGAGTGTCTGATTCTTTTCTAGTGTTTGTTCATGTACTTCAGAGGCAGCTGACAGAACACTTTGTCATGTGAGGAGGTTTATCAGGTTCTTACAGTGAGATCCAGCTGGTCCAGAGGAACAGCCTCCTCAGCCAGCAGCTGCACTGAAGAGTCTGCGTTCACTGTGACGGATCCACTGCTCACTGCCAAACACCAACCACAACAGAGAAGAAATCAGGGGTTCCACACGTCAATGCATGAGAGGGGAACTATAATGAGATCAACGGATGTGGCACAAGACTGCCCCCTACTGGATGGATTTCTGAAATCACATGTAACTAATAAAAACATCACCATTTTTAAATATATCTCTCTATATATAGATATATATGCCAGCAAAAGTTTGTTTTCAAATACAACAAGGCAACACCTGGTGATATTACAAGAGAGTCCGACTACAGCCGTCCGATTACTTTCTCAATAAAATTGCTGTATGAACTCTTATCATAAAGACGTGATGTGAGTTCATACATCATCTCTGTCATCGTTTCATCTCTGTCTGGAGGTGTTTCTTTTGTAATGATCATATATTAGTTAATCATACAGCACAATTTACTGTAATTTAAGTGTTTACAGGCACAACCAATCAGAATGCATTCAAATCTAACAACTGGACCACAACCGGACCTTACAGAAGAATGCATCCAGAGTCTGAAATGAACTTTAAAGTCTTCCAGCCAAGATAGTTGTTGGTTTAAAATTTGACCAGCCAAAAAGATTTCTAAGCAGCCAACTTTACAGCAGCCACAAGAGTCATATGTCTACAGCAGACAAAACTCACCGAAATATTTAGTAGAAGAGCCGTCATCACTGAAGACGGTGACGACGCCGGGCCGGAGCACCTGCAGTGTGGGAACGTGAGCCGGCAGAATCCCGAAAGCACCCGTCAGTGTTGGGACATCAATCTGTTTAACACTGGCTTCTTTAAAGAACACCTGCAGAGAGAAAGACAAACACTGACCCAACAACTCTTACCATTGTGTTACTACTGCTAATGTCCATCACTTTAACAGTACAAAGAATTACATTTTTATAAAGAACTATGAAGAGGTTCATCTTTCCAGGTTGTCCATGAGCATTAAAACCCTAAACAATTACCAGTTTAAATGAGGACATTAAAAAGCTCTCTTGCACATAGAAAACATACAAAAACTTGAATATATATATATATATATACATACACACATATAGTACACACAGTGTTGACGCTGCTGGGTGTTTAACAGCTACTTGTTTAAGCACAGTTATACTAAAACATTAGATATAGTTAACTGATGAACTGATGTCCTGAAACTAGTAAAGGCTGTACTGGTGACCGCACATGAGCTGATCTGTGAACAGCAAGTCAAGGTGACAGTGTGTGTGTCTGCTTGAGTCTGGCATGAATCTGCAGCTCTGAGAACAAACAACACGACTTCATTTCATACGAACAAAACAACAACTGACCGTAACACCGACAAATGACATTTATATAGGAGCCAAAAACACACACAATATGCGTGCAACGGGAAGCATGCTAATGCTAATGTAGCCACATTTTAAAATGTATCTGTGACGACATGACTTCATATATAACTGAAATATAACATAATAACAACCGAAATACAACACATATGACAACTGAACTATAACATAATAACAACTGAACTATAACATAATATAACGGAGCTCGTAGGCCCGAGCGTCACTACCTGCGTCGGTGACGCGAAGGTGAAGGACATCTGAGCGGCGGGCGCGTCCGCGTAACCGCGCACACGTATGATCACCGGCCCCGCACGGCGGAGGAGAAATCGTGCCGCCAGCATTATGATATCAGAGAAGAGCCCGACCTTCAGCACACCGGGAAACACACCGGAAAACACACCGGGAAACACTCCGGTACACAGACGAGCGCACGCTCGAGGAGTTCTCGCGAGAAGTGGCAGATACGCCTGATGGGAAATGTAGTTCTCAAAGGGTGGCTTGCATTTCATACAGAACGTATCAACCTTTGTATGCTGCATTTGTATTTAAATGCTTATATTTTGCATTACAATACGTTTTATATATTTAGTAATACCATAACTAGCTTTAATTACGAATCGCACAACGTTTAAAGCTGTTTGTTTTCAGAATCGTATATTAAAACGATGTTGGACGCATTCATATTTCACATATTGCAAAAATGGTGCGTGGCACGACCAGCAGGGGGCGCTCAGTCAATATCATGTCTTTTAAAACCTCTACCTCAGACGTGTGTTAGATGTCATAAATATAGTAAAGGTTTAAGACAGACATGTCATGTGCGCTGTTGCTGTTTTAATGCTTTGATCGGGCTTATCTTCCCTGGCGCATGCGTACATTGAGCGCACGGGGATGCCCGTGACTCGAGCATCTGCACTGACTCAGATGGGGGGGTTGCCTCACCTCCATGACGTAATGAGAGGATGAGGGCGTGACGTGCACAGTGACGTCACACCGTGTTCTTCTCCCTGCGTGATGGCAGGTGGGTGTGTTTAACAGGGAGACTTCATTCATAAACACAAGCAGCTTTAAAGCTCAAACTATAGAGAAGATCGACGAATCGGGCGGTTTTCTCTCATGGACCAAGTGAATTTTATTTAGGTGAGCCGGCTTATCTTATTATTATTTATTAGAAACAATCGCACGAGCATCATTGGCACTGAGAATTAAATGAATATATTGCTTGACTATATGTTAAATCAGCCTGTAGTTCAATGCATGCGAGTGATCAATCAGAAATGCGCATCAGATACATATACTTGAACCTAATGCACACAGAGTGTGAGAAGACCAGACAGCTTGTGTTGCATCATTTCTGATCAGTAAAAAAGACTCTTTTATAGCCTCTTTCATATTGTTTATTGTATTTTATTGTAATATGTGGAGTTATTTAGCAGGATGATCTGTGCTGCTTGAAAACTTCATCCTCTCATGTATCATGTTGGTACAGGGAACATGACTGTAGACTGCTAAACACGTTTCTCAATACCTCACAGGACAAAATAACCTGGTTATATGAGCTGAAAGCAATAAAATCCATTTTGTGTCGGATGGGGTTGAAATAACCGTGAACAGTAATCATTCCACATTTGAACCTCTTCCAGCGTATCAGTCGTCTGCAAGACTTTAATATACAGAGAGAAATCAGTGCTTAATGGAGCAGAAAGCAAGATAATAACACAAGAGAAGACTGGCAGTCCCAAATTTACTGACAGTGAAAGAGAGAGGAATCTGGGAATGTTATTCAATTTGAGAGAAGAGTCCAACACTTATATTAGGCGTTCCAGATGGGTCTCTCTTGGTTTGTGTGATAATAACTTTAATAACGCAGCATATTAGAAGATGTCCTCATAAATAATACAGCAGCATTATGCTTCTGAGACGCAAAAATAGCTTCAGTTATCCTTGAGATCTTTGAAGAGTCAAAGAGAGAGAGAGAATGAAAGAACGAATACAAAAGAGAGATAGAGTCCTGTGAAAACAGGTAGGTGAGCAGAAGCTACATGAGTATGCAGCAACAGCTCGAAGCTTTGCAGTCAGACCCTGTTAAACACACAGCTCGCTCTCTCTCTCTCTCTCTCTCACACACACACACACACACACACACACACACGCTGTCTTCAGAGATGCGAGGAAAAGCAGCAGTATCGCAACATTAAAGACAGGAGGACAAACACAAGCAGCGCTGTGTTTGTGGACAGCTGCTCTGAGGTGAGTGTGCGAGGCAGAGAGGTTTTTTACGGATTGAAAGGACAGCTGCAGTGATAATGAGAAGAGCAACATACGCTGCTGGGCCTCAGACGATGAAGAGCCAGAAACATCTCCAGAGAATGGAAAGAGTAAAGCGCAAATGAAGGGGCTGTTTGGGTGGGAAAGGAGCTGTTGTGATGCAAACTGATTTCTTCTGACACTGTTGCATCTTGGAACTACAGGCTTGTGTAGGATTGTACAAAAGGTGCATGAATTTTTGTTTATTTAAAGGATTTGTGAATCCAAATAATGACAAAATAATTCATTATTTACTTGACTTTATTTCTGGTATTTGATGATCACTATAAAAAAATGTTAGTTTAGAGATGCATCTGTTTCACCTTCAAATCAATCAAATCTTTTTTTATTGCCACAAGCAGCCTGTAATAAGTTCCTGTAATGTCTTTCTCAGGGGGACATTCTTTCTGGCTTGGACCATGAGCAATGACTCTGCTGTATGGAAGAACCTTACAGAACACTCCACAGTAAGTTCTCCACCCCTTCACATTCAGTACCTCCATCTTCTCTCTTCACATCTCTGTCTCCAGACCTGCAAACAGAACACTTCCTGCTCTGTGTCCCTCATAATTAGATCCATTACCGCATCTAAACAAATGCGCCCCAAATGGAGCACTTTGAGTCAGACTGAATCTGTGGCCAGAATTACTGTCAGAAACTTCAGTTACTGGTACAAGCAGCACCATTTGATTAGAGAGAAATGAACAGAAGTGGAGAATTTGCTTTGCAGAAGAACAAAATATTCTGGATCTTCTGTCCAAAGCAGATGTGGCTTAAAACCTGGTAGATCAAATGGTTTTAGCACTGATCTTGCTGATCTTCTCAGCACTAAAAATAACGAGTCTTCAGCTGCATAGGTTTGCATAGGCTTTAAAAAGTTCTTGATGTTACTTTATAGGTTCTTCAGATAAGGATATTGAGTTTGCTGGGTTCTCGAATTATCTGTATCGTTCTTTGGACGTTACAGTGTTGACTTTACAATAGACGTTCTTCAGGTACACGTTGGGCTTCTAACTGGTGTTAGAAGTGCTTTAAAAAGTTTTGTTGTCAGGTTTCTGTACTGTCATCCCCCTTTTTAAACAGGTCAGTCTGACCCCTGCTGGAGATCTCCAGGGTGCTTCTGTCCTGTAAGAGTTCTCCGGCTCTCTTTTGAGAATATTGTTTACTCTTGTTGAGTTTGGTTAATAAATAACAGCCCAATGATAAAAAACTCACTGGGAATTATAGATTAGCACTGCCCAGAACTAGTGCTGCAAAATCAGTCTTTCTATCTGTCTAACTCCAATAGGTCTGATCTGAATTTACTGTTGCTTTCATAGCAGCATATACTGTTCTACTGAACAATGGATTCTGGGTAATTAGGACTGTGTTATGCTCCATCAATGAGAAACTGTATAATGTATGGGTGAAACTGTACAGTGTTTATGTGTATGGTTTATTAGCATTCTTTCCACTGAACACCTCTGTGGTTACATGGGTGAAGATGACAGGTGGTGAGGTGAGAGGTACTGTGTGCTTCTGTGCTTTGAAGTCTCTGTGGAAGGAACTCTCTGTCTGATCTGAGTCCCAACTTAGAAACAGTTGCTATAGGGGCCAATTCTGAACAAAGGGCTTTCATGTACACTGAGTTATGTAAGAGTGTGCAAAATTATACACTGTAAAAAGTGACAACATACCTCTGTAATCTATTTTAACTAAATGTAACATTGAAAACTTTAAAGAAAAAACTAAAGTAAGTCTCACATAGACAGAGTTTCTGTAAGTTTTAACCATTCACTGAACTGGAGCAGTATGGATCTTTTGTTCTGAAGTGAAATCAAAAGGTTTGACTCCAAAAGCGAATTTGCTGTTAAAAATCTACTGTGATTACTCAATCATGTCTGAAACCTCCAGACTCACTGTCCTTTCTCTGGTGTGTGTCCAGGATTTGCCCCTGTCATCAGGGACACAGAATGACTATCTTCTGCTGCTGGTCCTCTTGTCCATCTTCGTGGGGGGGACGCTGGTTCTGCTCTCTGTTCTTCTGATTGTGTGTCGCTGCTGTTGTGAAGGCGACAGACGCCATGTGTGGTAAGATGAACGCCCTTCCCTGAAACACAGAGGTTCATCCTGAATAAACTGATGTGAAACTGAAAGATGCACACTGGTCACAATGTGACTGTATTTCTCATGTGTCAGGCGATGGGTGTGGAGTCTGTCTGCTCTCCAGGCAGCCTAGAGGAGTGTGCACGCTCGCACAAATGACAAACATAATGAGATCTCATACCAGCCATCAGCGGCGATAAATCACTGCTGGCAGAGTGCACTCTAGACAACACACACACTGAAACACACACCGTGCTAGCATACACTGTAGGAAGAGGACTGAAAGCACATTTTAGTTTCTCATCACAATGCAATACATTATGACAAATGAAACTATATTGTTGTAAAAAAGCCAGTGGCATTCAAATGTAATTTATTTTGATTTGCTACTTGCTGATTGGTTGCTGGTGGTATAAAGGGGAGGGGCTTACTCATCTAGAGAGAATCTGATTGCCCAAAAATCTGTCATCAGTATTTTTGTAAAAGAAGTAAAACTTTTTAAACAGTTATATAGGTTATAGAAACAAGCATTTCATGACTGAAAGTCCAGAGACATCTATCTGTTTTTCAACATATTTTAGAATTATGCATGTATATGAATGAGATGGGATTGACATACATTTGACGTATGACATATGTTTGCATTGAAGGTTCATTCTTTGCCTCAGGGCGAGTGATGATGCTGAGAAAAGTACCACAACCTATATTGAGGAGCCCCAGCCAGTGCATGGTAACAACTATATTATCCTGCCATAGCAAACACAGTTTAACTTACATGTGTACATTGATGCATAATAAAACCCAATGCAATGTTTTTAATACAATCACAACACATCACAATGCATTTATTTTGACCCACGATACACCTTGTAATCATTATTGTAAACATACGTTTTACTGTAAATTTACTGTTTACAGTAATTTTAGTAAACTCTGGATTACAATTCAAATTTAAGTACAACATTAATACATTAAGACTTTATAATGCATAAGAACTGCAACTGAATGCATTATGCAAAATAAGTAAATAAATAATCGTATCCTCGTGTATAATCTGTCTCCACACAGAGATTACAATTCGCATCGATGAGTCAGACTGTCTGTCGAGCTCCCACGACATGGAGACGGACCGTTTCCTGTCCACTGGCACCACTGGTCGCCGCGTCTCCTTTAACGAAGCGGCACTCTTCGACCACAGCAAGAAGACACAGGAGAAAGGTCGAAGGTCAGCCATCCACTCACAGCACATCAAATTAATGTGGAACGTGCACAGATTCAGTCGTGCTGTTTCGTGATCTGTCTCGGCTCTCTGTGACCTCAGATACACGCTCACGGAGGGCGACTTTCATCATTTAAAGAATGCGCGTCTCACACACCTGCAGCTGCCTCCCCCCGCCCTGCAGATACTCACCATCCATGAGTGTGAATCACCCGAGAATAGCGTCGTCATGACAACACAACCTGCTGCCAAATCCTGCCTGTCCATCTTTCAGGTGACAGCATTTCTCTGACTGTGAAGTCATTTATAACATCGAGAGCATGTGATGGTTTCTTCCAGGTCAGTTAAGAGCGCTGCTGTCATGATGGATAACTGTCAGATCGACATTATGTGGCACGTTAGAAGAAGTAAATGATGAGAGAATTGTCAGTTTTAGGTGAAGTGTTTCTGAAACTCGTGCTGTACTTTTGAACTGCTCTAATACAGTAACAGTACTTTAGTATGAAGCTTTTAATAATCAATGATTTTAAATCGGATAGTATACACAAGAGATGAGTAAAGTTTATCAGAAACACTCAAGTTCTCGTGTTGTCTACAAACCTTTTCGATGTTATATTATATGCACTTGTGTCATGCACAGCCAGCAGTGTGCTCACTGCCTCAGACCGCTCTGACCAGTCGCAGCCTCAGCCCGAGTTCTGCTCTTCCCGGCCATGCCTTCAGTTCTGTTGTGGACACAATGTTCTGTGAGAGTATCGCAGAGGCCCGTCCTGAGCCCTCCAGCCCGAGTCTTGTGAGTCACATACACTCAACACGGACGTATCACATACAGCTCTGCATCATATACACAAACTGCAATGCAATTTAATAACCAATCGGAGTTCAGTTTAGGAGTGTCACGGCTGACTCTAAATTCTGATTGGATGAGCAACATTTGAAGCCGTTGTTAAATGACCACAAATGCACAAGTGATGATGTCAAATTCTATACTATGCGTTCTATTCTATTCATGTGCGTTACCATTAATTGCATTTAGTGTCACATACACTAACTGCTGTGTCGCTGGGCAACCATTAATGGCCTAACTTAGAGTAGAGTAGAACAGTAATGAATAGAGTAATGAATTATATTATTTGGAATCTGTCTATTATTTTCCTAGAATAATTTAAGTTGAAGTTGGATTTTCCAATACTGTATGAACACTTTCTGTTTCTGTAACTGATTTTATGGATATAAACTGTATTATATAAATATTATGTAATCACACACACACAAACAGATGGAGGTGAGAGGAGGCATCATGGGTAATGGCAGAGAGGTCGCGTCTGCCTCCATCACGGCCCTGCAGGGACCCATGCAGCAGTTCCTCACCAAACTCCGCCGACACGCCAGTCTGGAGGGAGCAAGTCCCTACCTCAAGATCAAGAAATGGAAGTTCGACAGCAGTCAGAGAGCTTCCAGTTTAGACATGAGAGGTGAGCCGACGCACCAGGGTGCTCTGCCACATTGTGTCATGGTGATCATGTGGGTGATATGAGTTTAAATCAGGCTCGTGTCATTCCTGATTTTATTCTGAGCAAGTAATTGTTCTATTCATTACTATATTGTTTCATATTAAAGATAGCTGACTGAATAAATAAATAAATAAACATGAATGAAAGAATGTGGTTCTGTGGTTATATAAATGTATAACATCTTTTGATGTGTACCCTGTCAGGTCTGTCAGCACAAAAGGAGCTGAAATAATGCTGCTGGAAAATACAGACAGTATTATAAACCTTTGAGGCGAACAGTTTTCTTGCTTTGGAGATGCAGAGCAACACTGAACATTTCTGTGCTTTCATTACGCCTCAGTGTTGCATATAACCTTGAGAAATAATTGAAAACCTTATTGGAGTTTGATTGCCTTCATGTAGCACTGAGCAGATTCAGAGTTTGGCCTTTGTGTGTGTGACAGAGCACAGAAATCTGCTGCATGTGTGTGCCAGATCCCACTCTCAAGCAGATGGCCAGCTGACGCAGGGCTCTTCCCTACCAAATATTTTTTAAAGTGAGATACGGAGAAAGAGTTGGTCCCGAGAGCTTATTATTGCTGTAGTTCTTTACAGTCATTATGAAAGCCATGTTCTACATCTTAGAATTTATCTTGTAGTGAAAACCCATGAGCTGCATATTATGTTTAATATGTATCTCATTTCATATTTAATATGAAATATGTATTCTCACATTTCGTATATTACTGCTGTGTATATTTTTTCTTTCAAACCTGGAAGAATTTAAACCAAATGTGTACATTTTTGAAGGAAAACCGTATTTATATACATTGTGTGAACTCAAGAATTGTTGATTTGAATCTGTGTCGTTCTCACAGGCTCTCCCAAACGCAGGCAGTTTCAGCGGCAGCGAGCAGCCAGTGAAAGCATGGACCAGGAAGAGCATGACACACATCACATTGATCTCATCCAGTACATTGCGCGCACCAGAGACCTCACGTACTGCCCCACACGGCCCGGCCCGCAACTTCTGTGTCCCCCCTCTACGCCCCCACCCTCCCTCGGCAGGTATCTTTAATTGCCCCTCTCATGCATTGGCTATAGCAACCGTCTGCCTGCCTCTGGTGTCATACAGCAGCCTTCATTTCATGCATTGAATCTGGGTACAAAAATACCATATGTGCAGTCTTATTTTTTAGCAGTTGGTTTGCATTTTTCACCATATGTTTGCATAATGGTTTTCAGCATTAAATATATTTGTTTATATTTGCATGCTTATTAAAGGAGACTGGACTACATTTGTTGCCGTGTAGTGATCAACCATTACAGAGCGAGTCACATACCATCTGTGCACTGACTGAGAAAAACAGATGTCTGTTTTAACATCTCTCAGAGCTCTAACAAAATAGATAAATAAACAGATCTAATATGTTTGAAATGGACACACACTAAAACAAACATTGTGGTAGGATGTTTTCTAAAGCTCTGTTGTCAGTTCTGACTCTAGAGGTCCACTTGCCTGGAGAGTTGATCTCCAGTTACCTGAGCAAGATAATCAGGGTCTACAGAATTAATGGAAAGTTACAGGCAGGCAAAATTGGTCAAGTTTGGAGCTAAAATCTGCAGGAAGTGGACTTCAACGGTCAAAGTTAGAATCTCTGTTCCGAAGAATTAGAATATGAAAACTTTAGAATATGAACTCTGACTTCATATATGTGCTGCTCTGCAGGTTAGAGGTGGAGGTGATGGTGGAGCCCAGCTCCAGTGGAGCGATGGGGTCGGGGGTCATCAGCCTCCCCTCTGAGCCCCTGGACGAGAGCATTGAAACGGGATGTCATCAAGAGAGCTTCGAACCTCAGACCCTGTACCGTGATATCTGGACTCTCCGCGCCTCCCTCGAGCGGAACGTCTCCTCAGACCAGAGCAGCAACAATGACAAAGACTCTGTGCATAGTGATGCAGACAGTGTGTGTTCACTAGGTGGCAGGACAGAGGTGGGCAGGCTTCCCAGACACCCCTCCCAGGATATTGGAGATGAGATGGAGGTGGACGCAGATCTGCCTGTAGATGAAGAGCTGGAGAAAGGTTGCAAACGAGATCACATAGATTCAGAAAAGAGAAGTGATGGGGAAACAGGAAACCGCAAGCTTCTGCAGATGGACAGTGGTTATGCATCAATAGAAGCTCCGTCTCGTGCACTTGACGAGCTGCGGCTGTTTGGAAGCAGCAGCAGCACAGACGACTCGGCTGTGGAACGCAGGCATTTCTTCAGTTCTGGCCGCAAAGGGACAGTTTGTGAGAGTTTTGACACAGACATCTTTGATGAGGAACTGGAGGAGGAAACTGCAGGTGCCAGCGGTGGTGTAGATGGAGTGGAAACCGATGAGAGTGCAATGTTATGGCCCCCCTATGGCCAGATGTTCACTCAGCGAGATGCTCAGCCTCGACCTCCTGTCCTCTCTCGACGCGACTACAGCATTGATGAGAAAACCGACGCCCTTTTCCATGATTTTCTGCGGCACGATCCACAGTTTGACCAGCAAGAGTCTCCATCACGCACTAAGCATCGGTCCCGCGTGCACTTGCGCAAACAGTGGCAGCGTTCCAAGCAGCACAGCGACCCCGGGCAGCGC
The DNA here is from genome assembly GCA_036877525.1 of Chromobotia macracanthus. Classification (NCBI taxonomy): domain Eukaryota; kingdom Metazoa; phylum Chordata; class Actinopteri; order Cypriniformes; family Botiidae; genus Chromobotia; species Chromobotia macracanthus. Next base: position 1,264,069 of record JAZGTH010000033.1, on the reverse strand, counting down.
TTACAAACGTCTTTTGACCGGTACCGCACTCCACTCCGTCGCGGCGAAACTGTCAACTACCCTCTAGAGACCAGTTACCACGTTGGGCTACAGCAAATTGTTGGCATGCCCAATAAAGAGAGCAGCAAGGGTACGACTGGTACCCCTGAAACAACCATGGCAGATCAGGATATCACTACTCAGGCAACAGGAACGGATCTGGACCCTACAAAGGACAATGAAGTAAAAGAACCTTCTAGCACTGAAAGCAGTGGAACCATCACTGAAAGGGAAGTTCTTGAAGCGTCACAGCCCCCTCCAGTCACCAACCCTGCTGGGGAGCAATCAGTGGACCAGAAGAAGCTAGCAGAACCAAGCTACGGCCCACAGACAGTCACAGACGAGCTAAGTGACAAACTAGCAGCTACCCTGGAAGAGCGACTGCACTGGGATCTGCTCCAGACCAAGGAACCACCAGAGTGTAGTGCGGTGACGGTGACGTACATGTCACCTGATCACAGTCCAGTGTAGCATGTGGCTGCTTTCATCACCTTACACAAGAGCACTGCACAACAACACAGGTCTAAAATTTTGATAGAAATGACGTTTTGGCTCTGATCTGGGGCAGGTTTGCTTCAATCATCAACGCGATGTTAATATCAATGTTGTTGTGTCTTAGACCAGTGTAGAGAAGTTTCTTCCATGCCCAAACAAAATAGTGATTAACGCTCATACCTCACAGTGATCAACATACCACATCTTAAACAAATGAAATGTTGTCGTCTTTGTTATTAAAGCTTTCCGTTTAGCTACTTGTTGATTTCAAAATCAATATTTTCTCTGCACTAGGTAATCCACTGTGAAACTAAGATAAATTAATAATATTTAAGTGCATGAATTATGTTGCAGTGTTGCGTATCTGGATGTCTGTCCATGACACAAATTATCATAATCATTTTCTAAATTAAAACACAAGTTGGTCCTCTTTTTAGTTAGCTGTGTTTGTTTTGCTTTGTAAAATGAAATGCTACTTATTATTGGCATCTGGGTTTTAATCATGTAGATGGTTAACGTGTCGTCAGATTTTTAAAATTAGATTTCAGGAATAAAACATTTCTTTATCCGCGACATAAATAAGATAATCTGTAAAAATGAGAATTCTTGTCTCTGTTGTCATGTTTAATGTCATGTAACCTGTATTCCAAACAAATTGTCAGAAACAACAGCATTTTGAATGTTATGAATATTCTTCGATTAATGTCTTGAATTATTTAAAACACAACACAGGTCAATTTTCTTAGCAAACAGAAATCTTTAACAGTGTAACCTCACTGAATTTTTAAATGGCTAAAACTGCCTGTATGTGTAATACTGTAATTTTATGCCCTTATTTTTATTTTTTTTGTTCTTTTCATCTTTTAATTGGACCATTTGTTGTGTGCTGTTAATCACATATGTGAGAAGGAGTAGAACGAATAGTTTTGAGTATTTAGTGCCAAATTGTTGTAATGCTAGAGATCAAACATGAAAGCCCTGCAGCAGCTGGTGGGATGAAGGGTCTTGGTGTGTAAACTCAACCTCTGAGGGTTCAGACCTGAGGAAGGCTTGGCTTTTCTGTATGTGTTTCACTAAATGAACTCTGTTTACTTTAGCATTACCTTAATGTAAAGATTACCGAGAGATATCTGTAGAGACGGTCCTCTGGTGCTGCCTCTGGGAAATAAACAGACAAAAGGTCATTTAGAGTGAATGCCCAGCTTAAGACAGTCATATTTTAGTTTGGACTAAAAAAACGTAAGGTTCTCTGCAGAGCACTTATCACCCTGTTCACACCTACATAACTGAATACTCAGAATTACCTAACCAATGTTATGAAATACCTGAAAACAAACAAAAAGCTTTTATTTCATCACACAAACGGAAATCTGAACACGTATAAATCTGGTCTGTTGTTTTAATTGCATTAACTGTAGTCTGTGTAACATGTCAGGGACAGTCAGACCAGTATGTGTACAAATGATAAAATACAGCACAAAAATGTCATGTTACTGGAGCTGGAATAGTCCATGTCTTTGATTTGACACTTTTGGGTGATTTGTGCAGTTAGTCTGTCTGTTGATGGTTTACTGCTTGTAGATTTGCATGTTGCAACAAATAATTATTTCGCAGATCCAAACTCAAGCACCAGATATTTTCAGTGTGAATCAGAAAACAGAGATCTTGGTATGAAAATATCTTATTTTATGAAGTCTGCTATTTCAGAAGTTTCAGTTTGCTGACCAATGAGATTTTGTCATATTTCAACGGACATAAAGAAGAGTATTTCTACTGCTGGATATATTTCAATGAAAGAGAAAATATATTTATGTGCAAAGTATATTTACATGGAAAAGAAATAACCTGTAGAAATGCTTGATTTAGAGAGAAACAAATGTCTACATGAAAAGAGCACGACGAATGTTCTGAATGTTTGTTTTGTTCACCTGGATCTCTGTTGAGCCTTGAGGGACAAACCAATTTAAACATTTATTTTCATGTTACATTTTCCAACTAGTCAAGACATTAAAGATTGATGCATTATAACTTTATCTGCGTCTCTTTCATTGTTTAATCTCAAGATCACGAGCTTGTCTTCTCACTCGGCAGTCTTACCAGCACCTGTTTGTGTTCCGTTGGAGAATTTGTCTGAAACTCTAGAAAATATATAAGTTTAGAGCTGTAGAAAGAAATGGCAGATGAAATGTCTCTACTGTATAAAAATACAATATCCTGTACAATCCATTGAACCAGTGAGTCACCAGCAGTGCACAAATTAATGGAGGTGAAGTGTAACTCACCCCCATCCCATCATAGACAGAACAGAATTGTGAGAGAGGACACAGCATTGACATCTCAATCACTCGTTCCCTTATCTGAGAGAGAGAGAGAGAGATTAAAACTCAGTCAGGATAAGACACACTTTCATTGGAAGGTCACTCAGTCTCTCTCTAATTAAAACATGTTTAAATGTGTAAAAATGGTTACTTGTATTTTCACTGTGTTAAACATCAGAAACATTCGAATTGATCTGCCACAAACAAGACCACATCCACATCAATGTCCAACCACTGAAGAATAAATTCACTTGAAACGCTTTTGAAAAGCACTGCTGTATAAGGTAGCATTTCTATATCTATAAAGATCTAACTGACCTTCAAAACATCTTTAATGATAAGCTTTCCTCAAAGAGCTTTTTATTAAGTTCAGTGTCAGTCTGTCTGATAATGAGCAGCTGTACTCTGCTGTTGCTACAGTTGTTGTCTGTGACTGTAACACAGTTTATCAGATGGCTATTTATTAATTAGACTAACAAAAAAGAAAATCTTCCAAACAGGTCACCTAAGAAAGAAAGTGTAAACGGGGAATGCAATCTGCTGACAGATTGTTCAGACTGATTCGTGTGTCTAGCCCAAACAGTAAGCGTCTGTGAGCACCACTCACTGTAAGACGATAACGCTGTGTGTGGAGAAGGTGATACCCAACACAGAAGAATGCACACTGAATCTGAGATGCAGTGAAAGAGAGAGAGAGAGAGCGAGAGAGAGAGACAGAGAGAGAGACAGAGAGAGAGAGAGAGAGAGAAACAGAGACAGAGACAGAGAGAGAGATAGAGAGACAGAGAGAGAGAGAGAGAGAGAGACAGAGAGAGAGAGAGAGAGAGAGAGAGAGAGAGAGAGAGAGAGCGAGAGACTGAGAGAGAGTCTATTATAGAAGTGTGACTATTCTGCTTCCTGCAGAATGACTCAGTTGCTATGGCAACGTTACCAATTTCTAACAGGCTGATGAAGAAAGTGAAGGCTGAGTTAAATAATCAACACAGCGCTGGACGGCCCAAAAGACCAGAGCTGAGTTACAGCTCCAGACATCCGGCTAACCATCATTAAAGCTATGATGAATATGATGGAGTGACATTGTGAACAGGAAATCTTAATGGAGTCGATTGAATGATGCATGGACACTTCGTATGGATGAAAACATTTCCTGTGGACTCAGATTGTGGGTTCTCAAAGTTTTGTTGTCTAAATGCTTAAAAAATGCAGCATAAACCTGATGAGAATTTGAGGGACATTATCTTAAGTTTGAATATTTTGGGTCTATTTCAGCTAGAAAATCCTGCTGAATGTGAACATGAAGAACATATAGACAGCATCAGTGTTAACATGCATGAACTCGTTGTTAATTTGACTCTTTTGAACCAACACATAAACACAATAACCACCATGAATACATACATGAAATTATTGAAATGAAATTATTAAATTTGCGTAGTATGTTACCACATGGGGCCTCCGTCCTATGGCAAATCCCTGCTGATATCTACATGTACCTGTGCTGTTAATGTTAAAGACTCATCTGCCCTTTAGCTTGTTTAAATATTTATAAAGTTTTTTCTTATTCTTTCCTCCAGTGGCTCATATTCCGGCTTCATGTCAAGCACTGATGCACTCGTGTAAATGAATGGTGATTATTGATTATTGGTGTTATTTAATAGAGTAAATGAAGACTACATCATACCCTGGTTTGTATGATGGAAGTTTAAGCAGTGAGTGAATGTCATTGAGCCAGATTATCTAGATAATATATCAGAAAGAATGATTTATTCTGATTATTAACATCAGTCATTGTAAATACTGTAAAATGATGTCTCGTATCATATTAAAAGGACCCAGACAAAGATCAGATGTGCATTAAAGTTATTTCACCACGGTTTATGAGACTGTAGCTTCACATCTTGACTAGGAATGTAATTTTACTGTTGAAAATGAATTGTGTTGCTCAGTTTATTAGCATGTAAGTTCACTGGTGATTAAAATGAGCAGTTTGTATGATTTCTTTCTTCAGGAGCTTCACTTTACCTCACGCATCACATACAGCCGTCGGTTCATCGCGTCGTTTTCCTGAACTACACCATACAGGAGAAGCGGAAAAATCTCAGTCATCTGTTGCCATGGCAACTGCATCCTTCAGAGGCGAGCGCTCATCTCTTAAACGTGATGCGCTCGAGCGGCGGACACACTTCTGCACTCATCTGTATTAGACCACACATTATATCAGCATCAACAACACGACAGCATCATGTTCATTATTCATTTATTGTGTCAATTCATTATTTAAAACATACATTTCACAGATTCTCTCATATCGACTCAGATTTAATGTCAGAGTTGTGCTGATGTGATAAAACGTGCTGTGATTTCATCATTATATCATGTTATCATCATTATAGTCGTGTTGTTGATGCTGATATAATCTGTGGTCTAATACAGATCAGTTGCTTTGCTTTTGTTTTGTACTGAAGGTTATGGTCTACTATGGTCTGTGGTTCAGAAGGCATCTCACACAGTTCTGTGTTGAAATGAGTTGATTTGGTTTATCATAAATGAAGAGCATCTGAAACAAACATGACACAAGCTCAAAGCATTGGTGACAATAAAAAAATGGAGCCAATATCTGAAATGCAATTGTTCTGATAACCACTTGATTTCTCTGCTTATATTAAACTGATGAAGAAACACACAGAAAGCTGTTAAAACACCTGCTAGTGCCATAACAGCGCCACCTGCTGGACATAACCTGATCAGACAGAGTATGACTGAGCTGAAGTTATTATGACAGTACTGAACATGTAATGCTGTTTTTAAGTGTAGAGTGTCTATTACGTTTATTTCATGAACTAATGACAATTGAAAATGAAACATTAAGCAGATTTCTCTGTTTTGTTGTGTACAAACTTCCTCTGCTGGTCCTCTGATGTCTTTATTCTGTATCAAAGCCTTCATCTCATTTTGCATCAACATGAATCGTGTTTATTGGGTTCTCTTCCTATCGTTTAAATCAAACAGCATGCATAATTACTCTCTGTATTACACCATTTTCATATGAGCAAACCAGCAACATATTATTTATTTAGTTTTACATACAACTTACACCAAGCACTAAAACATGCAGTGTCCATCAGGCCTGTTAGCTCAGAGACACTGTATCAAAAGGCATATATTCTGCAAAATAAGTAAAGTTGTGATGTTTAGGAAATAAAGCAAACAACAAACAAACCATGCACAAACAAAAATGATATAACATGTTCAGCTTACTCCTTCATCAGAATAAGAAAATGTGATATTGTTTTTACAAATGACACCCCAGGCATTAAATTATAGTGTCCAGTTAATAATAGTGTTAGTTAATAACACAGAAAACTGTTAATGTTTAGTCTATTCTGCACTAAAAAGACTGAAAATGGAAAATTTCATCTCTCATACACCGACCAGCAGAGGGAAGCATTGCTAAATAACAGTAAATAAATATTGTCCTTTCGCACTGTTGTAAAATACTGAAGTATTATAATAATTGCCAGATCATAACTGTGAATCATTTCTTTGAAAACCTGTTAAACTGTTGAAGTCACATTGTGTGTTTCACACTCACTTTTAGATGTTGTTCTGCTGGTGACCCAGTGCACAATCCGTCTGTTCTCCATCATTACAAATGTAAATCTGTCAGTACTTCACAATCATGCTTTCACAGCTCATAAACATTGTAACTGTGATGAACACTGATAACATAGCAATAGATGTTTCTCATGTGAGCATACAGTATGCCTTCTGTATGCTTCCCTCAGGCCATCCACACACCTCAAGGTCTGTATTTAAGCCCAACCCATGTGAATAACTGCACATCAACAGAACATCCCTTTTATTAACACAGATATGGACGGTCCATGCAAAACTTTGATATTCTTCTCATTCTCTGTCTGAAGTTTCCAAATGAAAGACTACATTCAGTCTAAAGACATGCAGAATATTAGCTGGCATTTAATATCTCACCACAGGGATGGGGCAGAGTGTGTTGGGGTTTGGAAAGGCCAGCGTGCCAATGGCCGACTTTGGGAGTTGACATCAAAACCATGTGTCCAGATCTTAAGACAGTCCTAAGCACAACTCAGGCTTCATGAGCTTCGTTTTTCCACATGACTAAGTGGCCCACAGACACAGCACTGTTTATCTCAGTTTATCTGACTACAAATGTCTCTCATCACTTCATTGTATAACATTTGTATAACAGCCTCATTCTGTGCTCTGGATCAATTCTCGCCTGCATTATTTTGCCACACAGGGCAAATGCTTTCTTCTGCATCTTGCTTGTTATAGCCTACACAGGATGCTGGCCAAACATGTTTAAAGTTAAATGCATCCTTGTAATATCGGATGCATAACAGCAGCAGAGGATATGACAGTACAAGATGATGCCAGTGTGTTTTGTGTCTTATATTGGGGGAAGCAGGCATCTGTAAACATTACTGGAGCGCAGATGTCTGATGTCAAGCTGATGTCATTCAGTTTTTAACTTCACATCCCAGAAGTGACTCGAGTACACACACCCGACACCCGGCCACACCAGCCCGGCCCAGAAGCGTAACTTACACGGGCAATATTTATACAGAGGCGGACCGGAGCCACCGACCTACAGCGAGTCCACCAGCAAACAAGCCACGACTTCTTCAAGAGAAGATCTGCTGGTTTAGACACCATGAGCTGTCGGGCGGTTTTACACGTCGTGATGTTCGTCTGCGTCTGGGCAATCCTCGCAAAGCATCAGACACACGGTAAGCCGCTTTCTTCTGCATGTACATTGTGTGTGTGTGTTTCAGATGTTACTACTGAAGTTTCTCATTTCCTGTTTTCATGTTACTGAACACAGAAGTGCTTTCAGCAGCAGAAGTTCAGGAGCAGAAGAGTCTTATTATTGAGTTTCATAAAAGACAGTTTCACAATTTTGTCCAGTTTGCCATTTATTAATTGCCCATTAAACTGTACATTATATGCATTTTAACATTATAGAACACTATCAGACATTATTGGTATTACATACCTATAAAATATACATAAAACACAAATATTCAATTATGTTAAAGAATAACCTGTAAATGCTCATATTTGCTGATCACTAATTATGTAATATTTCTTTTCCCTGCTTCAAATAGTGTGCAGTCTATAGGCTGTTATAAAGATTATAGGCCGTGTTGTTGATAATGTCTCTGAAATGATCGTATGTGTCTTGATTGTGCATGTGTGTGTATGTGTGTGTGTGTGTGTGTGTGTGTGTGTGTGTGTGTGTGTGTGTGTGTGTGTGTGTGTGTGTGTGTGTGTGTGTGTGTGTTAGCTGGCATGTGTTGGCTCCAGCAGGGTCCAGAGCATCGCTGTGATATGATTCTCATGAGAGGTGTCAGCAAGGAAGAGTGTTGTGCGGCTGGACGTCCGGACACCGCGTGGTCCAACACAAGTCTGCCCATCAATAAAGTCAGTCTGCTGGGGTTCCTGGGGATAGTTTCCTGCAAGCCATGCAAAGGTACCGACCCATCTGTCTGTTCCAACATCTCAGCAGACAGATCTCACACGTGTGGATACAAACAGCTGGAACGCTGTACTGGGGTCCTCCTGACTTCCACACCCATTAGAGAGCATTCCTAACTTAGACGTCAGAGCTGAGATCCTTTAAAAATTAAATGTAGCACTGCAGGTCAAATTTAAGTCTGGGAATGTTTTCTCTGCAAATGCAATTGTGCAGTTTGAAAAGCAAGAATCTACACCAGATGTTGTGTTTAACTTTCTTAAGCTGTTGTGGAAAGCACTACCAGTGTCCAGGTACACAGGCTCATACAGAGGGTTTAAACATCTACTGTCATCAGACATTTTACATCTGAAATGCATTGTTTAAATATGTAAATATATAACGTATGTCTCAGTAAATGGATAGGCTTTGACACAACATAAAATAGCCAATTTCTCTTGTTTTCTCTATTCACTATTTCCTAATGTTTATTGGAAGGCAGGCTTGTTTTTTTGTTGGCAATGACTGAATTCCAACCCACCACAAAGAAAAATATCCACCACATGCTAACTGCCGAAGGTCTGGTCCTAATAAAACTCCAACACAATCAATACCATCAGACAGTAAAAGTTGTATGATTGGGTCATACATGGGGTGTCTTCACAGCAGTATGGACCAGAAGTTTGTTTACTGTGACTTCACATATGAATGAAGCAGATCAGACAATTGAAAGCATGACTTGATGTGAAACGTGTCAAGAAGTATCCATATGTGTTGTCCAGAGAACTGTGAGGGAGTGAACTGCGGCCCAGGAAAGGTGTGCAGGATGAAGTCTGGACATCCACAGTGCGTCTGCTCTCCTGACTGTTCCAACATCTCCAGCAAACACCCTGTGTGTGGGACTGATGGGACCTCGTACAGAGATGAGTGTGCTCTCCTGACGGCTCGCTGCAGAGGTCATCCTGACCTGGAGATCATGTACCAGGGCCAGTGTAAAAGTGAGTTTGATCTTTTCAGGTTTGAACTTGCTTAGTCCAGTGTTTTGCTTATTTAAAAGAAATGTTTCTGATGTCATTTACTTCTTACTTTATTTACATTATTACATTAGCATTTCCTGCTTTCTATGTGGTGCAAAAAAATCTTTTCAAAGTGGTAAACTCTTCTGACATTTCGATGTTTCTTACTGCTTACCGTATTCTTTCAGAGTCCTGCTTGAATGTGGTATGTCCAGGTACACACACGTGTGTGACGGATCAGACTAACAGTGCCCACTGCGTCATGTGTCGAACTGCGCCCTGCCCGACCCCCGTGTTCCCTCAACAAACCATCTGTGGCAATGATAACACCACTTACCCCAGCGCCTGTCACCTGCGCAGGGCCACCTGCTTCCTGGGTAGCTCCATAGGGATTCGTCACTTCGGAAACTGTAGAAGTATGTACCAATGTAGATTATAACTTGTGTTGTCCAAAGATGGCTGTACACTGGGCCATTATTGTAAAGCAATATAGAAGACATTAACACACAAGTCCATGATTAGATCATACTAACTGATCCAAGACTTTCTGCCTTATGACAAAAGATGGCAAAATCAGGTTAAACATCCTAAAGTATGTGTTGACTTTTCAGATACTTTAAGATCTAGTGGACACCCAAAAAGTTAAATCAGACCAAACTCATTAAACTGAAGAAGTATTTTTAGGACCACAATGACTGAAGACCCTCAGTCTGTTTAGTCAAATGAAGCTCTCTGTCTTATGTTTTCTCATGCAGGTGATGAAGAAAGTGAAGAAAATTCTCTCTTCTGAGGATTCCAGCTGTTCTGTGTAGAACATGAGAGAAACCCTGTTTAAACCTGTTCACTACCACATCAGGGTCCTTTGAACCTAAACAAAAACCAAAAACACTGCTATTGTTTGAAACGCATGCAATACGGCTTCACCCAAATTGATGAACTCACAAATATTGTAAATACACTACAAGCTTTTATTTATTAAAGAAAAGTAATGAAGTCAGTGTTATTTATGTTTGAACATATTTTACACACTATATAGTCATAGTTCAGCTGCCTGTATTAAGGCATATATCGTGTTTTGCTTTAGTTTTCAAGAATCCTACAGCTGTATGTATGCAAGACAAAGTATTCGGATAAATACTGCACCAATGCTGCCATTATTAACCTGATCATATAATATTAACAGTATAGACTAATGCTGAGTTAAATGCTACAGTTTATTCAAACTCACAGGACTTTGAGTCTTCCTCAGACCACAAACAAGAAGTTTTGTGTCAAAATGATGAATGTTTACAGTGTTCTCTTATATTCAGAAAAGATGTCAAATCAGTGTAAAGATTTAGCTATAATTAACTCCTTTCATATTTCACAGAGGAACAAAAGTCAGGCATGTTTCAAAATGTGAGCAAACGATTTTTGAAAATGAAAATTAAACTTACTGAGATAATGTTTTGTATGTGTGCTGGTTGTTCACAACGATCACTCAGCCAAAACATCAATGCTTCCAGTCATGCAGTAATGGAAGCAGATTTGACGAGGAACAGTAAACATTTTTATGCTTTCACATCGTTGGGCTGTTTACATCATTGTGTGCAGATGCTAGTTTTTTGGTCACTTGGTTGTGTACTTTACTGGTGATATGTGAATGACTAGACAATGTAAAAAAGTTGTTTTTTTGGCTATTTTTGGTTTGGTGTCTGTGAAACAGGGACACAAGTTTTATCTTGTATTAATACAAAATCTTTCAAATGATTTTAACTTCTTTGTAAATACAGACTTTTCAATAGTATACGCTGTGAAATCCAGTGATCAATACACCAGGACATGTTTGTATTGTTTACTTACATTTCATTATGAATTAAACACAAAAGTAATGTTGTGTTAATATGAGTCTCTCGATTCTTTCTTTTTTTAATTATGAAGGGCCATTAATTCACTCAGTAATCACTTATAGAGTCAATAAATCAGGGATTTTTGGGACATTGTATACATCTACCACTTTATCAAAAGAACATTTCCACAGTGAAATTAAGTTTTGACAGTTATTGCTTTTCTATATAACATTGTGGGGACCTGAAGGTTTGGTCTACAGTGACCTCTTCAGTGGTAGTAACACAGGGGCTGGTTTTCCTGTCTGAAAAACCTTGTTTAAATAGCTCTCCTGACTGCTCTCCCCATCTGGTTTAACTTTTGAGAGATGTTTATTTTCTCATCCAAGGACGTTTTACAATGGAACTGGAAATAATTGTTTGCTTTAACAGGCCACAACAATTCCATAAAAATGTTTGTAATGCGTTGTTTCTACGTCCCGCTTCCTCCCGTGTTTAAAGAATTAGAATCTTCCAGAATTTATGGGTCTGATTTAATTTTCTTGTCATGACAGAAGCAAGTCATCAGGTACTCGCATCTGAACCGATGTTTGATTTATGTCAAACAAAGGAATGAAATTGTCTGTTTGGCTGTTCCACAAAATCCTGTACAAAGATACTAAAAATACTGTCGAAAATACTGTAGAATACTAAAAATACTGATCCTACAGTTGTCTGGTTTTCAATGGTTATTAATTTTGACACAGTTATGTTTCATTAAGTTATGTTTCTTTGAAAAAATGAAAACACACACAAGAGTTTTTTGCTGGTATACAGTAATAGCATGTAACTCGTGAGTAGCTCAGATACTTTGTTCAGTCATATATCTACAATAATGTTTCACTGGAAATGTTTTAAGACCAGATTCTGACACACATCTTCTGTGTTGGGTTGAGGTGAATCACACATAGACAATCACTGTAATGGAATATGTTTTGTAATCGTCACACAGTTGTTTGTTTCAGTATGTTTTGACAGTTCGATGCGTCATAACCTAATTCCACCAAAGCCATTTGACTGACATGCAGAAATTATTTGATTTGATCATTTGTCCTGATTTCTGTGTTCAGTCTGAACCTACAAGTTCCGTAATTTGACCAAACCGAAGGCTAAAGGCTAATGAACGCATTGCCTTTTGTTTGGAGGGAAACAGTCTACACTGCATCACTGACATGAGAAGGTTTGTAAACGTTTGCACAGTAAACTGAAAAGAGATGTTGTCTGTTGACTGTCTGATCTCTCTCTGTGTGGTCTTCACGACAGTTTGACGTTCAGGCTTTGGAACTTTGGCACTTGCAATAATTCTATTATATTAAACAAATGATTCCATTCCATCTCAAATTAAAACAACACACGCACCAATAACTACATCTTCATACTCAGAGCTCACCAAGATTTAACAAAACTAAACAGAAACCACATTGTTTTTGCTGTATGTCAAAATCATTTTAGTTCTGTTTTAACCTTGTAACCTCGGTATGTCACTCTTTCTGTGGAACACAAAGGGAATTTTTGCTATATGGGGACTGGGACTGTCATCACAAAGCATCATTATAGTCTGTTTAACTTGTGCACTGTTACAATCTTTTGAAGCTGTAGAAACAGACTGAAATTTGTTGTCATTTATGAAACTCTTACTTTTTGAAACCTTGCTTCCCAGCCGTGGTCACCTTTAACTCTCATTATATGTTAAATATATTTTGCACCGTCTGTCATCTTGCACAGTTTTTGAATCTTCAAAATGACATTAACTGCATCAGAAACGTATATTTCTTCACCCTGTATGAAGACAGATTTCCAGCTGGTTTCATGTGGGTAACTCATATCACACTATATCTCTGTCTGACACTCTGAGAGTAATAAAGTTTAGTTGTTTAACCTAAACTAGCGCATGATTCAGGATTCTAGAAAGTTCCAGCCTGTTTTTGCCTGCAGATGAAAGGAAAGAGAGTTTTATCTTTAACAGCACAGACAGACTTCACCAGCCCTGAATAACTGCTGCTCTCCAGACACAAACTCTCGAGACAGAGACGTGTCACACGAGAAACAGTGGACACAACAGTGGAGTTAATGAGCGCAAACACAGCAGCGTCTGTGCTGTCACATTCCTCCAGTCATGACTCCCACACAGATCAGATGAAACTCACCCGTGAGCCTACAGCCACAGCAGACATCATGAACTGAACCCTGTGAACAGAGCTCACGACTCCTGGCCACTCCATAGTGCTGTTCCCGCACAGCTTATGGCTGAAGTCACATCGTTTCATCCCAGCCATGTATTTTTAAGCACATTGGCAAAGACTGTGGCTAATTTTGTATCATACGTTCAAGTATTGTCCATTGTTCACACAAAAGTAAATACGCTACATGTTTACATGTTTGGTGTTTTCTTTAACTGTTATGAGATAATAATTGTTATGAGCCGGTGTTCTGAACCTAGTGTTATTCCAGATCATTCCCTGCTGAATGCACACCCTTAAAATGATGCCTGAGGTCACGGTCAGCCGAACAAACGGGGCACAGGGACTGGCTGAGGAACAATTATGCAAAAACTCCTACTTACTCCCCAAGATTCCCATCTGCTCCTGTGAACTGGAGACATTTCAGCGGGCGGCACATGAAGTAGTATTTAGGAACGTAAATGACAGATGCAGAAACAGTCCCTTGAAATGATTCATTTCACACTAATGATGCATTTACTGACACTCATGTTTAAGTTATGTCAAAGCTTTTTTTAGACATTATAATAGCCACTATTACTCAAGGATGTTTTGGAAAACATTTGAGCGCCCCCTGCTGATGATAATACGAACTAAAACGAGGAGAAACGCCCACCTAAATTCATACGTCATTTGTGTTGTTGTTGTGACGTCTCTCCGTCTGTCTCGTGATTGGTCAGCAGCTTCACGACTCTCTGCGCTACGTGCCGCGGCGGAAGACCGGACGTGGTGACGTAAGTGCGCGTTCTCGTGTGCGCTCGGGAGCGAGTAGAGTCTTCGTCCAGGGACGCGCTGCGGGTCGTTTCAGCCGCTATTAACGTGTAATATTAACCGGGGACGCGCTTAAAACTCTTCATCATGAAGAGGAGGCTGAGCGCGGGGCTGCTCGGCGCGGTGTCCGTCGTGTTGTTGTGTTTTTTCCGAGCCGATGCTCTGACAGGTAAGACGGCGCGTTTCCCCCGCAGGCCTTCACACGAACGAGGCCGCGGATACACACACACGGCTCTCCTTACGATCGTTTCACCTCGAAACGACGCGAGAAACGTTCATGAAACGTTTCGAGGCGTTTCGAGGCGCGGAACCGTCGGTTTGGAGCTGTCGCGCGCGCGCTCCAGTCGAAAGCATCACGTGATGTTTTTAAAACGCACTTTTCTGATCACTGGTCCGATCACACGACTGATTCATCCGGATCAATAGAGTTCACACGCAGATCGATGATCCACAATGAACGTGATGCTGTGGCTGTCGGGAAACGGATTCGTCTGCTGCATTAAAGAGTACAAGCTGTACGAAACGCATTTCTGCAGAGGAAGCGCCTTTATCTCTCTTCAGAGGTTACACATTTCCATCACTAGAGACGATCTTCTGTTTGAGCTTGTTGCTTTATTTAATTATTGTGCAGTTTTAACGGGACTCAGCAGGTCTCTGTTCTGCTGATGTATTATTATATGATGGGCAGCCATTAAAACCGGTGCAGGCTAGTCTGGAGGCCTGCAGTCAGACTGCTGTCATGTTTGGGAGCTCAAGTTAAAACATTAGTTGTGTTTAGTCCAGTCAAGCAGCACAAATGAGACTGGTGATAAACACCAGCTTGTAGCTAAGCAGCAGTTTTCAGTCCTGGGTCAGTAAAAGTCTTAGCTTAAGCTCATTGCATTGTTCTGTAAATCCATCTGAACCCTGCTTAACTTGTTGGTGCCCAGCCATCACTCTTACAGCGCTTTAACCTTTACTTGCACAGGTAAAACATTATACTAGTAAATTGCTTGTCGGTGTGAGCTGGTTTTGTTAGGCTAATAGTTGTTTCAGCCCCTCGTGTAAAATGTTCATTTGTTCACAGAGAAGCAGAGTCATGAGAATGGGAGGGTTATGTTTTATAGCAACATCATCATTTGTTGAGTTACGAATGTTAACACTGGTGAACCAAACCTGCTTACCTTCATGAATGGACAGTCGTAGCGCCCTTCGGTCAGAATTAAAATGAGATTTTCCCCGAGTCCCTCAGCACAGCTCTGCTCATTAAAGTGGGTTAGAGAGAGGGGGTAGGTATTTGTGAATTGGCATACGCAGAATGTTTTGTTTGTGCATTTCTTTGGTGCTTGCCATGTCGTTGGCAGCCATTTTGTGATGTGGAAATGATGTCTGAAAGGGGCGTTTCCTAACATGAGTCTCCTGAGCATCACTGTCTGTGTACTGTTTGCTTTTTACAATCTGTGTTTGTACAGGTGGTTGTTAACGTACAGAATCGTGCGGTTGATCACGGTGGTAATGCTGCTTTGTAATGCACATGTAGGCAGGGAAATCATGTGGTCTTATGCCTGGACCAAAGCAGGAAAGATGTTTCAGATAAACAAACATGCAATCAGTTGACAACACGTCTTTTACCACTTTAAGAGAGCTTAATTTTGGGTTAACAGTCGTACAGAGTCACTTTCTTGAGATTTATTGGTTGTCAAAACATACAAGAGATTCACAATTTCCAGCATTCAGGCATGTACATGATGTAACATGAGCCAAGAGCGACAGTGATGAAACCGCTGACCTTAGGCCAGCGAATACACATTTGAAACTTGTTGACCTGCAGTAGTAAACAAATTGTTGTTAATTAACTAGTAGTGGTAGACTTTGCACCAGGTGATTGTGGTTAAGTTGACTTCTGTATGCCACTGGCCCTCAACATACAGTGTCTTATTTATATTTTATATTATATTTTAGGTTTGAAATATGTGGCCAACATGTCTGCCTTATATTAACACACAACAAGCACTTGCAATTTAAGCAATTTATTTAAGCAATTAATAAAAAAAAATATATATATATATATATATAAATTGCTGTTACCGAGTTTAGTTTATATGTCTTATAAAGTAGCTTGGAGTGATTGGGGATTTGTGTCTATGTTGTTCAGGTGACCTTTTCATGATGGTCCCTCGTGATGGTTTTCATGACGCCTGTATGCTTTCAAAGGTCACATCATGTTATTTTAGGCCTGAGGCCCACTTGGAGTCCCAGTACAGTAGCATACACGTGTACTGTTTTTACCCCTCCCCTGTTAACAGCCACAACATCTCTCCCTCAGCATTTAAAAAACAAATGGAGTCGAAATGTGAGCGCCTTATGTTTTAAAACAAAGCACAAAAAACACACGTGCTGCGTGGCAGGAGGAGCGATAGATCGGTGAATGATCTTACATGGCTCTCCTTGTTGTTTTATTCATTGTCTTGTTTGCTTAAGCAGCTACACATGTACTCGTGTCGCTCAGGGTTTGTATTGTTTTAAGAGTATGAGAATTCTTCATGGGGATTATCACAACCTTTGAATGGTGTTTTCTGGATGCTACATTGGTGAAGCCTACGTGAAACAGCTCAGGGTTTTGTTCTGAGGCCTGTTCTGTTGGTTTTAAGTTTTACACTGTTTATCTGTCATGTTTTGACTACATGTCAGATTCATCAAGTCATTAGCTTCACTAATCAACATCATTTCATCTTCGCATGTGAATTTCATACTCTGTTGTTCATTATTTCTTTTCTTGATGTTAAGCTTTATTGATTTTGAATGCATGCTTAAATTCATTGTTTTTTTAAACTCTGCTGCTGATGTTCTTTAGCATGTGGATTTTGGTATCATAAAGTGGTGAAACACGTGAGCAAGGATCTGCACTTCATGATACTCAAAATCCATGTGTCTGATGTATGTCTGTTTTATGTCTTCCATTCTAACACTCTCTCTGTTTTTCTTTTCTCTTCTGCTGTTTCTTTGCCGTTGCCTGCTTGCCTCTAATCATAACTTGTATCTCAATGAACTGTGAACTCTAAACCCAACCGATTCATCCTGTCCGTCTCAAATCCAACATCCAGCGAGCTTCCTGAAATCACCCATGTCTCAGATGAAACTGATGGATGACAGTGCTGAGCTCCACTGTGAGGTCATAGGAAACCCCATCCCTGAAGTTCAGTGGTGGTTCTTAGAAGGTGAAGAACCAGATGAAACGGTCACTCAGCTCTTTGACGGTGCGAGAGATGACCACGTACGCATCAACGCCACCTATATCCACCACGCCACCAGCACGCTCTTCCTCGCCGACCTCACGCTCAATGACACGGGCGTTTACGAATGCCGTGCCTCCAATGACCCCGACCGCAACGACCTCAGGACCCCGCCCAAAGTCAAGTGGATTCGCTCACAAGCTAACGTTATAGTGTTTGAATGTGAGTGACATGGTGGAGATGAACAGCGTCTCCACTAGTGTAGCAGACGAGAGCCCTGTAGGTTCAGAGTCCCTTGTCTCCCCCTCTGCCTGCTTTTCTCCTTCCACCAGAGACCACAAACAGCTGCTAACACACCACTCCAAATAACTGTTGCTCCACACTTTCTCTCTAGCATTCTTAAGCTTTTGGCCATGTCTCTTCATAGTAATCTGATGCGTTTTATATAAGGCTCGGTCAGTTTGTGTAAGACATGCTAAGGGTGTATTTCTCATCAGGCCTCAGATTACATCTCATAAACAAGCTTTTCTTTCAGTAAATGTTTCACTTCATCAGAAAAGCTTTAGATGTGGCTGAACCTTTTGGCACCCACCATCTTAGAACGCTGCTGTAAGCTCCGTAACCATGCAGTAATTAACACACAGTGCATTTCCCTGGACACAGTTCCACTGCTATTCCACAAAATGACACTGACTGTACATTTTCTTTGATATTCTCATGTCTGATTAGGTCTCCAGCCAGCTGTTGAATGGTTGAGTTTCCCCTCGTCCTGATTTGGGTCATTAAAAAACACTTGCTCCTTAAAGTTTCCCTGTAGCTCAGAGCTCAAACACACCAGCACTCCCCCCTGTGTTAGTGATGTAGCACAGTGTGTTTTTAGGTCACATCTTGACATGAATGCTCTGTTGTATGTTCTTTGAAATGTAAAAATGTGTCGTTTAATAGTTTCACTCCATCTGCAGGACTTATTTTCAGTTCTGAAGTTTCAGTAGAGGTTTTGATTGTTGATTTCTTACAGAAAGATGTCATATAGTCAGTGTTGAGTGTTTCACTGTGGTTCATGCCTGTGTGGTGTAACTTTTGCTGCTTTGTGTCTGCGCAGACCCATCCATCATGACCCAGCCAACAGTGGTGAACAACGCAACTCAAGCCACTCTCAGCTGTAACCTCACCAACCCTCCCTCTCCAATCAAAGGTCACTATTGGGCCAAAAACGGCAAGACCATCGACAGCTCCAAGTCCAGCTTGTCAGACCAGTACACCGAACACCAGTATGTTCCTCAAACTGAAATATATACATGTGTCAGTTTCCTAATTAGGTGGTTTGTTTTTCTGCATCTCACTGCTGTTTTTCTCTCCTCTCATGACAGTGTTGAGAAGGTTGATTATCACTCTGCTGGCATCTATTCATGCGTCTTCCTAACTGAGCCACAGGTTAATGCCACCATTGAGGTCAGAGGTAAGAAACACTGACTCCAGTGCATCTATGCATCTGTTTCCATCCAGTTATTCTCTGTTATAATCAAAACTTTGACTCTTAACAAAATCAAACGTTCATTTAAAGCTGAAGTGTCAGTTCTGCACTGAATGAAAATGTGTACGACTCCAGTGATAAATGTCTTATGAAGTGAAGATACTCTTGGTATTACACTAAGATTTTGGTTTAAGAAGTGTTGACGACCACACATTCATCTTGCTGTCTCCATGGCAACTGTGTGTGTAACAACATTGGTGAGCAGTGCTGTTACTGCCCTCCATTGGTTAAGAATGTATTGCATCTTCAACTGTTTTACTGTTAATTTTTTTTTATTACAATACGCATGTTAAAAATAATGCAGCACTGCAGCTTTAAGAGAACTTCTGTGTTTGACTAAGTGTGTGGTTACACTCTTTCTGTCAGCTGTCCCACATGTGGCCGCCTACAAACACTCTGAATATGGCAATGAGAACGACAGGGCTGTTCTGGTGTGTGTAAGCCATGGACACCCACTGCCCACCGACTGGAGCTGGTACAAACTCTCAGATGATGCCAGTGAATCTAAGGTACATGTGGGCTTTCCTACAGGTGGTAAGAACATGGGAACTGGTCGTATTGTTTAGATCAGTCTGGAAATTCAGCAGTTTTCTGTTCTCATCAACACACAGATTGCTGTTGTCAACGGCTCGGACAAATACGAGATCAAGAACACCCCCAACAAGACCACGCTGTACGTGAAAGATCTGGACATCAACAACGACATGGGCAACTATCTGTGCATCGGTACAAATGATCTGGGATCCGACCAAGATCAGATTCAGCTGCGTGTGCGTAGTCGCCTGGCTGCCCTCTGGCCCTTCCTTGGCATTGTGGCTGAGGTCATCATCCTCGTCACCATCATCTTCATCTACGAGAAGAGGAGAAAGCCTGATGAGATCAATGACGGTACGTGCTGAGAACTGCTGACATCGCCACGATTCGTTTTTGCGAATGTACACATGATCTTTTACATTGTTTGGTATTTTGAATTTGTAATGTTGCAACATCCTGTTTTAGTTTGATTGTGAACTTGTTGTATTGGCTGTGGTGTGTGGCTTTGTACTGGAGTCTATTTTGTTATTTACGTTGTTTATTTCTCTGTTCGCTGCTGCTTTTACGTTGTGGTAAGTGCTCCAAACTGCATGTCAGACTGATGTGAGATTGCTTAGAGGTGCTTTCTGGAGTTGGACTGCACGACTAGATGGGCTGAAAAAAACTCCTTCACTGGCAGTCTGAGATCAAAACAACACATTTGTTTGATAGAGTTTTAGCTTTTCTATACAATAATACGTGATGTTGCTTCTGTAGCCAGTGAACGGGTTTGTTGGAGTCTGACATGTTGCAGTTTAGAATTTGTTTTTAGATTGTTGAGGTTTTGTGCATAATAACTGAGGTGATATGTCATAAGAATCGTGTTCTGTTTCCTTGCATGCTCTCTGCATCATTTTCTCTCTGCATGGTGATCTGCAGAATTAGATTAGACCAGCTGCTTTCACCTGCCTCTGGTTTGTTTCTGGGAGTCGGTGTCTGTATCACACAGAGGGCTTGTTTGAGTGTTTGAACATGCTCTCTGCATGAAAACCTTAGACTGGCAGAAGTATCTCTCACATATTTAAGAATTTGTGTTTGTTAGCCTGCGAGCCCTCTTTATAAACTACTGCTTAAACCATTGAACATTTTTCAATAAAACATCTGACTGCATGATTGATCAGCAGTTTTCTGCATGGGTCATTATTAGTTTTGATGTAGAGACTAACTGCACATACATGTAGGAGCGTGTAGTTAGGCCTTTACAGTCTAATCATACGGCTTAGAAGTGACAAATAATACAAGTCAGTAGGATTTGTCCAGTCCCAGTTCATTCTGTCCTCTGTTTTAAATGAATTCATGTTATCTTAAGACTTCACAGAAGTTACTAGAACTGTAGATAAGATAGTTTGATCTGTAATCCTGAGATTGTTTGTAACTGTGTTTTCTTCTCTCCATGTTTCTGCTGATCTCTGCAGATGAAGACTCAGGATCTGCTCCACTGTAAGTCTTCAGTGATTATATGAAGATATTCTATTAAGAAACATGTTAAGCTCTAGACATTAGCTCTTCTATATGGTTGTGTAACTCAGGAAATCTGTGTGTATTTCTCAACGACTGAAGATTGTGTGCATTTGTTTTACAGGAAGAGCAACTCTGCCACAAACCACAAAGACAAAAACGTCCGGCAAAGAAACTCCAACTAAAAGAGAAGGATAAGTGAGTCCAGATAAACCCATCATACCTGCTTCCTGTTATATCTGATCTCAGTTCAGATGACATCCAGCTGTAGATGTTTGTTTTGTTTCAGGTTTCCTGATGACTACTGCTGAAGATAAAGCGTTGAATTGCTGATAGCACATTATAGTTCAAGACCCCTGCGAGTTCTCAGCATCCTTTTGCTTGAGTGTCCTCATATCTGAGTTCATCTTCTGATCCTCTGTGTTTGTGCTGGCAAGAAACTGCATGATTATATTCTTGTTGTAGACGTGTGTGTTTAGTGAAACTTTCAATGTTGTCTCGGCTTTCTTCACCGTTTCTCACGAGTGTGCGGCTGTTCCACGAGTGTGCGGCTGTTCCACGAGTGTGCGGCTGTTCCACGAGTGTGCGGCTGTTCCACGAGTGTGCGGCTGTTCCACGAGTGTGCGGCTGTTCCACGAGTGTGCGGGGTTAATCCATCACAGTTTAGCAGCATCATAGATCTCTGTAGCTGAAACAACAGCTCGCTCACTCTCCTTCTCTGGTATTCCTGTCAGACTGAACTTCTACACATGTTACATGCTGTTTTTGATAAATAATTTAATTTTAATTTGCAGTGTTTGTTAACTGCTTGTTCGCATATTAAAATGCACTATTCCAGTTAGAATGTTGAAATGCCACTTTAATTTTCATTAAGTTGTCAGGCTAACAACTTCCTGTTTAATGTTTTTAAAAGACGCTTATGTTGATTTAACTTTTGCTGTCACACTAACCTTTAAGGACCAAGTGCGAGGAAGGTTTCTCGTTTGTTACTCAGATAATCAATACTATATTATTACTCACATTTTGAAAAGTAACAGAAGAATAAGCTGATCATTTATTTAAATGAAGTCAGTAGAAATATTTAGTAAAAGCTTGTTTTGTTGCTCTCCTGTAGTTCATTCAGAAGTTATAATGCAGAAGTTATAATGCATTGTGAAGTGTAGTGTCAGGATTTGTGCCAAGAGGTGATTGAACATCTTTTTTAGATGTGTGTAAATTATTTTGCTCTAGCATCATAGGAAATCTAATACGCTGTCATCTGTACTGACTGCACAGTATGAATAAACATTTGATTTTAACATTACGCTCCTGAGTTTTGCTTGGTGAGGGAAAGCAACTAAATGTACGCAGTTTCTTCCATGAAAGACACGATAACTTGAGCAGAAACAGCAGAATTAACATCACTGAATGTGTCGTATTCACAGAGGAGCAGCATGTTTCCAGTCACCAGCAGGGGGAGACATTTCACAGTCATTCAGGAGCGGCTGTACGTGACAAACACTCACAAACAGGATAAATCGACACGGATGTTTTCATACTGACGCTTTCAGAGCAAGTTACCCACCAACCATGTAGAAATGACTCGATGTTTATAAAGAATCACTTCGCAAACTCTCAAGCACATTAAACAGGAAACAACAATACGTTGTCTTAATGTCAGTGCTGGTTTATCCCTGCACCGGTTCATCTTGTGTTGTCCTGTCTCACTAATGAAGAACACTAGGTGAGCCAGTGACTGTAACCATAGCAACGCGACTGGCGCAGACGTCTGCTGCTGTGGAGCGCAGACGTCTGCGCGTCTCCATCCGACACCGTCATGGACGAAACCGAGGACGCCGATGAGGAGCACAAGAGGAGCGACATGCTGGACTCTTCCTCCAGGATGAAGACTGTAACACCAGGAGGAGGAGCAACATCAGCGCTGAGCGGGATCTCCAACAACAATCATCTCCGCGTCGCGCAACACAAGGACTTCCCGTCCGTCTCCGAATCGGCGTTCCTCCTCCAGGGAGATGCTCCCGGCTTTACAGACCCGGTCACCAGGGGGGGCGCGGAAAGGTCCTTCGGAGCCGCCGGTAATGGAGGTGAGGAGGACACCGGAATGAGATGCGTAATCAACGGAGACTGTAGAGGAGACGCGCACGTCTCCGGCAGCCTGTCCGCAATCGTCTCCAAACAGGAGAAGCGCGCAGCCGGAGGACTCCCATGCCACTGCACCACCCCCGGTATGGACGGCTCGGTCACACCTGCGGGGTCTTTAGCACAGGGGCCAGGGGTCGAGACGGCGAGCCCGGGGGCCCCTACAGACAAGAAAGACTCCAGAGTTTCTTTCTCAAACGCGCCCGGCAGGAAAACGTCCTCACCTGCTCACGGATCAGCGCCGGGTCCGAACCAGCCGAGCGGGAATTCTGTCACCTTTCCCAAATCTGAAGACGGGCAGTTTCTGGACGATGCGGACTCGAGGGACAATCAGACTTACATGCAGAGGCAGTTTAGCTCCATGCTGCAGCCCGGGGTCAATAAATTCTCACTGCGTATGTTCGGGAGCCAAAAAGCGGTGGAGAGGGAACAAGAGCGCGTCAAATCAGCCGGAAACTGGATCATTCATCCGTACAGCGACTTCAGGTACAGACAGACCGCTGCAAACATCATAATGAGACCAGATCAGACTGTGAGAGGATAATGTACGACCACTGAGTCCGAGCACCCGTGTGCGTAAAAGCTGGAAAACTGTTACAAATGAAAGGGTGAAGTCATGAATGCATTTAATAACAAAATGAAAGAGTGAAGTTATGAATGCATTTAATAACACAATGAAAGGGTGAAGTCATGAATGCATTTAATAACACAATGAAAGGGTGAAGTCATGAATGCATTTAATAACAAATGAAAGAGTGAAGTCATGAATGCATCTAATAACAAAATAAAAGGGTGAAGTCATGAATGCATTTAATAACAAAATGAAAGGGTGAAGTTATGAATGCATTTAATAACAAAATGAAAGGGTGAAGTCATGAATGCATTTAATAACAAATGAAAGAGTGAAGTCATGAATGCATCTAATAACAAAATAAAAGGGTGTTAATAAAATGAAAGGGTGAAGTCATGAATGCATTTAATAACAAATGAAAGTAAGTCATGAATGCATTTAATAACACAATGAAAGGGTGAAGTTATGAATGCATTTAATAACAAAATGAAAGGGTGAAGTCATGAATGCATTTAATAACAAAATGAAAGGGTGAAGTCATGAATGCATTTAATAACACAATGAAAGAGTGAAGTCATGAATGCATTTAATAACACATGAAAGGGTGAAGTTATGAATGCATTTAATAACAAATGAAAGAGTGAAGTCATGAATGCATCTAATAACAAAATAAAAGGGTGAAGTCATGAATGCATTTAATAACAAAATGAAAGGGTGAAGTCATGAATGCATTTAATAACAAAATGAAAGGGTGAAGTTATGAATGCATTTAATAACAAAATGAAAGGGTGAAGTCATGAATGCATTTAATAACACAATGAAAGAGTGAAGTCATGAATGCATTTAATAACACATGAAAGGGTGAAGTTATGAATGCATTTAATAACACAATGAAAGGGTGAAGTCATGAATGCATCTAATAACAAAATAAAGGGTGAAGTCATGAATGCATTTAATAACAAAATGAAAGGGTGAAGTCATGAATGCATCTAATAACAAAATTATGAAAGGGTGAAGTCATGAATGATTTAAATGGGGTGTTAAAAGTGAAGTCATGAATGCATTTAATAACACAATGAAAGAGTGAAGTTATGAATGCATCTAATAACAAATGAAAGGGTGAAGTCATGAATGCATTTAATAACAAATGAAAGAGTGAAGTCATGAATGCATTTAATAACACAATGAAAGAGTGAAGTTATGAATGCATCTAATAACAAATGAAAGAGTGAAGTCATGAATGCATTTAATAACAAAATGAAAGCGTGAAGTCATGAATGCATTTAATAACAAAATGAAAGGGTGAAGTCATGAATGCATTTAATAACAAAATGAAAGGGTGAAGTCATGAATGCATTTAATAACACAATGAAAGGGTGAAGTCATGAATGCATTTAATAACACAATGAAAGGGTGAAGTCATAGAGAATGCATTTAAGAACAAAATGAAAGGGTGAAGTCATGAATGCATTTAAGAACAAAATAAAGGGTGAAGTTATAATGATTTAATAAAAATGAAAGGGTGAAGTCATGAATGCATTTAATAACAAATGAAAGGGTGAAGTCATGAATGCATTTAATAACAAAATGAAAGAGTAAGTGTGAAGTCATGAATGCATTTAGGAATCATAAATGAAAGGGTGAAGTCATGAATGCATTTAATAACAAATGAAAGGGTGAAGTCATGAATGCATTTAGGAACAAAATGAAAGGGTGAAGTCATGAATGCATTTAATAACAAAATGAAAGGGTGAAGTCATGAATGCATTTAATAACAAAATGAAAGGGTGAAGTCATGAATGCATCTAATAACAAAATGAAAGGGTGAAGTCATGAATGCATTTAATAACAAAATGAAAGGGTGAAGTCATGAATGCATTTAATAACAAAATGAAAGGGTGAAGTCATGAATGCATTTAATAACAAAATGAAAGAGTGAAGTTATGAATGCATCTAATAACAAAATAAAGTATAAAGTGAAGTTATGAATGCATTTAATAACAAAATGAAAGGGTGAAGTCATGAATGTCATTTAATAACAAATGAAAGGGTGAAGTCATGAATGCATCTAATAACAAAATGAAAGGGTGAAGTCATGAATGCATTTAATAACAAAATGAAAGGGTGAAGTCATGAATGCATCTAATAACAAAATGAAAGGGTGAAGTCATGAATGCATTTAATAACAAAAGAAAGAGTGAAGTCATGAATGCATCTAATAACAAATGAAAGAGTGAAGTCATGAATGCATTTAATAACAAAATGAAAGGGTGATGAAGTCATGAATGCATCTAATAACAAAATGAAAGGGTGAAGTCATGAATGCATTTAATAACAAATGAAAGAGTGAAGTCATGAATGCATCTAATAACAAAATGAAAGGGTGAAGTCATGAATGCATTTAATAACAAAATGAAAGAGTGAAGTTATGAATGCATTTAATAACAAAATGAAAGAGTGAAGTCATGAATGCATTTAATAACAAAATGAAAGAGTGAAGTCATGAATGCATTTAATAACAAAATGAAAGGGTGAAGTCATGAATGCATCTAATAACAAAATGAAAGAGTGAAGTTATGAATGCATTTAATAACAAAATGAAAGGGTGAAGTCATGAATGCATCTAATAACAAAATGAAAGGGTGAAGTCATGAATGCATTTAATAACAAAATGAAAGGGTGAAGTCATGAATGCATCTAATAACAAAATGAAAGGGTGAAGTCATGAATGCATTTAATAACAAAATAAAAAAGGGTGAAGTCGTGAATGCATTTAATAACACAATGAAAGGGTGAAGTCATGAATGCATCTAATAACAAATGAAAGGGTGAAGTCATGAATGCATTTAATAACAAAATGAAAGGGTGAAGTCATGAATGCATTTAATAACAAAATGAAAGGGTGAAGTCATGAATGCATTTAATAACACAATGAAAGGGTGAAGTTATGAATGCATTTAATAACAAATGAAAGGGTGAAGTCATGAATGCATTTAATAACACAATGAAAGAGTGAAGTTATGAATGCATTTAATAACACAATGAAAGGGTGAAGTCATGAATGCATTTAATAACAAAATGAAAGAGTGAAGTTATGAATGCATTTAATAACAAAATGAAAGAGTGAAGTCATGAATGCATCTAATAACAAAATGAAAGAGTGAAGTTATGAATGCATTTAATAACAAAATGAAAGGGTGAAGTCATGAATGCATTTAATAACACAATGAAAGAGTGAAGTTATGAATGCATTTAATAACAAAATGAAAGGGTGAAGTCATGAATGCATTTAATAACAAAATGAAAGAGTGAAGTTATGAATGCATTTAATAACAAAATGAAAGGGTGAAGTCATGAATGCATTTAGTAACAAAATGAAAGGGTGAAGTCATGAATGCATTTAGGAACAAAATGAAAGGGTGAAGTCATGAATGCATTTAGGAACAGGAGTTTTATTTAGGATAAACTCGACAGATGTTTCAGTGGTTAAAACGGTGCGCGTTTGGCTGCATGTGCGACCTGCATGCGCAGTTAAATATCGTGTAGAAAAATATGACCAGATCTCATAAGAGCAGACTGATCAAAACTGACCCTGAAGCAGCTGTTTTCTTTTTTCAGCAGTTCTTTTATGGTTTGTGTATTGTTCTCTGAACAATCATTTAATATATTATAACATATATATAATATATATTAATATATAAAGACATTTGTAGTATCCAAATGACCAATGTTTTAAATATAGTATTTAAGATGTAGCCATATATAATAAGCATAAGCATAAGCAAGCAATACTATATGAGAAAGCATGATTATTTATGTTAATTTGTCAACATTAATGTCAGCATTATTAGGTCTCTGCACGCACGATTTTGCTCCAGCTAGTTTGCAAGTGTCAGTATTTAATGATTTTTTAATGATTTTTATTATTATTTGTCTTCCGCACACACTGTACAGCTGGACATCAGTGTGATCTGACTCATGTCTAAATCTCTGCACATTTCCAGCTTCACAATCTACATCGCAGCTCATCCTAATGTGCTGTCAGTGTCTATGTGTGACCTTGTGTTATTTATTAATATAATATTTCACAATATTGATTGCTGTTTTGTTAGGGCCTGTATCGCGTCTCTGGTGTGTATGTTGAAGCTCAGGTTATTTTTGGGGTGTATCTCAGTGCTTTATTATAAGGGTCTATCCATTATATCCATTCATTTAATACTACATCTGGCCAAAACATAAAAGAAATGGAGACTATATTATATAAAAATCATTTTAATAATAAAAAATTCATGCATTGTCAAATGATTGATCCTTTCCCACGTGCTTTGTGATCATCTTTATGCTCTGAAAACCACAATGATTTCATCCCACAATACAGACATTGTGTTTGAGAATGTAAAATGTCTAAATCATTGTTATGAAAGCGTAGATAATACACTGATTTCTGATATTATCATGATGTGTTGTGCAGACCCGTGCAGTAATGCCTGTATGCTGTGATCTGTAATGCTGGTTGTTGTGATGTAGTTGCAGGTGTTTGTTCTTCAGTGTTGTCTTCTCTCTCTGTAGGTTTTACTGGGATTTCACAATGCTGATGTTTATGGTGGGCAACTTGATCATCATTCCTGTGGGCATCACCTTCTTCAAGGAGGAGACCACCACCCCATGGATCATATTCAACGTTGTGTCAGATACGTTCTTCCTGATGGACCTGGTGCTGAACTTTCGCACGGGCATAGTCTACGAAGACAACACAGAGATAATCTTGGACCCAGATAAGATCAAGAAGAAGTATCTGAAGACGTGGTTCGTAGTGGACTTTGTATCTTCCATCCCAGTGGATTATATCTTTCTCATCGTGGAGAAAGGCATGGACTCGGAGGTCTACAAGACAGCCAGAGCACTGAGAATCGTGCGCTTCACCAAGATCCTCAGTCTTCTGCGTCTCCTCAGACTGTCCAGGCTGATCCGGTACATCCATCAGTGGGAGGAGGTAAGATGGAGAAGATCATGGTGTGTCTGTGAAGTCAGAAGACAGAATCTTTCTCCAAGATTGTGTGATAACCAAAGCAACTGAATTTTCAGAGAAACTTACTTTGACTTCAGCTGATGTCCAAACTGTTGTAGCTCAATGACAAAAATAGAAGAGTTTAATTTTCAGTAATCTTGCTGCTGATATACTCAAATGCTGCCGAAGAGTCTGTACATTTATAATGTTTAAAATGATTTGCACATTTATATAGAGCTGGAGAAGCTCCAAGAGCTTTGAGAATTTAAACCTGCAATTTAACAGTCCACAGAGCAAAACATCTTGAAACCATTGAATCTGATGAAAGACTCTTGTTACAGATTCACTGACTGGCAAGAACTGCCCAGCATCAGTTCTCTCATTGATTATCCAAACAAAGATCTCATTCCCCCTGTATACTGAGAGATGTTGGTGTGATGTTTCTTTTTCAAACTTAAGCTCTTGTCAGTTTTATGTTCTGCCTTGTCTCAATTTCATGTCCTCTGTGCTGTTTTTACTCAAGCTGGAAAAAAAACAACAAGCCATGAGGGTGTTGATCTTAACTTCAGCCAAGACACTGTCTTCTACAGTACCGCTGTTTTTGGCCTAGTTGCTATTTTGGACACTTGGTGTTTCTAAGGTGTGACAGGCGATGTTTCTGGAATGGGAAGACAGTGTTGACTCTGTCACACACACACACACACACACACACACACGGAAGACATTATCTTGGCCATTCTCCAGATCGCACCCCAGCAGCAGTCCTGTCCGCCCCGTATCCACAAACACACTGCACATCCTGCTGTTTCACAGGAACTCATTCTTTGGTCGCTTGTTTCTCTGTCAGGAAGAATAAGCTATCAGTTTGACACGTCTCTCTCTCATCATTCAGAAGCATGTTTATATCGTTATAAACCCGGCAGGTTGTATTGAATCTAATCTGGCAGGATTGGATGGTTTCAGCAATTACATAAAGCTTTGAAAACCTTGTCCAGCTGTTCCCAGTGCATCATGGGAAATCAGCTATATTCACAAGAAAAAATTTAGAGGTCAAAATAATCTACAGACTCCAGAGGATTCTGTAACAATTGCTTGTTAGGGTGATCCCTCCAAAAATGAAAATGATAAAGCTGTTTTAATTGTTCTCACAGGAAATCAAAAGCGCTAAAGCAGTTTGTCCTTCAAAGTGAAGAGCGATTACCCATGTGTCTTTGTTTCAGATAATTGAATATGTGTTGCTTTGTCCTCTGTTTCTCAAACATAACGCTGCTCTCTCCTCTGCACTGACAGATCTTTCACATGACCTATGACCTGGCCAGCGCGGTGATGCGCATCATAAATCTGATTGGGATGATGCTGCTGTTGTGTCACTGGGACGGATGTCTTCAGTTCCTGGTGCCCATGTTGCAGGACTTCCCCTCAGACTGCTGGGTTTCTCTTAACAAGATGGTGGTAAGAGTTGCCTTCCATTTCCTAAACTTACTACCGGTGGGTTCAGACCCCAGGTCAGCAGAACCTGGTGTGACCTGAAATTTTAGTTTTGTTTTCTTCTGCCATATATGTGCTGAGAAAACGAATACTTTACATCAGTGTTTGAATGTGATGATCACATGACACATTGTGGAGGTGATTCAGTCTCCTGCAATTCTTTTACGTCATGGAGTCTGTCAGACACCGAGCAATCTGTCTGTCCCTCACTGCCCACCGTCACCCATCTGCTGTCAGTCTGCTCTGAAAGTGAGACACTGTCTGGACATTTGTCACACTCGTGTAAACTCTTTCTTCACTATGCGTGTTCAGCGTCAGATGACTTACTCAACACAAGGTTTGATTAAACCCTGGTGTAAAATGTTTGTGACGATGTGAGAATGTCTTCTGTCCCGCTTGTGAAAAATTCTGATTTTTATGTTTTCATGTCCAGTGGTTAATTTCTTCACACTTGTGCAGCACGCGCTCTCATTTTTCAGAGATCATGTGACACAGGAACAGACTTCTGATTGGCTTTTGTTGTTAGTACTTTTGTGAATATAGTTATTTTAATCGCTGTGATTGGTTAGTAATCAAGGTCATCAGCTTTTGGAAGTTAGATTGTTTAAAATGACAGCTGCAGCATTAAATGATCCATCTGTCTAGTGCTCACCATGAGCTCTTGTTTTTAAAGCAGTCATGACGCTCACATTGGTGTTGTAAAGCTTTAAAAATAGAGACATGATGACACTATGATGATATGCAGATAAATTCAATCCAAAACAAAATTATACTGTATAATTCTGTAATAATATAGAATAAGACAGGGGCTAATATGAATGCATATCTGTCTTCGATGGTGGTTGGATAAAACATTTGAGATCTTTTGTTCTGTGGAAAACAAAATGTACATTTATAAAGAATATTCTGACTTTGCTTTTCCATATAATGAAAGTGACTGAGGGCTGATAAACTCCAAAATTAGAAAAACACACCATAAAAGTATCATAAAAATGGTCTGTATGACTAATGGACTATATTGAAAATCTAGACAGCTTTAGTTACTTTGTGTGAGGAACAGAACATAATATCAAGTCTTTGTAATGTAAACTTTATTCTGGAGCTTCACAGCTGCAGTTTATTATTCACTTATTATATGCAAAAGAGTTACCAGAATATTCCTAATAAATCATCTCTCTGTGTTCCACAGCAGAAAGTAGTTTTTTATTCAAAGGCTTTGGAATGTCAGGGCGAGTAAATAACACGATATATTAATTTTAGGTGCACTGTTTCTTTAAGCTAAAGCTATTCAAATTGCAATTTCATTTTGATTACGTAAACGAGTTCCAGATGGTTCAGCTATAATTCACCTGTCGCTGTTTGTAGCATCTGATCAATGTGCTGTAAACGCCTCTCTGATCCCCTTTCATCCAGCTGTGATCCATGACCTCACATCATCAGATCCACACACTCCCAAGTAAAGCCCGTGTGACTTACAGGGACATGCTCACGTGGACATATCTGAGACTTCTGAGCGCTGTACGCTTAAAAAGCCAATCAAAGTGAAGCTTCAACTATTTTATTTGTCGCTCCATTCCACTTCCTGTATGATCCGTTTCCATTTAGTGTTTAGTGTGTCAAATGTGTTTGATCAACAATTTAAGGCCCGTAAGCAAGCAAACGTAATGAAAGAATAATTCCACAGCGTGTTTTACAGCCTCGACTGGGTCTATCGTAATGTGTGCTAATCTTTCAATGAGCATATTCCAAGTCACACTAGCAGCATGAAAACAGATTATACAGCAATTAATTATGTTGTTTTTCCCATAAATGCAGGGGAAACGGGAAATTATTTTTCTTAATGCTTAATTATCCTTTTGTTTCAAAGGAATTGTGTCAGGGAGAGAATGTTAAGCACAATGTTGGGATGGTTTTGAAGGCGTGCGGTCTTTAAATGTAACACATTCATTTACACACGCTGAGACAAACATCTGTCAGTGCACTGTCTGTATTTAGAACTGATGCTACTGATGTTCATGACAGACAGGCAGACAGACAGACAGGCAGATAGACACACACCTCCTCCACAAAGTGTTCCACTGATTACTGATTATCACCCTGTTTTCTGTTTCTCACCCTTGACGTTCTTCACTTGATCATTCAGTCTCTTCGGTTTTGTCTCTGTGATTCAGGATTTCAGAGGCTTGTCTAAACCTCACAGGAAGTGAATACAAATCAAGTCAAATGCATTTCACAGGCAGCCATCAGATCAGTCCTGAAAAATCCGGTTGTTCTAAAACGAAGTGACTCTGGTGCAGACACTTCATAACAGGAACCTGACTGATATAACAAACAGACCGCAGTGCTCATTTATCATCTTTAAGCCTCAGAGAGAAAAAATCTGGAAATGAATAATGAATCTATCGCAGGTTCACGGCACATAGAGCTAGCCAGCATGCTAAAGCTGTACTCCTCCTGATCCAAGATTATGACAACATTTGCTTGCAGTGTCATATTTAAACAAGTATATCTTGTGCTGATGAATAAATCCAAGTCTCTTTCTTCTCTGTCATTTTCTCGCCTCTCATTTTTCAGAACGACTCCTGGAGTGATCTGTATACCTTCGCCCTGTTCAAGGCCATGAGTCACATGCTGTGTATCGGGTACGGTCGCCAGGCCCCGGAGAGCATGTCTGATATCTGGTTGACCATGCTGAGTATGATCATAGGAGCCACCTGCTACGCCATGTTCATTGGCCACGCCACCGCCCTCATACAGTCGCTGGACTCGTCCCGACGCCAGTACCAGGAGAAG
Source organism: Chromobotia macracanthus (assembly GCA_036877525.1). Taxonomy (NCBI): domain Eukaryota; kingdom Metazoa; phylum Chordata; class Actinopteri; order Cypriniformes; family Botiidae; genus Chromobotia; species Chromobotia macracanthus. The sequence goes on along the minus strand of JAZGTH010000033.1, from coordinate 1,231,076 downwards.
GTGGGAAATACGTCATGTAAACACACACACACACTGCAGGTGACCTTCTCCATTTGTTTAATCTTCCCTGATCAAAGTCGGCATCGCTCAGTCCAACTATCAAAGCAGCTGAGGATTCTGGGTATTCTCACAATCTGGTCACCCTTTCATCTGATCTGTCGTCGGCCCTTCCCACCGCTGTATTTTGGTCGTCTTTGATTCCTAATCATGCCATCTGGTGTGCGTTTACACCTGCAGCCCTGGTTCCCCGCTCACGTCATGTGACAAACTATTAGGTTTAACTTCGCAGGTCCAGGAGGTTTTCATTTTGTGCCACTCTCTGTTTTTTCCTTCACCTTGGATGAATATGATGATAGGTGTAGAGAAATTGGTTTTGAGTAAATGGGTTTCTCAGTATTATGAGGTTTAAGATTGATCTAAGACTTCTGATGTTATTGGAGACTCGCAAGGGGCCTGCAGTCACTTCACATTAGAAATACGACAGTGAGGTAAGACAGATGAAAGCGAGAGAAACGTTTATACAATTAGGTAACTGTGGTAAAAAAAAATGTCACAGGCTTGTGTGTGTGTGTAATTAGGAAGTCTCTACAGGTTAAACTTGGATGGAAGAAAATGTTTCAGCATGGAGTAGATTTAAGGGCACGTCTTTATTAAAAATAGAGCTGTAATTCTGCTCTGAACTTGTGTATGTTATAATAACATTTGAAGGAGTGAATCTCAGAAGAAGTGAGCTCATCAGATCTCACTTCAGGCATCAGATTTTCCTCTTCATTAATCATTAGTTACAGAGCCGCTGTGTGTCACATAACACTGCAGATCAAGCCTGTCATGTTTCTGTTTATTTGAACAGTTATTTGTGATTCTCCTTCCCTCCTGGAACACATGTTTGGAGCAACATGAGGTTGAATTAATGATGGCAGATTTTGCATTCGGTCGACTGTTTTGGAAGGACAAACATGATTATCTCCTAATATTATGCAACACTGAATCACAACTTTATGATGACGTCTGTTGGGAGGTTTATAATGGTTAATCTTAGGTACCTGCCCAGGGCTTTATATACAGCTTTCCATCCATGGTTGTTCACAGTAATAAAAAAGCCTGTTATTTTGTGAATATTTATCTCAGATGACAGGAAAATTGCAGGCAAAGTAATGTGTCAAAAATAGAAACAGCCAGCCACAGTCAGAAGCAGCTCCTCCAGTGAAGATAGCTCTGTTGCTTACAATGAGATTGATCTACTGTTTTCACATTGTCCATCCGTCCCTCCCCGAGTGCTGGAGAAACTGAACGTTCTCTCAGATCTTCTCATTGTTAATTCACAGACTTGGCAGAGTAACAAGACACTGATTGTAGGAGGTTCGAGTAATTGTCTTCAGCTAAACATCTTGTCTTGCTTCAAGGCTCATCAAATGAACCAAAGAAAGGAAGAAAGTCTTACTTGATTGAAGGGGACACAGTGTAAATTACAGAGGGTTTGTTGAGCTTGTTTGGTGGCCGTTGTTATTTTGATGTTGCTAAAGTGAACATATGTGATACTTTCTTGTGATATTGAGTGTTTAATTGTTGGTTTTGTCAGTGTTACAGAGACAAACTCTCTGCTTTTGAGTCAGAAGCTATTCCTGGAGTCTTAATTTTGGCTTTTTTGTTAAAAATAAAATACAGGGTGTGTTGGGAGCCTGTGGCATTTGCTTTCAGTAGTGTGTGATTTTATAATTCCATTATCCAATTATAATAAATTAAAATGGAATTAGATTAGGATGTTGGGGCAGATAAATACAACAGGTTTTTCTGAAATGGTTTTGTGATGAATTTTCACTCTGAATTTTCACTCAGAAATCAGTCACTTCCCTTCCCATGATTCCCCAGCCACTGTCAAAACATACAATGTCACCATGAGCATCCGTGCTAACACACACATGTGCTGCAGCTTGTGTTGTGTATCTAGATACTGTATTTCCATCCATCCCTCCATTCTTGTGTTGTCATTCATACATGGTCAGGACCAAGTAAAGCTATAAATGTACTCATGTGTAAACCTGTGACATCAGAAAGCTTTCACAACACAGATCATTCTGCAAACTGCTGCAAACAGAGCGGATTTTCTGTTTCATTGTACTGCTGTCACATTCTCTTTGTGTTTACAGTTTTTGACTAGGTTGGGCAGATTCATTCTGTCTTTGATTTCCTGTGAATTGACACCCAATTACAATTTCTTTGTTTTTGTGCTGAAGAATGTTTTTATACAGAAAATTTGTCAAGCATCTTTTTTCTTTGTTCTTTATCTCTTCTCAGTACAAGCAAGTCGAGCAGTACATGTCTTTCCACAAACTTCCGGCCGACTTCCGTCAGAAGATCCATGATTACTATGAGCATCGTTATCAGGGCAAGATGTTTGATGAGGAAAGCATTTTAGAAGAATTGAACGAGCCGTTACGAGAGGTACCAGAAACGGATGCAAAATGGACACCTTAATATCTTTGATCTGAAAATATACTAACTCTAATAATGTAACTTCTAGGAAATAGTGAACTTCAACTGTCGGAAGCTGGTGGCGTCTATGCCTCTTTTTGCAAACGCAGATCCGAACTTTGTGACGGCCATGTTGACGAAGCTTCGCTTCGAGGTCTTCCAGCCGGGAGATTACATCATTCGTGAGGGAACCATAGGCAAGAAAATGTACTTCATCCAACACGGTGTGGTCAGCGTTTTGACCAAAGGGAATATTGGCATGAAGCTTTCTGATGGCTCCTATTTTGGGGGTAAGAACCACATGATATTGAATTAATGATGAGACATACTGCTCTGTGTTTATAAGGGTTATTGTATGGAACACTTCATAATAAAACACAGTGTACAGGTACCCATACAGCTTCTCTGCACTGAGACTGCAGTGATAAATATTACTGACATTTGAACATGACTGCTCAGTTTCTCCCTCCAGCGAACTTTGTACCAATAAAGATGCTTCTTTCGTGGGCCTGGCGCTGGTGATCCGGAAAACAGCCAGTGGTTTTCCAGAGTCTTTAGGGTCCGGTCTGGGAGTGGCCCAGTCAGGCAGACAGCAGAGTTCACTGAGACGCTGAATACACCAGGGGCCCGGGGCCCTGACGGAGGGCCACAGATAAAAAACAATGTGGCCAATTAATAATAGTTAGTGAAGCGGAGCAAAAATGGAAGAGCAATTTCTAATGTGAACTGCACTGCTTCCCTGCCTAAAACAATGACACTTTTAATCATGCAGAGATGTGAGAGGGTTCATTCATAATGCCACACTGACCTGCTGAGCACAGATTGTTTAATTTATGACATGCTTCTTACTGAAAAAACACCTCACATTATGTTATTAGTACATAAAGATTAACAGAGATGTCATTGTTTATGCTAATAAACTTCTGTTAATATGCAGAGAGAAACAACTAAACTTTGTGTAAACTTTGTGGCGTTGTCAAAACATTGCTGTTTGTTTGAACGTCCTGATTGGCCTAAGATAACTTCTGGGTCAAACAATAGAAAAAAGACATTACGTAGACGTGTAATATCACATCTTCCTTGTGAAGTGAGAGGAGCTAAATTTGAGGCGTTTCGTCAAAGATTCGACACTTCTGTTTTGCACGCTCAAGTGAAACTGGGCATGTTGTGAAAATGTGACATTCGGCAGACTGCTGTTTTTTGCAGGTTATTATTGGACGTCTGACTTGGTTTTGGCAGTTCTGGCTGATGTTAGTTTGTAAAGTTTAGTTCAGTTCAGATTTTTCACATTTTGCCTTTTCTGTTACTTGATAGTGTCCATCATTCTTAGCTTATCATAAATATGTTATTCATCAAAGATACTCAATCGTCAGATCTGACCTTGTAAAGATTCTAAACATCTATTTGCGATCAACTTTAATTAAACGTCCATCTAAAATGAAAGCTTTATTGATTTCTGTTTTTCACCATGAGTAAGGTCCTCTTGAATGAACGCTGGAGTTTTGCTCTGCGGGATGAGGGGTGTTTTGCTCATGATGGTGTCTTCATCTTCAGTGAGATGATGTCTCCAGCTGAGCAGGTCTCAGCCATGACCATGATGTGTCATATTTATTATTCAGAGATCTGTCTGTTGACCCGTGGAAGACGAACCGCTAATGTGCGAGCAGACACCTACTGCCGACTGTACTCGCTGTCTGTGGACAACTTTAATGAAGTCCTGGAGGAGCACCCCATGATGAGGAGAGCCTTTGAGACGGTGGCCATCGACAGACTTGACCGGTTAGGTATGTCAGTGTTCAGCTGAACTGGTAATATACAGTAAGCAGTTAGTTACAGTTAACAGTTACACATAGCATTGTGAGAGTTATAAGAAAAAGGTTTTTTGGACATGTATCATGGCATTACTTACTGATACCAACATTCTGCAATACCAGCTGGAAAATAAACTGGCAGCTGTATTTTGAAACTGTGCTTTGTTTCGCTACTAGATGTTAAAAACAGGGTATTCAAAATACAGCTGCCAGTTTTACCAGTGATGGTGTCGCCATAAAAATGTATGTTTACCTGTGGCAGAGACAGATGTGACTGGTACATAGCTAGAAACCTCCACACACGCAGATATTTCATGTGTTTCATCCATGTTTGGATTTTCATTGGTCATCCGTGGGCAGATTTGTGTCCCTTCCAGAGTTTGTCTTCAACGCAATTCATGGCGTGTGTTCTCAGCACAAAAACAACTTTGCCAGAAGCGGCAGGTTACCTGCTCTCCCCACCTCACTCAGCATCTGTTTCTTATCTCTTCAGTGTGCTGATGATGTCACTCCATGTCACATGACCACATCGGCTGTTTACATATGAGCCATGCAGCCACTCTGCAGCTGTTGCCATAGCAACCCGATTCCATAAACGATCAGTTTAGCTCACGGAGCAGTTTAGGATCCAGAAACTTTGTAGAAGAACATCTGCTTTCTGTGTGGATCTAGAAGACACTCTGGAGGCTAAGAGAGGCAGATAGTTTCCAGTGTGATGTGTCTAAGGTTCATAGCTGAAGGTGTGAGGAAATGAAGGTGATGCTGAAGGCCTGCTGACAGGAGATGTGTGAGGGATGTAATTTTAGCTGTAAATTGGCCTCTGTTAGCAGCGGGGTGCAGGCGCGTGCTGTCTCTCGAGTTAGCAGTGACACACAGATATCAGCTTCTGGAGATCTCAGCAGGGTGCTGGACTTACCAGCTTCCACTTCACAAGAGGATGAATGAAGGATCTGAGCAGTTGGCATTATCATTATAAGGGCTTCTAGACTGTTATGTTGCAGGATTTGAAAGTGTTTGATAGTGTTTTGAGTGAAGATGTGTAGACAGTGTCATAACTGCCCACAATCTGTTTCTTTGCAGGCAAGAAGAACTCCATCCTGATGCACAAAGTCCAGCATGACCTGAACTCTGGCGTCTTCAACAACCGTGAGAATGAGATGATCCAGGAGATCGTGAAGTACGACCGGGAGATGGTTAAACTGGTTAAACAGGGCGACGTGCAGAGACCCAGGGCCATGTCCATGACTCCTTCAACTCACACCAACTTATTTGCACCCTCCAGTCAAGCGTCCACCAGCTCTGCCATTGCATCCCTCCAACAGGCTGTGGCCATGAGCTTCTGTCCCCAGATGGGCAACTCTCTGGTGGGTTCCGGCACTGTTCAGTCTCCCCGCATGGTGCGGCGCTTCCAGGTGGTGCAGAGCCAGACGCCTCCAGGCTCCCAGTACTCCACACTAGCTCTCGCTTCAGCTCTTGCCAGCACACCTGTCCACAGCCCACTGGCTACTCCCGGTCGAGCATTCCAGTATGGATCCAGCCCCCCAGGTGCCCCTTCCGGCTCACAGCTTTCCCTCATGCAGCAACACGTTCCAAGCCCCACCCACCGACTCCCAGGCCCCCGGAGCGCTCTGAGTCAAGATGCACGAGCTCTTTCTGCCTCCCAGCCATCTTTGCCCCACGATTTGGTGCAGCCGGCTGCCCCAAGCCCTTCCCAATCCACCCGAGACTCCTCGACTTCCATTGGTCCCTCTCAGAACCTCCCGGGCCCCGCAGGTTTCAGAAGTGGCATCCCTCCAAGAATGGCGCTTCCACACCAAATGTCTGTAGGCACTTTCCCTCCTGCGTCTCTCCCCCAGATGAGACCTGGCCTGGATTCAGGACTGCCCAAGAAGGACTCAATAATCAGTTTAACAGAAGCGGAACATCACATCAGATCTAAATTAGCATCAAACTTGTGACCTTAATGGGGCTTGTGGGAACTTCCTGTTAGGAACATGTGGACTGTAAAAGAACTTTCCCTATTTCTTTGTCACTCAGATTTGATTTACAGAATGTTTGTGTTGTGACTGACCAGAAGATCACAAAGGACCCCTCAGATCTGATAGCTGTCCACTTGAAGAACGTGTCTGTAACATTCTTATATAATGTGGACACTTTATCTGTAATGTAAACATTACTGTAGCTTCCACACACACAGTTTTCCTGTTTTAAATGATATTCTTTATTGTAGCTGTTCACAGAGATTATAAATGTACCCGCCACCTTTTATATGTGAAGTACAAAGATACAAACTGGTGTGAGTCTAACACCAGGACATAGAAGTTTTTGCAGACTATGATGTAGGAGATTATTCCCTCCTTTCAAACTATCTAGAAAATAGATATTTAACCTATTATGCACAATATTATTCTAGAAAGACTAGAAAAATGATGGTGTTTTATATGGCTGCTGAAAAGAGTCTTTGTCATTTTTACTGGAAACAGTAAGTCTGTGTTTTTCTCAAGACCAAAGTTGGGCTAAAAGAAAACGTGACATGTAAAGTGTGTGTCAAATGGAATGAAGGGATAAAACAAATCTGATTTAATTGCCTTGATTTTGATTAACACTTTGTGTGTTTATGTATTTAGGTCTTGATTTGTGTAGGGACTGATAAATTAATATTTCTTCAATATTTCTTAGGCATCATAGGAGTGAATATCACACATTGTGACGTAGTTACACTGGTGCGGTACTCATGACTGAAGACTTAATTTACTCTCATCTGGTGCAGTTAAACGTATTTCATTCTTAATTCAGCAGGACATAAGTAGCTTTTTCACAAAGGTCAGCTTTTCATTATCAGTGACATTTTATTTTACAAGATTTGATGTGTTTTAAGGAACTGTGGTAATGTCTTTTACATTAACTCTTTCTTCCTCAAATACAAGCATTTATGTCAACTCACCGCTTATCCCCTCGCTTCTGAAATGTGATGCTTCACTATCAAATGAGATGCTTCACTATCTGTTGTTTTCGCAGCGCTACACAACTCACGGCCCGGATCGCCACGGATACCGAGTGAGGCACTGACATCCTCTTGTCTATGAATCCCTGAAGACCTTTAAATATTTCACTATTACATATCAATTCACTGCCTAAAAGTGACGGACTGTAAGCTTCACTGTAGCTTTTCACTATTTACTGTTAGAGTATATGAGGGTGAATTTTTATCTGAAGATCATTATAATGTTTTTCCCTTGTAAAAACAGTCTGTTACATGTATTCCCCCCATATGTTGACTACAAACTCTTAGCTCTTGTTTTAATAACACACTATATGCTTCCAGTCCAAGGTGATAGAATTGACCTCAGGTGTTACGTTTTGCCAAATTCTAATATCTGAAGCAATAAAGTTTACATGATTTGTCCATGAGAAAGAAATATGTTTCTGTTGTAATTACCCATAACATTTTATATTTCTATTCCAGAAAGTACCTTTAAGTTTTGTTGTAGATTTAGGTAGCAAAAAATGTAATTATAGGCTACTGAAACTGTATATTTCTGAAGATTGCTTAACAGTGTTTTGATGGATAAGCTGATGTTACCCTGGGGATGTTGTTTGAGTAAAATGAAAACTGTTAAGCTGTTAACTGTTAAAGGATAAACTGACTTTATTACAGCAGTTGTGTGTTGTGAATCAACATTTAAAGTGACAGCGCCATTTTCTGTCTCATGTTTGGTGCCACAAAGTATTATTCAGTTTAATGTTATTTAGAAAAGGTTTTCTTGACATCATTGTGTTTCTGTTGTCATGGTTACTCACAGAATCTTACTGATGTCATCTGTCATTTTGTGTAAGTGCTTCTGTATGTATATAATCTAGAAGTCGGGGCATTAAAACTAATTCAGCTGATGTGCGGTCAAGTGATTTCAAAAATGACTGAATGTAGCTCATCCCCTTATGAAATCTCTTATGCATGCGTTCATCAGTTCAGATGATCACAGTTCAGCTGTATGATTTCCATGATTGCGCCGTTTCTTTAGTGATGTAACTTTAGCTCTGTGTCTAATAACTTCCAGCCATCTTACAAATGATTAATAGCCTCGTGTCGTTCAATCAGTTGATTTGAGAGCAGTTTTCATTGGTTTGCAGTGCATTGTGGGTAATGCAGGGGAAGATAATGAGAACTTTAAAGAGTGCAGAAACATACAGACAGTTTATGTTTTATTTCCTGTATACCCCATTTAATGACGGCTCATCTCTAATGTGGGTAGCTGCTTGTGTCTCAACAAACAGACAGCAACATGTCAAGAATTGAACGGGTCTGTTGATGCTTGTGTAATCACGTGTAGCTCTGCATTTAGCTGGTTTTGTTTTGCCTTTATTAATAACAAGAATCCAAAATCATGACAGAGAGATGAACCTTTCACAGTCTTACTGTGTAAAAACACATTTATTTCTCAATGAATGTCAAGCTTTAAATGACAAGCATTCATTCATAACATTACTCCTGTATATTAAGTCCATCACAAAGGCTTTGTTTATAAAACACACATTTACATCCTTCAAAAAGCTCCACAAGGGTCAGAACGTTGGAATTCTGTTATCATAATGTTCTCTGGTTTCTTCTGACTGCAGATGTGTCATCTGTGGGGGGATGCTGGGAGTAAAATCACATTCATGTGGAAATATAAGCGAAGACCTTCAGATGGACCCACTTCAAATCAGCCGGGTAATCAGTCCAGTGTTAGCACTCGGAAGCGGATTGGAGGCCTGCTGAGAGAGCTGGGAAAGACTGTCGTGCACACGGACGACTCCCGCTGTTTGCCTGAATTCTTTATGAGAATATGACAAGATAGATGGGCGCTCACGCTCACTGGTGTACTTATCTACCATATCAACTGATCTCATGTCAGTCACACACACTCTCAGTCAGTAAAAAGCAGCAATCTGTTTTGATGAGGTGTGTGAAGAGCCCTCAACTTCCTAATGAAACCCGTCCCTCAGCCACCACACGCTCCTCATCTGAAGATCCTCTATTCACCAGATCAAAACCACCTTCAATCACATGATTACACTGACCCACACGACACTGCAGGCAGTATGAATGCTAAGCGCAGCTGTCGTTATGAAGTCATTTAAAGATTCAGATCATGTCGAGTGTCACACCTGAGACATGCAAATCACTTAAACCTTTAAAAAATGTCTTATTTTTATTTCTTTCCATGACTTTTCCAGGACTGAAAAAATGGGACAAATGTGTGTGATTTTGCAGTAATTGTATTTCTGCCCATGTTGTCCAGTCTGTTGCATTGGGTGTTGTTACATAAACAGATTATAATATTAACATAATTAACATTTAACATAATTAATTGTTCTCAGGTTAATGACATTTATGTGGTTGATGATCATACAGTAAAATCCAGTAAAAGCATGTGTGGTTTCACAGGAAGACATCATTATGCAAGAGCCCAAAGCTGCTATAAAACTGCTGCAACAGATGTGATTGACAGCTGACAATCTGTTCATCAGAAATCAAAGGCTGTTGTGTTTGATGGGTTAAACTCACCTGCCTGAGGAACTCCGGCTAAAAGCTCGGCCATCTTCCAGCATTCCTGAAACTTCCTCAGATTGGAAACATCCAGAGATTTAAACGTGACAAAGTGAACAAAGCACATTTACAATGAAGTATTTAGAAGATGCAGGAACAAATGTCAACAAGTCAAGCAGTTATTTTTAGAAGACAGGGCCCGATGAATTGTTCACAGTAACACCAGGAGCATGTTCTGTTTTAGGAGCTAAATGCCATGCTGAAGTTAACAACATACACCATAAACTACAATCACACGGTGTAACGTGAAACTAGCAAATAACAGATTTGTGAAATTAACAAGCATTTTTTAAATCTATTTGAGGGCAACTTTCCAAAAACTGCTTCATCTGAGCAGACACTCAATACAGAAATAACCTGAGCTGACGGGTTGGTTATGGAGCATACGGTGAGTTCACCATGTTAACATCTGGCGGTTAATCTGATGTGGTTGAATAACAACTGATGTGTACACAGCTTTTCATAATGTCCACTGTTACAGTGTGGCTCCCAGTCATGGACGGAGACAAACATGAGACCCGTTTGAGAAAACATTCAGAGAGAAACCTCAGAGAAAGTGATTTAAAGAAACATTCATCCAAAAACTCTTTCTCATCTGTCTCTGATCACCCCTCACTTCCACTGCAGAGAGACGCAGCTCAGACATTGTACTAAACGTTTCCCTTTAATACCATAATCAAACATGTCAAGATTAAGTCTCTGTGAGGGTAAGAAAACAACAGCTGGCTCATCACCTGTAACAATGCAGTGAAGTCGACATCATGGGAGTGATGTCCAGCGAGTGAATGATGTTGGGAAGAGAAGGTTCTGCTTCACACCGTCTAGTTTCCTAAATAAGGCACAAGATAAAGGAAACTCTTGTTAGGGAGGGAAGTTGGGTAATTAAGGTTATACATAAACCTGTAGAGACAGGAGACATACATCATGAACAGGTAGGTCAGTTTAATTACTGGGATAAGACACACATGAACACAAGCACCTGCTACACCGGTTGAGAGTAATGAGTGTGCTTATTTCAGATCATAACATCACATGAACTCACTCTGTATCAGGAGCTGTACATTCATCTGTGTCACAACAGCTGCTAAAAACAAACTAAACCAAAATATTCTGCTCCTGATATGTTTAAAGTTGACCGTCTGAGCCTGATGGTTCTGTCTGTTCTCTGCAGAAACACCTGAAGGGCTCTGATGTTTCTCCAAGCCTGTGAGGGATGTATGATTGCAGGGCGGCTGTCAGTCCAGCTGTGAGCACTGTTGTGAGTGAGGGTGATGGGGTTTCTCTGTTTCAGCCCTCAGTTTCTTCTGTGACTCCTGTGAAAGGCAGCTCAGCTGTAGCTGTCTATCAGAGACAGTGATAGTGGAGCTGAGGTGCACAAAAGTGAGAGCTGTTGTGAGTTTTAATCACATCCTCGCAGCTTCTGGGGGAAGGTTACTGAGATATCTCCCATCTGAAGCAGCCAGAGAGTCTGGATGGATATTTGTGTGTGGAGGAAAGATCTGCAGGTATTTGGAGCACGACTGTGAAATGATTGTTTTAAACGGCAGGTGCTTGTGTTGGGTCTGAACATTTGTTGTTTAGGTTGGAAGTACAGATGAGTTTGTTTAATGAAAGATGATGTTGGCTTATGAACATAGGGTGGCAGGGTGGGTGACAGTATCTTGTTTACGCATAAAATTTTGTGAGATAGAACTGAATAAGCACAGAGACTGCTGTACTGTACACAATGTCCATACCCTGTAAGCCAACATTTTCAGTATTCAGTAAAATGTACACATTCAAACTCAAACTTTTTAATGAAAAATTATTTATTTTTTAAGATATAGAAGACAAAAAGTTATACCATAACAGGTGCTTTCCAATGAAAAGAAAAACAAGAAACTCTGTGACTGCATGTAAATAAACACAATTACATGAGTGCAGAAATATAGAGAACAAGCATCAAACAAGCAATATGTTCCCATACAGCCTCACAAAACCACTAATATGGACACAACACCATTAAAGGTCAGGAGCTCAACATTAGAGAAGACTGACATCCATCATGGAGATGCTCTCAGTACAGGACATCTCTCAGGGGCCCCCAGGGGTCCGTCCTAAAAGAGCCCAATCCAACACAGACCCCATGAGCATGCTGACAGTGTGGACAGTGATGAAGTGACATAAACAAGAAATATATGAAAAGTGCTGACAAGGAAGGGTGGAAAATAAGCTTTGCGCTGCTGTGATGGACTGCAGGGTTACCGTGACCCCAATGTGTCCCAGCTGAGTTTTTAGTCAGTGACCCACTTCCAAAATTCTTGACAGAAACACCAGCAGTTTTAGGACACTCTGTGGTGCTTATTCACCCTTCACGATAAATTCCACTAGGAACACACGCTTGTGGAAACTTTACAGAAATATATCACAAATAAGCGATGCAAATAAACTATTGACCAATCAGCATCAGGACTTTTATAAACTCCTGATTTGTTGGTTTTGGCTGTCCTGAGTAACTAAACTCAGAATGAAGGGGGGTGAGACCAAAGCAAGCGGTCTTGTGTTGGTGTGACGCCCGGGCGGTGATAAAGGGGTCCCTCACTGAAATGTGATAACTTCTGGTTTGGCATAACAGCTGTCTGTGTGAATCCTGCTCTGTGAGGAAGATCCTCTACTGCCTCTCCAGTGTCTTCTGCTTCTCTCATCAAATCCTGAATTAAACACAGACACAACAGCATGTTTTGCTAAATGACCAATTAAAGCAATGATTTATAGGTCACTGCAGCCTACTGCCCTGATCTTCACAATATTCAGAAACTCACTTTGAGACACAAGTTAAAATCCCCAGCGTTTGATCTGACTTTAAGAGCAGACGAAACTTCAGAAGAACATTAACAGTGAGCTCCAGCAGGAATCGACTGTAAACAGGGAATTCAGCAGAACTCCTGAGGGAAATCACGCTCATTGTTTTCAAGGGCATCTCAAGACGTTTGACTCCCCACAGATTTCTGCCCTGCTGGCCTGTCCGTCCTCCTCATGGTTTCTTTCAAACTGATGTATCGCCTGTAAAGAAACATTTCAGCTTCCAAAAGTGACCCCTAAACTGATTAGCAGCAAACAATCACATTAGTTCACATTAGTTAGCTTAACCCATGCATCTCCACAGTCTGTTTCCTTTCTGCTACAGACAGACGCAGGGCTGTGCTGCGACTGCAGATTTCACAGCGGCGTATTTGTTTACTTTGGTCTCACAGCGTCTAATTAATAAACTGCTTCCTGTGTAAAGAAAGAATTGTGATTATATCAGAGACACGAGGAGTCACATTACCAGATAAAACAGACTTTATTACAACTGAAGATTAATTCTCATTTCACACTTTTAATAAAGGCAGCATATAAAACCACAGACTGTTTTACTTCTGTAATTCAGTGTGTTTCCAAATAAAACAGGAATTTCATTGAGAAAAATCTAAATTACAATGAAGGCTGAATTAAACGTTTTCTGTCTGGAAGTCATCGGATTGTGAAAAGTGGGAGTTCTCAACCAGTCAACAGGGAGAGAAAACAAAGAGAATTTCAAGATTCCTTGAACAGATGCTGAAGCTGGAACACACAGTCACAATTTGATGTTAATGAGAAAAGATACAACCCACCAACTAGTAAAACAACCACTAGGGACTAACCACTAGTTAGACAGTTTCAGAACACGCACAGAAATCCTTCTGATCTCACTGAATCTCTAAAATGACAACCTTCACAACCCGACAGTCTACAATGAGAACCATCAGACATCATTATCACCCAATATGATAACTCATCTCTTCTGTAACAAGAAGATATTAACGGAGTGTTTGAATTAAAGGCTGTATAAAAACCCCTGCCTTACACATCATCATTAAAGGGTCATTATGATCCATCATGCTGTTTCTTCCTGAAGGGGGTGGTGTGGCTGACAGGTGGAGGTTTCTCAGGTGATGAATGGGGTCTTAATGGTGCTACATTAATCTCCTCAGTGTGACATTTACAGGGGAACCACACGGCCCCTCATGTGACCGCCTAGCAAGGGTGTCTCCATCGCTACGTGAAATATAGACTGGCCGTACTGAGGTTGATGCTCTAAATAGAGTTGCACATCACTGACCTCTGACCCTGACCCATCAGCCATCTGTTGAGGAAGAAAGTGCGGGCAATTTGAGGTGGGAAATTCAAGGTGGGTGGGTGAGTGTCGCGACATTCCCATGCCCACCCGTGTGTCCCATGTGACACACCTATACCTCCACAGATATAAAACATAAAATTGGGTGTCAGTGGATTTTGGAAAGAAAAGGCAGCCCCGTCTCAGTATACACAAATTGCCACAAAACTGTGTCACGCGGCATAAATTTCCAGCTAAGCTGGTGTTTTCATGCTAAATTTAGCACGAGGAGCATTACAATTAGAAGCTAATGATAATTAAGCCGAAACAAAAGCGCTGAGCATTAATTATATCATCTTTGAAAGGGCTGTGGTTAGATGAGAATGATTTCATACCCCGAACGGCCTTCACAGCTTCTGCTCAGCCAAAGAGTCTTCAGTTGTGAAGAATTTGAGAGAGCACCTGCCCTCGAATAAAGACACTTTTTATCAGATATTTTATATAAGTGCAATAAAATGTGATGACCTACTTCTCTGAGTCTCAGTTATGGCATTTAAGACCAAACCATACAGCCTACAAAGCAAGAGGATCCCGGTATATTTGTTTTAAGTTTGACTTATTTGGAACAAACGTTCCCTCGGGTTGTAACAGCTATACTTCACACCCACTGTGGGGCAAGTAACTTTAAAGATAAGATTGGTACTGTGTAATGGTTATATGTGACTCATTTTTTAGCAGTGACTTTAAAGTTGCTGTATAAAAAGCCACAAAAATTCATAATGTATTCTTTATACTTTAAACTGTGCTTTTAACATGCCTCTGTATTCATTAAACCACAGCAAATTCTGTCAGCTTCACTTAAATGTGCCGCACAGAAAACATTTATTTAAAAGGGGAAAAGCAAAATATTGGGATATCTAGTAAATTTGGATATCTGGTGGCATTAGGTCACACCCTACAGCAAATGCTCAGCAGACGGGTTGCCAGATGCTCTCAGTTGGATCCTCCCCATGCTCCACAGACCACTGCTGTGCTGCTTCAGCTGTGTCTGATGCTATGTGACAGCAGCACAGGCCGTCTGCATGCAGAACCTCCAGCAGGTTAGTCCTGTTTTACTCACAGCTGCACAAGATTCCTGTTCCAGTTCACTCCACTGATCTGGGAGTGAGCTATTTAGCCTAACCTTCCCCGTCAGCCAATCCTGAGACAGAAAGATCAAAGGTCACTACAGCATCAACCAATCAGCTCAACACAGCTTGCACATTTTAAAAACTGTTAAACCCAATTTGCATATTGAATCAAACATGTTTACTGTTAGTGGAAGTTGAACTTCACCTGAGAAATGGCCAAGAAAGTTAAACTGGAGTCTCCAGATGTACCAGGAAACATTCAGACACACAGGTGGAAAGCTGTTGCTGAAGTGTTTAAAGAAGCAGAGCAACAGTGCTGGCGCTGCAGCATGCCAAGATCCCCGGAGCTCCTCTCAGACGCTTGTGGAAGATGAATTCCTCTGCTCTTCTGGAAGCAGGCCGACTCTGAAGTGGATCTATTCATCAGAGTTCTTACTCCAGCAGTCTGAGCTCAAAGCAAACCGCCGCCTCCACCCCCGGACTCGAGTCCCTCTGTCTCCCTGACTTTCTAGGATCTGACCTATTTAGAAAGCTGGTTGTGTCACATTTGCTCTGTCTGTCTTCTCGTCTCCCTGGGGAGGAGTGCAACAGGAAATGGTGAGCTGCAGTCACAAGACCGCCATGAGATTCGCTATAGTGAACACAATCTTTTCATTAGATGACAACTGTGTGTAGTTTAACCAAAGTCTTTGTCAAAACAGTGCTTTCCTAAATATTCTTCAGACAGTCCCGCCCCCAAACTCACACCATCGGTCAAGCCAATATTACTGTTTGGGCTGCTCAAACAAACAGAGAAATGCTCTTCAGGAAGCATAACGTACAAATTTCTTACTTTAACCATTAAACAGGGACAGGAGAGCATTTTAATTAATTAATGTATGACACAACTCAGCTTTCTGTCAAAATCAACAATCTCAAATGAGCAACATTTGGTTTTGGTTAATCAGGCTGTAAGTGGAGATCAGATCCCTCGACTCTACAGGTGACAATTCTGTCCTCTTTTTATTCTCCCTAAGGAGACAGCAGAGAAGCGTCACCTGTTTCTATGGTGGTCCACAGAGAATCGCACATAAGAAATCAAGACTGATGTAAGAGCAGGAAACTAATCCCTCACCTCACTCATGTCATATGCACAGACTTTTAATATTGACCCCGAGTCTTATAATCTACCTTTAAATCTTTAATCTAGATTTAATTCTGTCTTAGGGAAAACATTCGACAGATGGTGTGTCGAAAGAAACAATCAAGGAAAAATAAAAAAAGAGAACACCATTTTCCGATGGGAATAGTTTTCCCCGAGGTGGTAAGTGATCTGCCATACATAATAATCTTTATCATATCCTCATTCAATTTCAAAAGAGAATAAAATCTAAAAGATGATTTAGATCCTGGACTGCATGTTTAAACTGAGGCTCATCTAGATCACATGATCCTCTGTGATGCTCACATCCAGACAAAACATATTTCCACCTTAAAAAAAACTTTTTAAACTGTGTTTAGGCCAAACTGTGATTCACTGTGTCTGGCTCACACCAGCAGAATGAGAAGTCTGCTGCTTTTATTTCACACTATGATGCTTTTGAACAAAAATAGATGCATTTGCAGTTTACACTCGCTTATATTTCATCCAAATGGAGTGAAATGGATACGCAGAGCAGTGTTTTTCAGACAGTATTCTAGTCATACTACACAACTTCCCAGAACTGTAAACTGGTTTACAGAGACAACACTCGTCTCAAATCACTCGCCTCATGAACACAGTGTTTATTATATATTACGTACATATATAGAGAGAATATATTTCCACTTTTATATAATTTTGTTTTTCTGTATTTTTTCTCTATAATTACATTTGTACTGACCGTGCATTCAAGAGCTTTTATTTGCATAAAAATTATATATACATAAAAAAGTAGATAAAACTTTTATTTGTTTAAAACTGAATCATTATAAGCACAAGCATTTTATAATATTAATATTAGTGATGACATCTATCTATTAAAAGAAACAGTGTGATGAAGAGATTCTTGAGTGTTATTTCGACATCAGCCTGTCAGACTCACTGCCTTAGCACTGCTGTAGACATCTGAGGAACTTCAGAGGGTGTGAAGTCACACTAATCACATCCAGCCCGAGAGCAGAGCAGTGCTGGAGACGATACAAGAGCCATTCTGACAGAACACGAGAACCATCAATATCATACCAGCAAAAGCAAAAACAATCCGATCTGAATCCCTTTAAAATCCATCCAGGAAACATAAACCACCACCTCAGTATGATTAAAAATCAATAACATGTAAAACATCTCACTATCTGACAACTGCAGCCAAGTGAGTTTTATTGACATATTTGAGTGTTGCCAGTGTTCATCTGCAAACATCCACCATTTACAGCCCTGTGAAGGAAGAGCTTGTTAATAAAACACAAAACATGATCTTTCTATCATATGTATTGCTTTAAACAAACATTATAAACCAGTGTTTTTTTACACTTAAAACTAAGATCACATCCACTGGTTTGTGCACATCACACCTCCAGTTCCTCAGAACTTTTCATTCAGATAATAAAGGCAGCAGGAGAGGACGCGGGTTACAAATGGACTCGTGCTCCTGCAGCAATGAATCAGTGCTGAAAAGAGGGGATGGTGTGTTGTGGTGGAAAACACCGACCAGAGGAACCTAAAACAGCCTGAGATCTTCTGCCTGGAGGAATCATACAGCAGATGACAGCTGACACGGCGGGGAGACTCTGCATTCTGCAGTAATGTGAAAAAGCAGAGTCAGGAATTAAACAATGACAATACACAGATGTGTGAGCTGTACTCTTTATTCACTCTCTGAGACATTACATCACATTCAGAGCTTTTCTGAGGATGCAGATGCCTCAGGATGAAGCTCATCTGAGTGTGAGCCATCAGCGCCCTCTAGTGGAGCGCAGCTTCAGCTCTTCACAAGTGAAACTCTTACTGAAATAATTATTAAATGTCTGTTAGCCCTTATTTCATCAGATGTGAGGGACAGACATCAGATGAATGGGTTGTGTTGTGTTAAGAGCCTCATTTTCACGTTTGTTTCTTCACTGAAAGTTTCAGAAAGGCGTATTTTAATGTTGCGTCTCCATCATCATAAGCGATACAATGTCAGATTATATGATTTGATTTGGGTACAATTAAAGATGTTTAGGAAATTGCTAGTCGATGTGGAAAATGTACAAATCATCTGACATTTTGATCATTATTGCGTTTGTCTCTCCGTTATTCCGTCTAATGCAACGCGACGCAAACGCCCGTGTTGCTCCTGTGACGACACACAGCCTGACGTCATTGTTCAGACGTGATGAATCCACACCGAGCACATCGAGTCTGAACACACTGAAGGTTTGATCTTTTTATTTGATCTGTATTTGCCCCTCACATGCATCCATTTAAAAGTGACCCTCACTTTAGCATCAGTTTTAAACTGACTGTAAACTGTTTTCTTCATCTCTACAGAACTGTGGCACTCTCCTGTGATAATAACATCTTGTGTTTTGGTTTGCCTGCCAAAATAGAGACATTACATGAAAATGGCACGGCTCTGCTTGTGCTGTATTCTTGCAAACACAGTAATTCCTGATGCCATGAATAACAGTGCAGTAAAAGAAAAACTGATATTTAAAGTGACATTCATTTAAAGTGATTGTGAATAATCCAGGTCCCACCCATCTGCTCTCAGTCCTGCAGATGAATGAAATACAGGAAAGAACTGAGCCACCCAAACCCACAGAGAGAGAGACACGTTCAGCTTCACTGCCTCGCTCAGTCCGTCAGACTTGCTCTCCTCTCTCTCTCTGTCTCTCTCTCTCTCTCTGTCTGTAGTTTGACTCACTCTCTATAGCTGTCTGTCTCACACTCATTTAAATACACTCCTTCAGTCGGCTCTCTCACACAGGGGACAGACGACCTCATTTCACTCTGTTCTGCCCCTGGCTGAGAGCACATTCACTTTGCTTTATTTCAATGTTTTTGTGCAGGGATCTGTCTTCCCATGTTTCACCTCACAGGCTCTGTGTGACCCAAACACCAGCATCATGCCGACATCTTGAGAGTCGGCCCATCATGTGCAGATGGACACGCAGCACCCCTGCTCTCCACCCTGACCTCACCTGCACCGGGTCAGCCCTCCCTGTCTTGCCCCTCTCTGCCTTTCTGCTCTTTATGTCCTGCTCTGCTCTCGGAGGTTGCCCATCTTCACCGGGTCACTACCCCCTTCACGCACTGGCACACGGTACGAACTGCTCGTGGTCTCTGAAGCACCACATGTGCAGCTACAATCACCTAGAGGGTGACATCCGAAAGCAACTCCTTTCAAGGAGACAAATTCTTTCTCTGCATTGACAAAACGGGCAAAGTGGACGAATTATGCTGACAGTAAGTGGGTGTGGTGGGGCCCGAACACACACAGTTAACAGCACAAGCTTAGAGAGGAAAACTGTGGGCAGCTTGATATCTCAACGCACACTACAGTATATATTACAGAGCATTCTCAGTGAGATCTCACTGGCTCTCATCTTCATCATGACCATCATCATCTCTCTGCTTCTGCAATCTGTGCTTCTGTGGTAAGACTCAGTAAAATATCATTTTATCAGCTCCATGTTTAATCATTTTTCACAGGAAAAGTCTTCTGAATAATGATGCAATTAATAATGTAAATACACTGAGTAATCTGTGTAGATCCATCATAAAGACTGTGTTGAATAATCATCTCTCTCTCTCAGCCAGTGTGAGGGTTGGTGTAGTGAACGGCACAGAAGCTCAACCTCCAGACCTTACATGGTTTCTGTTCAGATAAATGGAAATCATGCATGTGGTGGATTTCTCATTTCTGATCAGTTTGTCTTGACTGCCGCACACTGCAGAATTGAGTGAGTTAATTATTTAGTTTGCAATCGTGATATTTTGTTAACAAAACAGTAAAACAATGGAATGTAAAAAACTAATAAAGGTTAAATGTTTCGATGAATGTTTCCTTGACAGCAATGAGACAGTTGTAAAGATTTTGGGGGGGGCCCAAATTTTAAAAAAAAAAAAAAAAAAATTTTTCCGGACCAGTGTGAGCTCTTATAAGAATCATCCAACTAAAAATGTTCCAAAAACAGATTTTGAAGGTAAAATGCACGGATTTGTCTAATAAATAGCAAAAAAAATTTTTTTTTTTTTTTTTTTTTTTTTTTTTCCACAAATTTTAGGAAGAAAAATAAAATGAAAATCAATCTAAAATCTGTCTGATTTCACAGATATCTTACAGTAACTTAAGACAATCAGTGACCGAAAACCCATAAATGAAACCGACTGTAGTGTTGCAGGCTGGGGCTTTGTGACAAACACCGGCCCTTTAAGTCCGACCCTCAGGGAAGCAAATGTGAAGGTTAGGAATAAGAAAGATTGTGCACTTACAAGGGGCAGAGAGTTCATCACTTCAGAGATAATGTGTGCGAATGGCTATGGAGGATCCTGTAGAACAGTGTAAAACAGTGACGTCTGATTTCACAGATTCTTACAGTATGTTAAGACATTCACGGAGACCATAAATGATGACAATTGGCAATTTATTTACGTTGATGTTCTCATCAGGGGGATTCAGGAGGTCCTATGGTTTGTGGCAACATTGCAGTGGGTGTGATATCCTTCGTGGGCAAGAACTGCAACGATCCTTATGTACCTGAAGTTTCTGATGAGATTTCAGCCTTTCTGCCATGGATACAGAAAATAATTAGAAGTGTTAGTTGACTTTTGCATGTAAAAATTATGCATATAAAATTTGTTCACATTTTTCTCCAAAATGGTCATATTTAATCAACCGATTAAACTGCAGCAAGTTCAGTAGAGCTGATCAAACTGAAGTTCGATCATTTGTTCTCATTATATTACAGTGGTGGTGTGGGGCTTTTAAATGTGGGGTAGGAAATTACAGACAGGCGAGCAATAGCAATCCAGCTTTGTAAGAATAAGATCCCATCCTCTTCAGAGCTCTCCAAAGCCACACCCCCTCCAACACATGAACACCTATCATTGTATTCAGACCGAATGCAATGATTGGATGAACATTTCATGGTCCTGCCAGTCCGACAGCTACTCTTGTAATGTTTTAGTTCGTATCCATTTCAAAACTCATACACGCTGCAACATCTGCACACTGCGCCGCGGTGACGTCATGCTGACGTATTTCAGCTATATCAACAGAAACACAAGCGGCTAGAGCGCATGCGCATTAGCCCTTACGTCATCAAATGCGCGCGTCATCGCGCTACGTTCTCAACGCATGTGACGAATGTGGTTAAGAAAGATGACGTCAGTAATATTATTCTTAACCTGAATTAAAACAGCACTTATAAATGACCAAACACTGTGTGAAACCACGAATATAACCCGAATATACGCATATCTATCACCTGCCTGTCATGTTTATATGCTTTGAGTATATAGTAATAGCTTTAAACACGTAAAGTAATGTAAAAGATCTGTTTCTGTAACAGGTAATTACATTGTCCGTGCATATATACAATAATACTGTAATAATACTGTAATAATACTGTAATAATACTGTAATAATACTGGAACAAGTTTATGATCCAATTTCAAGATGCGCGATTGCTTCTCACCACACGGGGGCGCCATCACGATGCAGCGCTTTATAGTAGAGAGTCCTGCCTGTATCTGTATAACCATTCTGAACAGATCTACAGATACAAGTAAATGTGTCTGTTTATCTCTTAAAAACCTTCTGCAACAGTCAAGCTGAAGTGCCAGCCTATAGGCCATATCCCAAATCACCGCATTACATTACTTTACATACAGTTACAGAACAGCAACAGTAATAGAGATTTTGAGATTTTAAGTGCCACAAATCCCTTTAAACTTTGTGTGTCTGACCAGTGGCTAAACATTTCAGCTGCTGCTGGTTTTGGTGTAAAGATCTCAACTTTCAGTGTGAGTCAGATTTACTTCATTTGCAGTGAAACCACAAATATGTCACTTTACTGCAAAGTGTGATACACGCCGAGCTGTGACAGAGGAAATACAGGCTACATCTGCCCACTATAAATGAAATATAAGCACTGAGGAGAACCTGAAGTCCTCCAGAACATTCTGAAGAGCAGATCATGATCTTCTCACTGCTTCTGCTTGGTGCTCTGCTACCACATCTCAGCCTGACAGGTAAACCTGAGAGAATATTACTGACTTATTAATGATCTTTTTATTTTCATTGACTGTGCATTTTTTATTTTCCTTCATAATGCAATCAGTTATATTTCTTATTTAAAACGTAAACTGATCTCTCTCTGTCTTTCAGCATCTGTTAGTGTGGGGATAGTAAATGGCACAGAGGCAAAACCACACTCCAGACCTTACATGGTTTCTGTTCAGAGAGATAAGGAACACGTCTGTGGTGGATTTCTAGTGTCTGATCAGTTTGTCATGACTGCTGCACACTGCTATAAACAGTACGTTTATTTGTTTCACTGCCTGTCTGAGCAGCAGAAGTCTTTGCCTGGTGCAATTCATTTATATTAGCACAATGAATAGACTCATCCACAAACTCAAGATAAAACTCTTAACAAACTTTTTGTTATTGATTTTCAAAGCTGTGCTCATCTGTAAAAACACTGAACAAGACAATATGACCCAGTCTATGTTAAATACAGTTACAATAATGCATTATTGTATGCATTATTATAAAATGTAATACTGCACTATGCTATATAACTGTGAGGTCATCCAGTAAAAATGTTGAGTCATGTTTATTTGTGTTTCTCTGCGTATGTTTAAACATGTTTTACACAATGCTTGTGAGAACAGCTGCTGTCATTTATCACTTATAAACCAGCGTTTTCTTACCCCTCCTGACAGAGGACAGACTCTGACAGTTCTTGTAGGAGCTCATGATCTCAACCGCAGTTCTGGCCGCATGCCTGTGAAGTTCTGCCACATCTATCCTGGGTATGACTCTGCAAATCTGCTAAATGACATCATGATACTTCAGGTAAATGACTAAACACAGCGTTGCAACACTGCTGGAGGTTGTCTCCTCCACCGGTGGTTCTTAAAACATTTTGTTTATGTATAAATGGGAACTTTATAAGTATCTGTAATTTACACAGCTCAATGAAACAACCAAAAAAACAAAAAACATCAGATCAATCTCCATACCAAAAAAAGATAAGGACATCAAGGCCAAGAGCAAATGCAGTGTTGCAGGCTGGGGAAAGCAGACCACCAACGGTTCTCCAAGTGAACGTCTCATGGAGGTTCAGGTCACCACCATTGACAAAAAAGCATGCAAGAAATATTGGGGTAAACCTTTCCTCACGTCAGGAATGGTGTGCACCCTTGGTCCCGGAGGATTTTGCCAGGTACAAACACATGAACAAACAGCCGTGTTATCATCACCCGCCTGACAGTTTTTAGTGTTGACCTTTTATGTCTTTCCTTAGGGAGACTCTGGAGGTCCTCTGGTGTGTGATGACACTGCCGTTGGTATTGTTTCATTCAACGAGAAGAACAATTGTGACAAACCAACAAGGCCAAATGTCTATACCAAGATTTCTAAATTTCTGCCCTGGATTAAAGCTGTACTTGGAGGTGTGGAGCAAGAACTTAATAAATAATAAATTTCTGAAAACATTTCCTTCAGCTGTTTTTTGCTTTCTTGATGATCTTTATCAGCATTTCCATCGTTATGGTCATGTTGTGATCGACCCTGATCTCAGACAGTTTCCAACCACATCAGATGTGACAAATTCAACCTCAGATGCTTTTCAGTCGAAAAAAGACCTTTTAGAGCAGAGCTGGTTTCCTGTGGGGGTCTGAGATCACAGCGTGTGGTCGACACCCTGTGAGAAACACTCTAGTTTGAGAAGACATCTTACTGAGCCTTTTCTGATCATAACAGATGCCACAAATGCAAGATCTGTTTTCTCACTGTTATTTCCTGAACATTTTGGGTTAAAAATGAACAAAAATCTGTTATTGCATAAGTACATGACAGATCAGTGTTCAACAAAATCTCCTTATCCTGATTCACAACAGTACATTTATAATAATTATTTATAATTTAAGGTTTGATTTTGCAGGAAATA
This sequence comes from Chromobotia macracanthus, assembly GCA_036877525.1. NCBI lineage: Eukaryota > Metazoa > Chordata > Actinopteri > Cypriniformes > Botiidae > Chromobotia > Chromobotia macracanthus. The sequence continues at coordinate 1,206,839 of JAZGTH010000033.1, read as the reverse complement.
TCCATCTGTAAACATTGCATGTACGGGTGCTGTAGATGGTGCAGCGTTTGTAGTTTAACCCACCAAGTAATCCATCAATTTTATGTTTCAAACAGAGATGGCGTAAAAGTTACAGATTATGCTTTAATATTGAAAAGCAAATAATAAACAGTACATCATTTGCATTGTTTCTTCTGGATTTGAATGCATGTTGATAATCATGCTGATGTTCTTGATAATTTTCTGAGGAAATCTCAGCTGTTATCTTGAGGAAATGTAGTGTGGTTTACTGAAGACCAGCCCAGCAGATTATAAGTAGGAACATGTTTCTCATGCTCCACAAACATGATAAGAACTCTGATGATGATGAGTGTGATTTTTTTCACCATGGCTGTGACCTCACTGCATATCACAGGTATGTTCTTACATTTCTAACTGTGATTGTGTCATTAAATATCAGATCACATGTATAACAGTCATATGTTATATCACTGGTCACAGTTTTTTCAGTTTATGATGATTTTGCTCTGATATTGTTTTCTCTATAGCTGTGACTGGAGACGATATAATCAATGGGAGAAAACCTTCCCAAATCGATTTCCAGTATATGGTGTCAGTGCAGGCCAATAGAACACATCATTGCGGCGGATTTCTGATTTCTCCCAAATATGTCCTCACAGCTGCACAGTGTGACACGCGGTATTACATCTTGAAACTGCAGATCTAACATCAAAAGTGTTGGTTATATTTAATGTCAAAAATGTAATGGATTTAAATTGATTACAGTGAACGCATAACTGTCGTCCCCGGCCAACATGACATTGATCCACGGAGGAATCTTGAAAGATACGAGGTGCTTCACAAATTCAAACCAAAAACCTTCACAGGTGTACTGAAGGGCGACGACATCATGCTTCTGAAGGTAAAGCTGTTGGTTTGTGGTTAATTTGCACAAAGACAAAATGACTAAACACGAAAAGTTAAGCGTGCTTATCAGTCAAAATAACACTGAAAAGTGCGTAACTGATCATTATTTGTATTTAAAGCTTCGCAGGGAAGTGGTTTTGGGAGGAAAGGTGAAAACTGTGAATTTTACAGATACTCGCCACAGAGTTCCTCGCGGTACCAGTTGTCTGGTTGCTGGATGGGGTAAAACTAACAGGCGTGGAGAAGTTAATGAACTTCTGGGCTTGACCGTGTCCACTGTTGACATTCATGAGTGCAGAGTGGCGTGGAAGAAATACAAAGAGGTTATACCCAGACTTCCACCAAATATCATCTGTGCTGGAGGATACAAGCAGAACGCAGGGGTGTGCAAGGTCAGTGCTTTTATTTACACGTACAGTTTAGTTTGTGTGTGCATATATATTACAGAAATTGTACAATATTGTCATATTTCAGCTATGTTCCGTTACTGTATCTTTTAACCTTATCTTTGAGTGTCTGTTTCTCAGCATGATTCAGGAGGTCCACTGGTTTGTGATTCAGTGGCTGTGGGCATCGTCTCCCTCTTCAACCAGAAGTGTAAATATCCTGATGTACCAATTGTCTACACGGATATTTCAAAATATTCAGACTGGATCAAAGCAATAATCAGCAAAAGAGAAACTGAATAGTCTGTGAGCCAGTATTCAACCAAATAAATTCTGATGTTCACGACTGTGTCTGTGTTTTTGCAATGAAATGTTCTGTGCTTGCACTGACACACATCCCGAACTGAAACATACATTTGAAATGTTCACAAACAAAATAGGGCCTTTATTATTACACTGTGATATTTCCTTCTGTGCCAAATCACACATGCAAACTAAGATCACATCTCACACATACATGGTCAAAGATCCAGATTAGAATCTGAACCTAAAATGAGTCTGGAGCCATTTTGAATACTTTTGGCAGATGCTTTTATCCTCTAACTTACAGCGCGTTCAAGTTAGTCATTTGATTTAATCTGTGTGTTTTTATAAACACAATCTTCGCTCTGCTAACGCTCTACCAGTTGAGCTACAGAATTTTACAGAGAAAGCCAAAGGTGTCTAGATTTTAAATGATGCCAAATAAAAGGCTTTAAATTTGCCACCTACACTCTGAGCTTGAGAATTACTAACAGAAGATAAAGTAAAATAACATTTTTATAAAATAAAATAGCAAAAACAAATTGTGGCACCCTAAACAAAACTGAGGACATTTGTTGTTGGTTTCATCTCTGACTGCAGTCAGAAAAGGATGTCTCATTGTGGGCTCGTCTTGTGGTCCAGACCTCTATAAATGACAGTGGAGGTCTCACAGCATTTTGATTTCAGGATGAGGGCAGCTCAGATCTACAGCCTGTTGCTCACAGTGGCTTTAATCGGCCTGACGCTTACTGGTTAGTAAAATCATGCCTGACTGAGTCACCATGAGAATAAAATGATATTTGAACGTTTCTGTTGACTCAAGGTAACATCTTCCATTGGTGCAGGTACCTTTGGAGCTGATATCATAAATGGGAAAAAAGCCAAGAAGTCCTCGCTGCTGTTTATGGCATCCATACAGATTAACGGGAAACACAACTGCGGAGGATTCCTGATTGATCAGAGCTACGTGCTTACAGCAGCACACTGTGATAAAAGGTAAGACGACACTTCACTTTCCATGTTCATTGTGCAATCAAACATTATGTAAAGTGTTCACCGGTGTACAAACATTTATTTTATGAATGAAGTGGCAACATGACTGTAGTATTGGGGACCCACAACATCGATTCAGAGGGGACAAATCTGAGACGATACACTGTGGAAAAGAAACACAAGCATCCATCATTCCAAAATGTAAAAACTGGAAATGACATCATGCTTCTGAAGGTACAATAATCTCTGAACAAATAAATCAAGAGGTGAATTCACAACAAAAATCGCAGCACTTCTGAAAAATGCAAATTGCATTTTATCTTTTGGGGCCTGTTTGTGCTATCGCCTGATGTTACCTGCATAATTCCTAATAATTAATGAATAAGGGACTAAAAATTGCAGAAGCACATGCAAATAAATGAAGCAATCATTTGTAGTGAATTCACCGTTTTAAAGTAACATCATTAATGCTTTCTCTAAACTAATCATAACAACACTTTCCTTTTGTGAATGTCAAGCTCTCCAAAAAACCGAAGCTTGGGAAATCTATAAAAACTGTCAACATTCCAGGCAAGGACAAACCAATAAAGCCAAAATCCAAGTGTGTTGTAGCAGGATGGGGCCGAACCAAAAATCAGAACATGGTGAATGATCTTCTAGTGACAGATGTTTCTATTATCAATTACACCACCTGCCAGAAAATGTGGAACGAAGTGCAGGTTAAACTGCCGGACAACATCCTCTGTGCTGGAGGCTACGACACCACAAGTGGAGCGTGCCAGGTAGGTCAACCATGCGAACAACACCAAGGTCCTGGGTTCCATTCCAAGGAAATGCACATACTGCTCAAATGTATGAGTGCTGCTGAGTGTTTTAATGAGATTGTCACTGAAATGGCAAATGCATTTTCATTGCAGGGTGATTCAGGAGGACCTCTGGTGTGCAGTGGGCAAGCAGTGGGCATCGTCTCATTCAACATGAACGACAATTGTGATTACCCAAACGTTCCCAACATTTACACCCAGATTTCCAAATATCTACCCTGGATCAAGCAGGTGATCAGAAAAAGCGCCTGATGTCCTGTCTTTACTAGCTGATTTTATTTCCTGTACTCAAATCATACTGTTTTTCTCTGGTAAAGCTTTGTGAACGTTTCTGAATAAAAGTGAAAAGATGCAATTAAATAGCAGCTATGGTCTGTTTGCTTCTTCATTCCTGTCTGTTTCTTAAAGTACCACTTGAGAAGAAGTGAAACCAAACGCGTGGCTGTTTGACACAAAACCGCTGCAGATGCTCAGTAGTGCCACATCCGACATTATACAACTGCCTCATGAAATACAGATAGAGTTACCAGTGCAGCAACAGCTGCAGACGACTCTTCTTGTGTCACTTCCTGCTGGATACACGAGTTCATTTTTGTTCAAGTTCATTTAAAGAGAATGAAGACAGATTGTCAGGCTGTAAAATTTCTAGTAAAAGTAAAAGTCCCACATTCACTTCAGATTCTTTAGTTTCACTTTAGGAACAAATATATACAGAGAGAGAGCGAGAGAGATACGTGACCTGTACTGACCAAATGAGTCTCAATGAGCACATAAGCACAAAAATGAGTTTTCAATATTTTCACATTCTCCATTAAAAACCTTTAAAATGATGTATGATTTGTTTCAATCAGACAATATTATGAATATGCTTCACCTGTCTGAAGCACCAGTTGTTGAGAAGAGATTAGTTAAGATTTAGTAAGGTTTACCTTCCTGAAAAAATGAATAAAGATGATTTTTGATGATGAACTGCTATTTGGAGGGGTCACTAGACGAGGGCTTAATGAACTCATTTTTGTGAAAACCTCATATGAGACCAGAATTGACATTTTCACTTGTTTTGCCTGTAGCTTGTGACTAGCCTGTACTCATTCTGACACATTACCAGCATGGGTCATAGATACATTATATATATATATATATATATATATATATATATATATATATATATATATATATATATATATATATATATATATATATATATTTTTTTTTTATATAAACAGAAGTTTTTTTCAGTTGTTTAAAACAGACATGTAGGTCATAATGCAGAAACGTAACATCTCTGAAATGTCGTCCCAGCTCATATATGTGCTGTGAACGCACAATGTTCTGGTAATGCAATACACATGTGGTCCCCAAAACCAATTTCACAATGAGTCAGGATGTTCAGACAGGGGCTCGGGTCTACCCTCACACTGACGAAGCATTGCTCAGAGGTTACTAAAACTGAGTAGTCTTACCAAGAAACGCTTGAATGCGGTGAGACTTTTCCGAAGGTTACCATTTCCAGATCATGTGTAAATGTTTCTCAAAACCCATATGGACTCGGACACAATAAGTCCAGCTTTTACATATTACTGTGTATTGTGAAGAATATGTTTATGCCAAAGAACAACAAGATCCTCAAAACATGAGAAATGATTTATTGTACATTAGACACAGCAACATGGACTTCTTATACAAACTATACACACTTAACCAGGGTTCTTTGTTTTCTGTATAAAGACACATTTGCCAGAGTTTGAATGGTGTATGTAAAACATCATATGACATCATGTCATGAAAGACATCATGGGTGTAGCTAATAGTTTTTTTCCCTGGTTTCACACTTTTGTTGATGCATGTTGGATGTGGTTTAGTTGATGAGGACAGTGAGAAAACGGCTGTTGTTCTAAAACTGCCGTTACGCTTTTATCTCGACACAATAGCTGCTCTCAGAATGACTGTGAATGAATGATGATGTAACAAGAAATGTCACTCTTTCCAAACAGCTTTAAAGCTGCAGTACAGATATGTGCCTATATGTGTATATAAAATGATATGCACATAATATGCACATAATATGAATATTAGAACAACAATCACCAGGAGTGTAGCAGATAGCTACCAATATCACATTGACTTCAATGGAATAAGCAGCAATCACAAGAAGGCTTGCATGACATTCTAGCATCAAAACATTTGAGGAAGTGATGAAATGTGTTGTGCTTCATCAGTTACTGTCTCTGTTGACACACTTGTAAGCTGCCGGCTAATTTGCTTCACATGCAGCAATGCAAAACACAGTTGCATGGCTTTGTTATTATAGGACAGCAAACGCTTCTGTACTAAATGTACTGCTGACATTTATAGCAGTTTCAGTCGTTTGCTTTAATGACAGCATGCAGTCAAGCATGTGCAAACATTTGTTGAGTGTCAATGGAAGTAAAGAACAGATGATTTATATTCATGAACTGACTGTGATTGGGATGAAGTGTGTGAGTCTGTAAAGCAGGTGTTGAACACCAGGGGGAACCCGCAGTCTGTGCATCTCAACAGCTAAACGTCACATTTGCACAAATGCACAAAATATTAAATATTAAATGAATATTAATATGAATATTAAAGTGAGTAAATGTCGCGTTCAGTTTCATTCTGCAGGCATTTGCAGTTTTATCTGAAAACAGCGAGTTCATGTAGCTGCTGTTCACTTTAAATAGCGAGTCCTGCTTACGTCATCACGTACAGTACGTGAGGAGCGCGCTGGGATATATATATTCATGAGCGTTGTCGTCGCTTCACTTTAATGTGTAAACATCATTCAGACTGTAAGTCGAATCGTGATCCGGTTTAAGAGTTAAACTGTGGGTAAATGTGACTGTATGGACAGGATGTTGGTATGGCAGCAGTATTTGTGCTGATAGTTTGTTGATTATTGATTGGAGAATAGGATTATCTGATCATTGATTTGTTATTGATGAACTTGATCATTCCCATGCATTCAGACTTAAGATAAACTGATATATTTTCATAAGTGCGCTCAGATTCTCTACATTAGTTTTCTTGTCCAGTGTGAGATGGCAGACGTGCTTACTTTTAAGTGTCCTCTCTTTTTACCTCTCTAGGTGAACTTTACAGTAGACCACATCTGTGACATCATGGACAAGAAGTCCAGCATTTGTAACGTCTGTGACTGCATGTGTGGATCACACCATCTCCACATTGACTGACTTGTTGGTGTTGAAAGCTGGTGACGGATGGAGATTTGATGGTGGTGGACTGTGTCCAGTAAGTGTAAAAAGTTGCCTAGCACAGCTATGTCAGAGATCTGTACTGTCTGTTGGCAATAGTTTGTATTAATTGTTTTAATGTTTGTTCAAAGGTTAAGATTGTTAAAGGGTCATCTATCATTACTTTGTTGTGTGTAGTGTGCACACATGAAATTGAGCTATTGTCATAAATCCTTTTCTTACAGCTGTGCGTGTATAGACTGTGCTCAGATAGGCCATTGGTGAGATTAAACCCACCCTGATAATAAAGATGGACCATTCATTGCTAAAGCTGCAGCTGGGGCTCCATCATTTCCACATGTAGAGAAGATGGGAATGCACATCATGGTGAGTGCCTCATGGCTATGTCAGTGGACCCTTCAGAATTTCTAAAGATTTTTCATAAGGTGTCACTGATATTTGTCTGTGACCCTTCAAGTTACTGTTGACCCTAAAGGATTAATGCTGAACTTATTCCTGTTGTATTGACAAGATTATATCAGATAATTGGTTATGTGGATTATATTGCAGATATTTCTTGCAGGTGCTTTGATGATCCTGCTTCTGGACAGTTCTGTAAGTCCGCCACATCCGCTGATGGCAGGAAGCTTCCTGGGACCCTGGCTAGGATGATTCTGGACCCCTGATTCTGGACTTTTGAAGTGAGTAGAATTGTTGTATTTTAGCAGAGGTGAACATTGAACATTTGACTGTTGGAGCCATTTCATGATGACCTGAAACTCTTCACTTTGACCTGATTGTCTTGTGATAATAAACTTCAGTCTGATATAAATGGCACTGTACATTCATGTGCTCTTTCATATGCATGGACATTGTTGTGTGTTAAACTGTGTGTCTTGAGCAGGTTACTGCTAAAGGCAGTGGTTCAGTGCTGGCTGCCAGCTGGAGAGTCTCTGCTTCAGATGTTTAGTGGTATGTGACATGATGGTAAACTTGAAGGTTCCTTGAAACCTGGAACTACATCGAGTTTAACTTTCAAACTTGTGCAGTGTTTGTTACAAATCTATTAGTGACCCAAGATGATTAAGACCATGAAACATCTTAAATGTGCCATATTTAATGACAAAGAAAACAAGACCATATATCAATTGAGTCCTGAAACCTGGTGACTGACAGAAATGCATGTTAACTCTTGTGACGTTTGTGTCACTAGTACACTACACCAGACATGATACAGTAATAGCTGTTATGCATGCAGACTGATTCACTGAGATTTAAAGTAGAGGAGCAGACTTTAATTAAACATACAGAAACAAGACGAGGACATGTTTACAGCACTTACAGGGTACGCGTTGGTACATTCAAGCTGTTTCTCTGTTCACTTACATCTTGGATCAACATATCTCAACAATTAAATCCATAACAGAAACGTGTTCAGTATTCCACTGCAGCCGATGCTTCAGAGATTATATACACAGCGGCTTTATGAATGCACATGCTCTTGTTGTTTAGCGCAATAAACAAGAAGGGCAACTATAGTAAACAACAACTTGAAAACTACCAATCACACTGCCTTCCAGGTATTTGAGTTTTAACTCCATCAAAGGGTGTGGGCCACTCGTAAAGGTACATAATCCATATTACGAGCTGACAGTGGTTCGCTTTAATCGAAGTGTAGTGTGCTTTCCGCAGACCTTCTCAGAGAATCTGCTGTTGCGTCTTGATCTGAAGTGCATCGTGCGATTCGGAGGACGAATAGAGTATTTAACAATCAAGGGTCAAAGGTGAGAACAAAAACACCAGTTTTCAACAAACAAAACAAAGTTGCCCTCACTGAAGTACTTTAGTAAACAGAGTTGTGGAGCTCTATCTGTAGCGATGACCTATCTGTTCATGAATTAGCAGTGAAATTGGCTCATAACATCAAGGTTTCACTAGGAGGTGTGCGACTCGGGTAGAAACTGAATCAGTACCCTAAGTACACTTTGAAAGGACTGAATTCTCATGCTCAGATCTTAGAAACACAAGCCGTTAAAAGTGAGAGGTCAGGTTTTGGTCGCCGGTCTACAGGGAGATCGGTGAATTGGCCACAGATGTGATACACAAGTCTTTGATGGTCAGATGATTTTGCGTTTGCATTATGTGTAGAAGATGACCTCTGGGATTTGTCCGTCCTCTACTGAAGTGCCGTTGTTGTTTCCTGCAGCATAGCAGAAGGTAAAGCAGGTCTTGGTGCCAGTGGTCGAAGCTTCATGAGTGACTTTACGCATTCCCTTGGTCCCATAATGAGAGTCTGGTCCCTGCAAAATATTCATGAATAATTCATTAATATGAATGATAAAACCCATTCACACACCTGTAAGACATAGAGGTCATTCTCTGTAACACAGGGAATTCTGGGTAACACAGTGCAATTATAAGACTGGATTTAACTGGGTTTAACTGGGTTTCTCGAACATTCAATGGTTCAGACATATATCCTGACATACTCATTGGACAAAAACACGTACACGCCCATAAGTGCAGGATGAGTCATTAATATGTTTGGTTTGCTATTTGGTCAACATTAGAGGACACTTCCATATAGCTACCATACAGCTAACAGTCATGGACTTAAAGGCACAAAACTTTAATGGGGTTTGAGCGTTTGACCTTGAGGGTGGCGCAGGCGATGTAGTTGACACTGGGAAGGATCTCCACTGGCTCTTTGAACATGACTCTGAAGGTACTGGCTGTTCCATCACAGCTGAAACCTGTATCGTTCTGACCCAGAACCGTGTTGCTGTCAGTGTGTATGATCTACATCAGAGGAAAACATTCACAATCACATACTATACTGTTTTAATGCTTCTAGAATCAGTTTTAAGCAGGAAAAACAAAGATCTCTGACTTGCACTAAAGTCTGGCTCTTGATGCAGTTTTTCAGAGACATAACTCAGGAAACACTCAGAAGATCTACATGCTGTTCTGCCTGAGGGGATCGTCTTTCCTTTCTTTGGATTAATCTGCTTAAAACTGGTGATTTCAGCCAGTTCTTGCTTTTATTGCACGCAATATGCGTCAGACACTCAGGAAACATTTTAGACTGTAGGCAGTAACAACAAATATGAAAATTCTCACCTGGATGTTCACCTGATAGTCGGTTGGACCATGTATGGACCCATAGAGCCCAAATCCCACCACAAATATTCTGCGGTTCACGGAAAACCTGCAAGGAATTGTAAAGTTTAACTCCACATTCCACATGCATCCAGTCAGAAGCATCTCCAGTCAAGTCCACGTGTTCCATCACTCACCTGATGCGGTCGCTGGTTCCGCTGTAGCCCCAGCGGCTCTCCACCTGACTGAAACGTGCGATGCTGCACTCTTTCCCCCGGAGGCAACAGCGAGGTCGGTCTATAAACTCCACGTGAGGTTTTGGATTGACAGTGAAATGCAGGAACAAACTGACCACCTCCCGATCTGTGAGTATGCCGGACTGAGCCGGGCCTATCGCACACACATAACAAGAGTTTAAACACACAGCTGACAGTACATCAGTTGGCATCCACTTAGCTGTGAGTGCAGTGAACGTACTCCGTGTTCATGGACTATCCAAACGGATCAATAAAGTACAAATTCTGTACAGGTTTCAGTAAGAGGTACAGCGGTCACCCATTCACCAAAATACTTTACACACAGAATAACCAATCAGAATGAAGTATTCCAGAGAGCCATATATTTAACAACTTGTGTTTCATAATTGTAATATGCAATGCTTTTTTATTATAAAACAACAATTCCAGTGAAAATAACCTGCCGCAAACTCTTCAATGGTCATAAGTGGAAAGCGAATGAGTGAAAGTGCTTTTCCCAACACCCTGCGCTTGTTTTCTGGAGTGGGTTGCAACTGTTGTCTTTGGGCCTCGGCCTCCGCCCAGCGAACCGCAGCCCCGAAGAGACGCACCTCTCGTACGCCCAGCGTGTCCCTCTCCAGCACGGCCATCAGAGTGTCTACAGGAGAGAGACGATTAAACACTGTGGCAGACACTCAGTTTTCTGTTTGTTTTCTGAAGTGATTTTGAGCAGCTGTTATCTTGAGCTCAGCAGGTTAGCTTTGAGAAAAGCAGTACCGAGGTCGATATCTGTGAAGCCCTCGGCTGCCAGCGCATCCGCCGTGTTCTTGTCGATATTTTCTAAGCAGAGACTGGCCAGCTGGGGCTCGTCAAAAAGCCGCGCCTGAAAGCAAACAGAAACGTGTTTTCTGTGATAGACTGTAACACCAAGCAAACTTGAGGCTAGGATTTCACAGCAAGCTGTCGAACACAACTCCCTGCGATTACCTGGGTAAGCAACATAAACGCATTGTCAGCGCGCAGATTCTTCTTCAAGAACTCGACGCAGTGGGCCTCCAGAGCGGGCACTGCGTACTTTTTGGCCGTGTAAAGTGTCGTCATCACGGTCTCTGGTCCGATTTGCACTTCATCCGAGTACAGAAATCTGCATTTACAAAAGACAAACAAGACATAATTATAGACTGATAGAAAGAATTACTAAAAGACTGATCTGAAACAAATCACTAAACTACCTAACAGATACAGCAGATAGCTAGAGAGAAAGAAAAGAAGAGACAGATAGTAATTCATTCAATGTTTTAAGGTTGTAATCGTTTGTTCACTTACACAACCGTACCCTTGTAACCATAGTTTCTTTCACAATGTTACTACAGTAAAACTATTGAACGTTTATTGAACTAGCCACCACAATGACAGAGTCTGAGACAGTTTAACACTGTTGATGGAGATGCTCATTCATGGTTATTTCACAGTGGTTACAGTAACTGCATGGAAGAAACCAGGATCACAAAGGCCGGTGCATGTAAGAGTCTGCTGATGATTTCTCGCAGTTAAGGGCACCTGAAGGTCATAATGACAACAGAGCCAAACACAACAGAAGAGCAGCACCCAGCAGGCGTGCAGCGAAGCATTACGGCCCAATCTTACTTGAGAAGGGCTAGAAATGCAGCCGGTTCCACATCTGGGAGCTCAATTTCGGTCGACGTTGTGGCCATGCCACCGTTGAACATGGCATCAAACACGGCGCTTCCCACAGCAAGAGCAAATCTGTGGAGAGCAACGGGATCGGACTGTAAAGACGGCCACTGGGTGACGGACGTGTCTTCCCCCTCGAGGTCTTCTGCTTTACATTCTTAGACTGGATGAGTGTGTCTAATGCATCTGATTTACTGAGAATGCATATTCACAATAACGCATACAGTATCCTACAGTGTGACATTACAGCTGAGGTTTGCCCAGCCAGCAGTACAGCCTGTATCCATGAGCTTGCATTAATGCACACAGAAGAATAAAACGTGACGTATGTAAACAGACCGCTATGCGTCCCTACCTGTGGGCTGGGATGCGCTGCACGCCCATTCCCTTCCCAACCAAAAAATGGACGTCACTTAACACTTCGTTGTTAAACAAAAAGGCAAACCTTTCTTTCACTGTACTTTTAGTCGCTTGCCAGTTGTAGACCGGCTCTCGATAAACCAAAACCGAAGCCGGGCTGCTGGGAAGCGGGAAGACGGCGGCGGACGCGTCGCCGGAGCAGGACGCGGCAGAGGTGGAAGACGACGATGATGAGGATGATGAGGATGATGATGATGTTGCCGTCATATTTGACGCAGCGCCCGAAGTCGCTCCGCCGCTCGCAGACGCTCCGGCCGACTGTCGCGGGGGGTTCTGCGCGCTCCCTGCCGCCGGATCGTCGCTCTCCGGGCCCGACAGAGGGTTCGCACTCCCCGCGCTCCGGTTCATTCTCCCGGTTGCTCCCCCGTTACTCGCGGGTGAGGAGTGCGCGGCGTTACTCGGCGGCGCGTTTCCCAGCGGGCCAGAATTAGACAAGTTCAGGCAGGAGGATCCGGCGTCGCTCTCACCCGCCGCCATCTTGGACGGTGAACAGTGCGGGAATAAACACACACAACAGCGCGTAACCACAAACAGCGATATCGCTCAAAATCTCTTTTAATCATGTTTGCCCTCCTGACTGCGACTCCGGTCAGGATTCTTGTGTAAAACACATTTATTCTCTAGATGAGTTTAATGGAGGGTGTTGGTGATGTGGGCCAGTGCGTCAAAAAATGACATTAAAATGTTTTCACTACTACATTGCGAGTCATTTATCCCTTTTGTTGTGAATAACTCGTATTTCCAGCTCTTCTCTTTTATGCATCTGTCTGAATAAGCCTTTTCTAATGAATATAAACTATAGTGGCGACTGGACAAAACTCAGATTTAATGATATTTAATTACATTATGTCACACTTTATATTTGTTTGCATTTCTTATACATCGACTACATGGGCACGCTGTTCGCCCCGCCCACCAAACCCCGCAACCAATGAGAAGCAGGAAGGAACTGTCCGTCAAACAACGTTTGCGCATGCGCTGAGCGTTCAGAAAACACGTCAATTTAGGTGAGTGGAAATATTGTTAATAAACTCTACGAGCTATGTTAAAATACAAACAACCACCGAGATTAAACTCAGTCACAAGCTACTGAAATGAAGTCTTGATTTATTTCATTCATTTGAGTTTAAACAGAAGCTAGTTGTCCGGCTATGCTACTTTAGCTAATAATAATAATTAGCCGCACCAGTGCACGCGGTTGCAATGAGGAACGATTTTTTATACATCATCCACCAAAAACTCAAACTATTATTCGTGTTTTAAAATGCATCGTTTAATATATATATTTTCAGATAAAAACTGAATTTCGATTATGTGGCTGTGGCTCAAAACTAGTGAGCTGTCTATGTAGAAAGCATGTTTTTGCTCGCTTTTGCTAACTCTGATGCTGTCTGCATAGGCGGCTCTCTGGGTTTTGAGAAACCACCGCCCAGACATGTTTTACTCCAAAAGCAAAATAAACAAATAAGAAAATTATGTTTTGCATGAAGGAAAAGAAACCATTTTACTGGCCTATTTCAGGACACTTTTTTGCATAAGGACGTTTTTGTCATTCATTGTCAGTCATAAAGGCATTTTCATTTATAATAGAAAATATTGTATACCAATATGGTAATAATCTTTGTAAACTTCACTTAATGCATGTATGTGTCTTCTGTACAGTGTAAATAGATTCTCTTTCATGGTTTTGTGTCTTGTACAATTCAGTGTTTGTTATGGGGGGGGTGAAGCCGGAGCAGAGCGATGCGTCTAAAGATTCTCAACACATGGACTCGGCACAAGAGGAGGTAAAACTCACATCACATCAGTATATCAGAGCACAAACCTCACAGCTGCAGAACGCAATCATTTAAGAGGGTCTGTGGTCAGCATCTTCAAGCAGACTCCTCCCAGATTTGATTTATATCAGTTCTTTCACAGAACGTGCAGTCGTCTGCTCCGCCTGTCAAGAAGCGAGGCTGGCCAAAAGGGAAGAAGAGAAAGAAGGTGTTACCTAATGGCCCAAAGGCTCCGGTCACTGGATACGTCCGTTTCCTGAATGAGAGACGGGAACACATCCGAGCTCTGCACCCTGATCTCCCATTTCCTGAAATCACTAAGAGACTCGGAGCAGAATGGAGCCGTCTGGCCCCTCACGAGAAACAGGTACTGCTGATGATGAGCACCATAACATTCTCTTAACTGCTTATAATACCTTAATCTTAATAGTGGGTGAAAAGCTTTATGCTGTAATCAGAAGATATGATTTCTTTCTGTGGTTCATCTTAGTGTTTCTGATGGTGTTCAACTGCTCATTGTTTTCAGCGGTACCTGGATGAAGCTGAGCAGGAGAAAATGCAGTATGCACGAGAACTCAGGGAATATCAGAGGAGCGAAGCTTACCAGATCACATGTGCTAAAGTTCAGGACAAGAGAATCAAGAGTGGTAAGTGTGCTCCACATGCTGTTTGAATACACTTGTGACATTCTCCACGTTTCTGTATAAATGACTTGATGAAACATCATTAAAATGTCATTGTGTGAATGTTAGATTATTTATCTATTAGGACTTTAAATTAATTATAATGTTTAGGTTTCATTAATCATTGTTTAAATTTTTTTTATGTACAGCTTTAATGTCATTTTGAATAAAAGCATCTTCAAAATGCATACATCTACGATACACATGTAGTTTTGTCCTTAATTTGTGTGCATTATTCTGTTTTTGAAATGTCTTATGTGTGGAAAGTGCAACCATTCATATTTCTCTACAGAGTCGACGACGTCTGTCATCATAAACTCCAGCAGCTCTGGATCAGCGGGTTTTAATGTAAGTTACAAAGGTTAAGCAGCAGATATCAGACATCTTTACATCTGATTTTCCTCATGTGTGAGTGACTTACCTGTACTTACATGTACTTTAAAGAAGTGACTTCTTCTCCATGCAAGGTGTGAAGTTTCTTCCTGCAGCTTTACTCACTTCACAAACATTTCTTTCAGAGTTCAGACCTCTCCACCAGATTTGACGTTCCTATTTTCACAGAAGAATTTCTGGACCAAAACAAAGGTAAGTTAGATATGTTAACAGCTTTCCGCTCTCACACTTGTCGCTTGTCCTTATTAAATGACCAAACTTCCCAGCGAGAGAGTCAGAGCTGCGGCGACTGCGTAAAGCTAACGTGGAGTTTGAGGAGCAGAATGCCGTGCTGCAGAAGCATATTGCCGACATGTTCAGTGCTAAAGAGCGAATGGAGGCGGAGCTTGGACAGGATGAACTCCGCACGCAAGCTCTACAGCGTCACCTACAGGCGATCAAACAGACGTTGGTCAGCAGCCTGGCCACGGTGCCCCTGCCAGGTCAGTGTATACAGTGACCATTTAAATTAAAGCTTTTTATTTCTGTAACACTGTCTGTGTTAAATAGGCAATTATTGGCAAAATAGGCATTTATTGAATTTGGTTTAAGGTACAGGTGAGACGCCATCTGTTGGAACTCTGGACTCGTATTTGAGTCGTCTGAGTAGTGCTGTAGAGAGCAGACCTCACGAACATCATGCTTTAGTCCTCAAGCTACAGGAGCTCCTCGCTCACCTGGACAGGTAAGATACGAGCCTGACATCACGCACTGAGATCCTGAGGCAGACAGACTGTACAAGACAGAGTATACATTAATGTATCTGTCATCATCTAACATTCTTATTGACATGCAAAATAATGAAGATGAATTTGCTGGTATTGATGCATATCATATAGACAAGCTTTCTCTGCTCTCTCTCTCTCTCTCTCTCTCATATCCATCTCTAGTGAGAAGCTTTGAAAACATCTACAGTTGTACTGCGATTTTTGAGTTCTCCATCGGGTTGATCAGAGCTACCCCCTGCACTCAATCACAATGCCCTCACAAGGTATAACAACAGTGTGATGCAGCTGAATCAATCATTTAAAAGGGCTGCTGATCTGATCTGGAACACAGGTGCTGGCATACTCTAAACATAATGCATTAATTATCGTACACTTGATTATTGTGATAAATACAGCTGCTCAAGGGATGATTCCATTTAGAACCATCAACAGCAGGGTTTAAAGGTCATGCTAAGTTTTCACAATATAGTATTTCCTGTTTGCTCATATATTGTAATAAAAAGTGAAAGTTCAGTATTTCATATTGATGACCTAAACTCTTGCACAGTGTTGTGCATTTCCAAAAAACACATTTGTATGACAAGCTTTACATTACAAAATGTTGTAAATAACAATCTAACTCATAATATGTTTTATATACACTAGTGATGTTCATTTTGGTTGTATTCCCTTTGAAAGTTGAAGTTGATTGGAGTCACACAGGCTGAGACATTTCTAGCATTAAATAGTTTCAGGAATTTACACATTAAAATATGTACTTGAATGTTTTCTCTTCTGGATCAATGAAAAACTTTAAAATGGAAAGCCCGTTTTTGTTGGGAAACAAATAAAATCTGGAAACGAATAGCAGCTCTGATTTTTCTTATAAATGTTTTGAATCTTATGCAGATACTTGTTCTACATTTATCAGTAGATCTGTCACTTGTGTCCAGTAGATCTTATGCAGACGCTCATTCTACATTTATCAGTAGATCTATCACTCGTGTCCAGTAGATCTTATGCAGATGATTGTTCTACATTTATCAGTAGATCTATTACTTGTGTCCAGTAGATCTTATGCAGACACTCGTTCTACATTTATAAGTAGATCTATCACTCGTGTCCAGTAGATCTTATGCAGATGCTTCTTCTACATTTATCAGTAGATCTATTACTCGTGTCCAGTAGATCTTATGCAGACATCGTTCTACATTTATCAGTAGATCTATTACTCGTGTCCAGTAGATCTTATGCAGATGATTGTTCTACATTTATCAGTAGATCTATTACTCGTGTCCAGTAGATCTATCACTCGTGTTCAGTAGATCTTATGCAGACGCTCGTTCTACATTTATAAGTAGATCTATCACTCGTGTCCAGTAGATCTTATGCAGATGCTTCTTCTACATTTATCAGTAGATCTATTACTCGTGTCCAGTAGATCTTATGCAGACACTCGTTCTACATTTATCAGTAGATCTATTACTCGTGTCCAGTAGATCTTATGCAGATGATTGTTCTACATTTATCAGTAGATCTATTACTCGTGTCCAGTAGATCTTATGCAGGTGTTCTACATTTATCAGTAGATCTATCATTCGTCCATAGATCTTATGCAGATTTGTTCTACATTTATCAGTAGATCTATCACTCGTGTCCAGTAGATCTTATGCAGATGCTTGTTCTACATTTATCAGTAGATCTATTACTCGTGTCCAGTAGATCTTATGCAGATGCTTGTTCTACATTTATCAGTAGATCTATCACTCGTGTCCAGTAGATCTTATGCAGATGCTTGTTCTACATTTATCAGTAGATCTATTACTCGTGTCCAGTAGATCTTTGCAATGCTTGTTCTACATTTATCAGTTCAGTAGATCTTATGCAGACGCTCGTTCTACATTTATCAGTAGATCTATCACTCGTGTCCAGTAGATCTTATGCAGATGCTTGTTCTACATTTATCAGTAGATCTATTACTCGTGTCCAGTAGATCTTATGCAGATGCTTGTTCTACATTTATCAGTAGATCTATCACTCGTGTCCAGTAGATCTTATGCAGACGCTTGTTCTACATTTATCAGTAGATCTATTACTCGTGTCCAGTAGATCTTATGCAGATGCTTGTTCTACATTTATCAGTAGATCTATCACTCGTGTCCAGTAGATCTTATGCAGATGCTTGTTCTACATTTATCAGTAGATCTATTACTCGTGTCCAGTAGATCTTATGCAGATGCTTGTTCTACATTTATCAGTAGATCTATCACTCGTGTCCAGTAGATCTTATGCAGATGCTTGTTCTACATTTATCAGTAGATCTATTACTCTGTCCAGTAGATCTTCACGTAGATCTTATGCAGACGCTTGTTCTACATTTATCAGTAGATATTCATAGATCTTATGCAGATGCTTGTTCTACATTTATCAGTAGATCTATCACTCGTGTCCAGTAGATCTTATGCAGACGCTTGTTCTACATTTATCAGTAGATCTATCACTCGTGTCCAGTAGATCTTATGCAGATGCTTGTTCTACATTTATCAGTAGATCTATTACTCGTGTCCAGTAGATCTTATGCAGACGATTGTTCTACATTTATCAGTAGATCTATCACTCGTGTCCAGTAGATCTTATGCAGATGCTTGTTCTACATTTATCAGTAGATCTATCACTCGTGTCCAGTAGATCTTATGCAGATGATTGTTTTACATTTATCAGTAGATCTATCACTCGTGTCCAGTAGATCTTATGCAGATGCTTGTTCTACATTTATCAGTAGATCTATTACTCGTAGTCTTATGCAGACGTTTACATTTATCAGTAGATTTATCCAGTAGATCTTATGCAGACGCTTGTTCTACATTTATCAGTAGATCTATTACTCGTGTCCAGTAGTCCAGTAGATCTTATGCAGATGCTTGTTCTACATTTATCAGTAGATCTATTACTCGTGTCCAGTAGATCTATCACTCGTGTCCAGTAGATCTTATGCAGATGATTGTTCTACATTTATCAGTAGATATATCACTCGTGTCCAGTAGATCTTATGCAGATGCTTGTTCTACATTTATCAGTAGATCTATTACTCGTGTCCAGTAGATCTTATGCAGATGCTTGTTCTACATTTATCAGTAGATCTATCACTCGTGTTCAGTAGATCTTATGCAGATGCTTGTTCTACATTTATCAGTAGATCTATTACTCGTGTCCAGTAGATCTTATGCAGATGCTTCTTCTACATTTATCAGTAGATCTATCACTCGTGTCCAGTAGATCTTATGCAGATGATTGTTCTACATTTATCAGTAGATCTATCACTCGTGTCCAGTAGATCTTATGCAGATGCTTGTTCTACATTTATCAGTAGATCTATTACTCGTGTCCAGTAGATCTTATGCAGATGATTGTTCTACATTTATCAGTAGATCTATCACTCGTGTCCAGTAGATCTTATGCAGATGATTGTTCTACATTTATCAGTAGATCTATCACTCGTGTCCAGTAGATCTATCACTCGTGTCCAGTAGATCTTATGCAGATGATTGTTCTACATTTATCAGTAGATATATCACTCGTGTCCAGTAGATCTTATGCAGATGCTTGTTCTACATTTATCAGTAGATCTATTACTCGTGTCCAGTAGATCTTATGCAGATGCTTGTTCTACATTTATCAGTAGATCTATCACTCGTGTTCAGTAGATCTTATGCAGATGATTGTTCTACATTTATCAGTAGATCTATTACTCGTGTCCAGTAGATCTTATGCAGATGCTTCTTCTACATTTATCAGTAGATCTATTACATCAGTGTCATCAGTAGATCTTATGCAGATGATTGTTCTACATTTATCAGTAGATCTATTACTCGTGTCCAGTAGATCTTATGCAGATGATTGTTCTACATTTATCAGTAGATCTATTACTCGTGTCCAGTAGATCTTATGCAGATGATTGTTCTACATTTATCAGTAGATCTATCACTCGTGTCCAGTAGAGGGCAGCATGAAGCAAAGCAGTAAATCAAGTGCTGTTAAAAGTTAACATGAAACTTGCTTGTGTTTGTATTTTTAGTCTCAGCGTTCATGCAGGATGTCTGATGCATGTTACGTTGAAATTTTATTTATGAAAAGTTCCCAAACATTAGGAGACCTGATACATCAATGGTAATTTTTATACAGCATATTAAAAGGGCCTTGTGTCGCAACCCCAAACAGAACGTGCAGTGTTTCAGGCCTGCTTTATTTCCACGACAAACAGCTGGTTTCATAAGAGCTGACCGCAGATCAGTCAGCACGACCTCAAGGCTGCTCTCCATGTTCTGCTGCTGAAGAAACGCTTCCGCGTGCTCAGCCGCTCGCGCCGTGACGTCACGGGAGTCGCTGTCCTCGCGCGCGGTGCTGAACAAGATGGCGGCGCGTCGCGTTTCGAGCGGCTGAGGAAACCAGCGCAAACCACCACAAACCACCACAAACCACCCGATCAGCCGCCCGAAACATCTGCAGACGAACACAGCGGGTAAAGTCGCTGCAGGAGACTGTGCTGAGACATGTCACTGCTGTGTGTTGGAGGTAAGTGCTTGATTTCCTGCACGGATGCGTTACCGTTCGTCCCGGTCAGCTGTTGTGTTTGTGCATAATGTACGTGCATCTTAAATCTGTTCATGTTTAAACCTTTCATTGCGTTGAAAACCTATTTTACAGACGGTTTTAAATGGCGTTTGATTAAATGCACGATAGTTTGCGCGCCTCCTGTCAGCCCGGTCACGAATCGTGTGTTTCATCGCTCTTGAGTTTGATCCACTTGAGCTTAACGATTGTGTTCATTTAATAGCATGTGAACTGTGGGGACACGGTGAGAGATGCCTTGTGAGGGTCTCTCACCGTGCAGTTTTACTGTTACAAATAGATTTGCTTTATAGGGACATGTAAGCGTTGTTTTAAAGAAAAAATTGTGAATGGAAAGTGCGAGCAGGGTGTTGAACCCGCATTTTAGCCCGGCTATAAACAGTGAGACATTGAGGGCAGCTTTAATTTGAGCAGGTGGACTCCACTGATGTACAACACATCTGTTCATAATAATGAGACCCTTTCACATGTCCTCAGAAACGTTTCTTTAATGAAATGATGGTCTTATAAGTGAGGTGAACAGCATACAGAAAGATCAGACACCTACAGACATTTCTGTCTGAAACACTGAGGTTCAAGGAAAGATGTAAAACAGGATTGCCTTTAAAATCTTCCTGTTGTTCTTCATCTTTAAAATGTCATACGTGACATCGCATACGTTCATAATTTTTCCCCTTATTCATCGAGATTTAATTTTACGTTTCCTGAATTCAGGACAAATGCATTTTTGAGTACAGATATTACACATGGCCTTTATCTGTAAATGTAGTACAGTAATATTTTGTGAAGCATAATGTTTGTTCATGCTGTTCATGAAAGTTATGAAATTATGATTATTATGAAATATTTCTGAGGAAAGCATTCTTGCAAGGGTCTGTAGAAGTTGGAACCATTTCTAAATCATTAGCAGTGTTTAGATGATCTGATTCGAGACTGGTCTGTCACCGCTCTGGTATTAAACGGGCAGTCTCCAGAAGTGACAGTGTGTGTGTGGGTGTCTGTCTTTCACATGATCAGCCTGACTCTGTGATCTGAACACGTACACTCAGTCTTGATTCATTTACACACTGCTTGTGTTTATGAGAAGCTTGCAGGTATTATTGGAGATCTTTTCATGAAGACTGGTCAGATTTATCTCTCTAAATTCCAACATGTTAATAATTAGTTAGCAGCCCCTGATTCGGTAATTCAGCACCTGCACAATAAATCCTGGCTCTCTTTGAAGAGTGTTTTAATATCATCCCTGTATTCAAAGCTTTCACCCCCACACCTCCCTGAGTTTTTCACCCTGAAGTGGTTATTTTTAGCATCAGGATGTAGCGCGCTCCGTTCGCATGGCTACACAGAGAGATTAATGGTGCGTGAGAGGAGGAGACAGAGACAGCACACGTGCATGTGAGCCACATGGCAGGAAGTGATGCGTGGGAGCTGGAAGGAGGAAACCCAGGCAGAGGCAGGGCATGAGTGGAGACCTCGAGCGTGGGTGCCACGTGATCATTTGGACCCTGTCGTGACGTTAGTCTAACGTTACTGTTTTGTTGAAAATGGAGTTGATTTTTCAGAGGCGCATAGAAGAATTGCACTTGACTGCAGCATTAACAGTGAGTTTTGGGGCTGAAGTTGAGTGTTTTTCAGTACAGACAGCGTAGAGCCCCGAAGCTTTACTTTGAAGTATGCTCATAAAAGAAATCAGAAATATGCAAATCATCTCTAATGTTCTGGACTGAATTCATGGAGGAAGACTGAATGTGAAGTACCACAGTGTTACAGTGGATGGCTCTGGATTATTCTAACTGTAGGATGTTATCCACTCACACTGAATGAGGGAATATGAATTATGAATGGGGCTGTTGATGTCTTTTGAAATAGATCTCAGCTGGAGAATGTATTTTCAGACTTCCCAAAGCAAAACTGACAGTGACTACAACTCTCTGTGCTGTTTTATAACCATTTAAATACTGTTCATAATCCATCTGAGAAGGATTTCTGTAGATTCTTTTACTGGAAATCTTTTTCAGAAGGCTACCGTTATGTTGTTGTTTGATGTGCAAGTTCTAATACTGTATTAAGGCGTTTATGCATATTTCTCTGTCCCTTTTCAATGAAGTACTGTGGTTATACCATGATATTAGAAAATACCATGGTACGTGCAAACAAAAATAATAAAACATTGCATTTCTATGGTCCATGTTCAAAAACCATGCCAGTGCTTGTAATGTTTAACAGACTGAGGTTATGTTGAAGAACCTTTGCTGCTGAAGAACTCTTTGAGATCATACTGAAACATATGAGCTCATTTCCTTCACTCTTATCTGCCTAAACAAAGACATGTATTCTGTTCCACTCTCTCCATGACAGCAAATAAATGATGATAAACTGAAGTTTAAAGCCTTGAGCTATCCCTCATGCAAAAATGCAAATGAGCTAACACTGAATCTCATATGAGCTGCCTGATATGTAAAGTGTGATTATTTTTACTTATTTACATAAATGTCTCTCTTTATTACAGTGAAGAAAGCCAAGCTCGATGGGCCGCAAGGTAAATCTGAAGTTTAGCTGCATCTGGCTTTCCACTCATGCATTAAGATGTTTTGTAAACGTGCTGATGTATCTGTTTAATAAATGCAGTGTGATTTCCATGCAGAGAAATTCAACACCTACGTGACGCTTAAGGTTCAGAATGTGAAAAGCACCACGATAGCCGTGCGTGGCAGTCAGCCATGTTGGGAGCAGGACTTCATGTTGTGAGTTCTTCTCATCTAATCATAGTTTATCCAAGTATGCAGAAACGCATTATATGTTGTGCTCACTTTACATGCATTTTTGCGTTCTTGCGCTAGTTACACACCTCAGTACTCAATGGGGCGATAGAGGAACTTTAAAATATCTTTGACAATAAACCAGATAACTTGGTAGCTAGATTTAAACATGCCTGCCAAATATTTTCAGGCCTTGATGAAGGAGTTATTTCTGTGTTTTTGTGTAACACTTGGCATCCACTAGGTAGGTAAACAGAACCTTTAATGATTTTGACCTTGAGGGCCCTGATGTTGACCAGCATCAGTCACAATAAATCTCAACCTCTAAACTTACGAGTGTACTTGTGCTGTGATGATCAGGATTAGATACAGCTGACATAAACAGACATATTGTATTTAATACATGCATAAACAAGCACAAAAGTATAAGACAATGGTCGGTGTACCTTCACTTAGTGTGTGACACTAGATGGTCAGAGCACAGACTTCAGGGTGTTTTTTTCTTTTTTTTTGTGTTTCCATATACTGTCCCTGTTGAATCCAATCTCTCCTGTCCTGGTATGTTTTCTGGGCTCTGTTTTTTTTAATTGAACAACTGAGTGATGCAGTTTTCTCTCATATTTATTCAGATATTTGCTGGTTTTCCTTACTGAGTAATTATGTAGCATAAACATTAGTGCTCACTTTCTGTCTTCTTCCAGTGAGATTAACAGGTTGGATCTGGGGCTGACAGTGGAGGTGTGGAATAAGGGGCTGATCTGGGACACTATGGTCGGCACACTGTGGATCCCCTTGCGAAACATTCGACAGTCAAACGAGGTCTGAAATGAATGTTGCATGTTAACATTTTTTAAAATGACAATGTAATTTGCAAGCACAGTGCCTTTTCAAGAGCCATGCTCAAAGATACAGAAACAGCACAATGATCACTTCTTGCAGGGTATAAAACAGTTACCAGCAACTAAAAACGAGACTCACCACTTCCCCTCAGCAGGCTGAGCTATGAACCATAGATAGATATGAACCGTTTAGTGTTTGATATCTTTCAGACATTCTGACTCTTATAACACAGGAAGGACCGGGCCAGTGGCTGACCTTAGACTCACAGGTCGTCATGGCAGAAAATGAGATCTGCGGCACTAAAGATCCCACCTTCCATCGGGTGCTTTTGGACACACGATTTGAGCTCCCATTAGGTGTCCATGTTCTTTCATTCTCCAGTGTTGTATTTGACTGCTGACATGTCAGATGTTCCAGTGCTAACCTGTGGTTGTCACACCTTGCAGATATACCAGAGGAGGAAGCACGATACTGGGCCAAGAAACTGGAGCAGCTCAACGCCATGAGAGACCAAGATGTGAGTTTCTTCATTCAACACTGGGCTTGTTGTGTTTACACTTCTCCCTAAAGTCCAAGAACAGGATACATTTGAATTTATTGACTCTGTCGAATAGTTATTAAAAGCCAGACGTCTTCTCTGTCTTCTAAACTACTGAGTCATTAAAACAGACTGTCACCTGTTGAAACTGTCTTGATAGACGTGTTCTGTCTGTGTTTGCTCATTTGGCAGTATACATACCAGGAGGAGCACGAAAGGCCGCTTTCGATGCCATCAACACAATGCTGTGAGCTCTCCAACATTTCACACTCTCACACACCTACCAAACCATAAACTGCAAGACCTTTTTATAGGTAGATGTGTACAGAACATCATTAGGGACACATCAACCAATCAGCAGCTACAATATGAGTTAAAGCTGTCAGAGCTTGCTCTCATTGCTTCCCATTATCATGCAGAACTATTTACAGTTAGCAAGTTTCCTGCTCTGCAGACACATGAATTTACACCCATGTCACACCTGGTGCAGTTTTACAGCCCTGAATTGTATCAAGCTGCCTGTTCATGGTCACACAAAGGTGTATTTTCATTTTCAAAGGTGTATTTTCATAAATTATTTTCATGTTGGTCTTTTTACCTGTAGGTAACTGGAGTCTATGGGGAGACCAGCAGAGTAAGTAAACTTTGATATATGGGTTCAATGGATCAACATTCATTGTAGTCCTGAAATAACATTCTTAACCAGATTTAGGACTAGGATGGGGTTAGTTTGATAGAAATGTTGATCCTGGATCAACAAAGGCTGTTAATGAACATGTTTGGTGTTGACATTTTTGAGTTGTTGGGTGTTCTTCCCTTTCAGATGATGATCCAGACAGCGCTGCAGATGATCCAGACAGCGATTACCGCAGTGAAACCAGCAACAGTATCCCGCCTCCATATTACACCACCTCCCAACCCAACGCGTCCATGCACCAGTACCCCATCAGACACATGCACCACTCCTCCCGCTACAGCCACATAAACGACTACGAGTACGATCACCAGAGAACCGTTAGGTAACTGACCACGAGTAATGCTTCTAAATGAGAAACCATTCACTGTGTTTGTGTGACCATCCTCTAGTTTTATTCCTACTCATTAGTCACTATATACAAGCCTTGTTTTGGGACAGGACCTTTTGAATCCTTTATAAATTCTTACAAAATGCGCCTCATTCCACAGTGATACTTTTCACATGAGTCTCTCAGCAGCTTGGTTAACCAATGCCATAGGCTTAGTCATGTTCATTGTGACCTCATAAATAAACATTACTCATCCTCCTCCCCTTCATCCCTCAGGCGCTATGATAGTTTAGAGTCTGCCACCAACGGCCGCAGTGATCTCGATTCAGCATCTGGTTCAAGCAGGCGGCAGTACTCCTTAGACAGCAGACACTCTTTCTCTGATAGGTGGGTCTCCTCAACTTTCTCCAGTGTCTCTTATGCTGGTCTTAGCTGATTTAAGCTGGTGCTTAGCTGGTTTATTTTGACAGCCAGCTGGTCTCAGAGGCTCAGAGGTCTCAGAGGCTGAAACCTCTTTAAAACCAGCCAACTGCTAAAACCATAAAACAGTTTAAGCTGGTTTAAAATGTTTTTATTTTCAGCAGTTAAGACATTTTTCTCACTCACAGGCGGTGTTGTCCTCTGTGATTGGTTGTTGTTTTTTACGCACTGTACCCTCATATATCAGCAGGTGTCTGTCTCTGTATTTCTCGGTAACTGAAGACTCTTTATCTCCACAGCCCCACCGGCAGCAGTCGTTATGCCTCATCGGGCGAGCTGAGCCGCGGCAGCTCACAGCTTAGTGAGGAATTTGGCCCAGAGGATGGTGAGAGCTTCCAGGGTTCTGGAGAGTTCTATGATGAGAACGATTCCTACCACTCCTGCCATTCCTCTGTAAGCTACAGTAAAGGCTCACCTGACTGGGACCCAGATGAAGCACAGGGCGTCTACAGCGATGATGGCGAATATGACAAAGACGGAGGTGAGGAAGGTGCACTTTATAATGAAGATGTTGAGATCTATGAACAGGAGGATGGGGAGTATCCTTATGAAGAAGATGGGATGGTGTTTGAAGAGGATGGAGAACTTTACCAGTTGGATGGAACACATAGTGAAGAACTGGAGCCACCCTACACCCCCACCAGCATGGCTCCAGCATTGGCCTCTGAGACCTCCATAAGCCGACCACCTTTGGAGAAACAGGCTTCTATTCACCAGCAGCAGCCCACACAATCCCAACCACCATTCCAGACTCTGGAGCCCAGAGAGTCTCCAGCTGCACAACAACCACAGGAAGTCTTTGCTATGGTGCCCCGTACCTTGACCCCACCACGGGTCTCAGAGCTGGAACCTTCTGCTACAGGAGAGAAGGACCTAATGCCTGCAGGGAAACCTGCAAACCATGAAGAACCTTTGCCCTCCTCTACCACAGAGGTGAAGCCTGAAGCAGAACAAGAAAAGAAAGAGGTTCCACCTGAGAGGTACGCTGAAGTTGCCATGTGCACTAGAGTCCTCGGGCAGTTCGGGTCTTGTGCCTTTCATAAAATATTGCTGATGTAAGTTAAGTTCAGTCACTTAAAATTAAATTTGATTTTTCGCAGCACACCCAAGCTGGAGCCACCTGTGGATCCTGCAGTAAGGGCCAAAGCCAACTGGCTACGACTCTTTAACAGAGTTCGGCTTCAGCTGCAGGAGGTACTAAAAGCCTGAAACTGATTCTTGATTAGTCTGATCAACTTCAGCTTTTAGAAATGCAATCTTCATACAGGTCTGCATTTCACCACATTGTTTCAGTTGCGTCTATTTTGTTCACCAACACTGGGTCATTTTTGGTTGGTTTGTTATGTCTGTTTTCCTTTTTCTGGCCTGTTTTTAACATCCATGTTATTCTTTTTGTCAATTACTTTGTTACAGTTTTTACGTCACTTTAATGTTACACGTTCACAAAATGAGTTTTTGTTTTGCGATTTTGAGCCCCGCCCCTTTTTGTGTTCCACCCCATTCGTTTTTTGTCTGTGTTTTTCCTTTCAGTTTCTTGTCATTGCCATAGCGATTGTCATGCTCTTCTCTGATTTGCCGAAGCTGGACAAGCAGTCAGAAAGGTGGGTGTGGCTGTGTGTGGCTCCATAAATGCATTTCCCTGGCAGATGACTGCGGCGCACTTCCTCTGAGAGACACATGGAGTTGTTATGGCAAAATAACAGAATAGAACTCTAATATGGTTTAGTAGACAAATTAATTGTTAATATGTGATGCTTTGTTACTGACCCGCTGTCACTCCTTGTCATCGGCAGGCTCGAGGCGAGACTCCGGGACTTGCGTCATTATTTTTGCAAGCAGGGTGAGCATCACAGAAAAATACCACAATTTCAACAACTTATGCATTAATATAAACACAGTAAACAAACGTGTCCCTTCACACATTGTAAATCACATTGCATTGCTAAAACATTGGTCAGGGTGGGTTGTTTGCGTTCAGTCATTAATGTTCTAATATTAATACCTCTGTGACCCTCAGGCCTGGAGGTGCCCTCTACAGCATAGACAGCATGCCTGACCTTCGCAAAAGAAAGGCCATCCCGCTCGTCCGAGATCTGGTGAGTAGCTTTCGTTACTCATTTTGTACTTTACAAAAGTACATTTTAGAACAAAGAGCTGAGATGTCACGGTATAAAACTGATTTTGTGTGCTTCCAGTAAATGAAAAATAAAAGATACAACTCAAGTTATTTAACAACTTAAATATTCATAAATACATGTTAAATTCATTTTCTGACAGATTCCTCCGCAGACTGACAGGACAGATTGTTGTGCAGTGATTAGATGGTGTAATGAGAGTCAGAACGTTGGTTCATTATGTGACAGCTGTCGTGTCTGTCTGGCTGCAGTTATTCAGCCAGTAACTCTGGCAGGATTCACAGGAGATCTGACAGAATAAACACTGGGCTCTCTCTGACACTTTAGACTGGAAGATGAAGAAGTGACCATACTGTGCTAAACAGCTCTGCAGTGTGTGTTGTAATCCAGATTACTGTCACCCACACGCACTCATACAGTCAAAGTGTAACCAGGAGACAAAACACCTCCTCATTTCTTTCTCCTTTCATTTAGTTTTTCTCATCCATCATTCTACTTCCTGTTATTTCCCCCCGTCTTAATTCCGGGCCTCTTAAAGGAAAAACATCTGTTTGCGGTCGAGTCTACAGTTTTAAAACATGTTTAGCAGTATCTCCCATTTTACCATGCTGGTCCAAACTGGTTTATGCTTGTTGGTCATGTTCTGATGATGATCTAGTTCAGTTTCTCTCAATCAGCAGGTTTCAATATATTTACAAAGGGGCCTCAAGATGACTTAAGACTAAACAAGCATGAAACTAAGATAAAACAACTAAAATCAAGAAATTTGGGAGGGGGTGATCTTTGTTAAACTTCTCAGTAACTTTTTATTGTTTATCTTTTTCTTGTTCCAATGCCTCAACTCCTGCAGGCAATGGTAAGTACTGAAGTCTCAGGGAATTAAAAATAATAAATCTTATCTGTTGCAGCTAACACATTTGCTGTGTTTGTTTTTTATTTTCAGTCTCTTGTGCAGAACTCTAGAAAAGCAGGCATCACTTCTGCTATGGCCTCCAGCACTCTTAACAATGAAGAACTGGTATGTCACAGAGCCTGAAAGATTAGCATGTCGTAGCTCAGAGCTGCTCTCCATTTCCCTGTTGTTTTCTTGTGATTTGCAGAAGAGTCACGTCTATAAGAAGACCCTGCAGGCTTTGATCTACCCCATCTCCTGCACCACCCCACACAACTTTGAGGTGTGGACGGCCACCACACCCACGTACTGCTACGAGTGTGAGGGGCTTCTGTGGGGCATTGCTCGACAGGGCATGCGCTGCACAGAGTGTGGAGTCAAATGTCACGAGAAGTGTCAGGATCTGCTCAATGCCGACTGTCTGCAGAGTAAGATTCTCTTAATGAGTTCTGCTGTCTGTACTCGGGACAGAATGTGTGATGGTTCTCTTCCTGTCCTTCACAGGGGCAGCCGAGAAAAGCTCCAAACACGGAGCTGAGGATCGCACACAAAACATCATCATGGTGCTGAAGGATCGCATGAAGATCCGCGAGCGGAACAAGCCCGAGATCTTTGAGCTGATCCAGGATGTGTTTGGAGTCATCAAGGGAACGCACGTGGCGCAGATGAAGCAAGTCAAACAGAGTGTTCTGGACGGAACATCAAAGTGGTCAGCAAAGATTAACATCACCGGTAATACAAGCCACTTCAGCCGTACACACGCGTTAGCTGGTCTTGTCAAACGCATATTTGTTATTTTACTTTTAATTTCAGTATAAACTATTAATATTTAATTGAAAATGTCTCCTGTAAGTTTTATGCGCTCAGGGCCTGCAGGCCAAGGACAAAACCGGCACCAGTGACCCCTACGTAACCGTGCAAGTGGGCAAGACCAAAAAACGAACCAAGACCATCTACAGCAATCTCAACCCAGTGTGGGACGAGAGCTTTAATTTGTAAGTGGATTACCTGAAAGCTTTATTCACATGTTAAATTATATATTTATATTATATAAATTTAGAGTTTCGTATTGAGTCTTTTTACTCATTGTGGTACAAAATCTTTGTCCAGTGAGTGCCACAATTCGTCGGATCGGATCAAGGTGCGTGTTTGGGACGAGGATGATGATATTAAGTCGAGAGTAAAGCAGAAATTTAAACGGGAGTCTGATGATTTCTTGGGTCAGACCATCATTGAGGTACGAACTCTGAGTGGAGAGATGGACGTCTGGTACAATCTGGGTAAGTCGATTGATCCCTGTTCTACTGACGTTTGTGTGAACCAACATCAGCTCGTTTTGCTCATAGACAGCAATGCTAACAGTGGTGATATGGCCTTTCAGACAAGCGGACGGACAAGTCAGCTGTATCAGGAGCCATTCGCATGCACATCAGTGTGGAGATCAAAGGAGAGGAAACCGTGGCGCCATACCACGTCCAGTACACCTGCTTACACGAGGTCAGTCCTTTCTCAGCTAGGTCATGTCTAATAAAAGCTCACTCTCCGCTCCAGAAATCGAATTAAATAACACACACAAGCTCTCATCTGCAGTCCGTTAATTAAATCAAGCTCATGGAAACTTTCTCTCCATCCCCCCACAGAACCTTTTCCACTATTTAACGGACGTCCAGAATAACGGGGTGGTGAAGATTCCAGACGCCAAGGGTGACGACGCCTGGAAGGTTTATTTTGAGGAGACGCCGCAAGAAATTGTGGACGAGTTTGCAATGCGTTATGGGGTGGAATCCATTTATCAAGCCATGACGTACGTGGTGACGTCCCAAATGTTTTAGCATATTTTTAGTGACATTACATAACTAATAGCCTGTGTTACCTTTGACATCTGTTCTTGGCTGTAGACACTTTGCGTGCTTGTCGTCAAAGTACATGTGTCCTGGAGTGCCTGCTGTCATGAGCACTCTGCTGGCCAACATCAATGCATACTACGCCCACACCACACAGGCCACCAACAACGTGTCTGCCTCCGACCGCTTTGCTGCCTCCAACTTTGGGGTGGGTGTTTCATACAGCCTCAGAGGACATGAAAAACCGCACAGCACACCCACATGCGCCAGCATTGAAGACAGTCAGAGCAATATATCTGTGTCTGATGATTAACAGGAGAATTAATGAGCTGATGTCTCTTATGTTCTTTATGCAGAAAGAGCGATTTGTAAAGCTGCTCGACCAGCTGCACAACTCACTGAGGATTGATCTGTCCATGTACAGGGTATTGTGTCTTCCTAAAGCCTCTGTGTACTCACAGTGAAGTCCTTCCTTGTTCTTCAGTCAAGTTTGAGACAGAAACAACTGTTTGTGAACATGAAGACACTTTTCATTTCTGTAACAGAATAATTTCCCGGCCAGCAGTCCAGAGAGGTTACAGGACCTGAAGTCCACTGTGGATCTTCTGACCAGCATCACATTCTTCAGAATGAAGGTACAGTCATTCTTTATCAAATGTTTGATCCTGTAGACAGCTTGAATTTGGTCATGCTTTGAGTCTCTGCTGTGATTTGTAAATCAGATCCTTAAATGCGTTTTAAACCTTAATATTTTCATTCCCAGAAAAAGTCATATAAATGGACCATGAATTATTCTTCTCTAGGTTCAGGAGCTCCAGAGTCCTCCTCGTGCCAGTCAAGTGGTGAAGGATTGTGTGAAAGCTTGTCTCAACTCCACTTATGAATACATTTTCAACAACTGTCATGAGCTGTACAGTCGAGAGTACCAGACCGACCCTGTAAGTCAACCCCTTGTGTTCCAACAACCCTGTATACACTCAACGTTCTTTGAGGAAAAACTGTCAAACAAAGCTTTTGTTTGTCTCTCATTAAATTATCTTAAATTCTCTTTGTAAATACCAAACACTAGTTTTCAAACTGATTTCTGTTTGTGCAGAACAAAAAAGGAGAGGTTCCTCCAGAGGAACAAGGTCCAAGCATCAAGAATCTGGACTTCTGGTCCAAGCTCATCACCCTCATTGTATCAATTATTGAAGAAGACAAGAACTCATACACCCCTTGCCTTAACCAGTAAGTCCAGCAGGTCTTTTCACATTATGTCTCAGTGTACCATCATGACTCCCAGGATCCTGATCTCTCTTGTTTTGGTCCATGCAGGTTTCCCCAGGAGCTCAATGTTGGAAAGATAAGTGCAGAGGTCATGTGGAACCTGTTTGCTCAAGATATGAAGTATGCAATGGAGGGTAAGTCTGAGGTCTGAGTCTTCTCCTGACATCACAGGAGTATTTATATTGGTAGATCAATTGTTTTGTGGTGTTATATAACAGTTTTGGACAATCTTCAGAAAGATCCTTCCAAGTTTTAAAGCAGATATTTCATCTGAACATTGTGTCATGATTCCAAACCATGTGATGAAAGTTTCAGCTGTAGGTCCTCCACAATCACGACTTTACCAACAGATGAAATGTAAAAAAAATTTTAATTTCAAACTTAGTGGAAAGTTCTCCTGATCTGCTGATTCAGGAGGTGCTCAGCTCTGCACAGATTAATCTGTCTCATCACGTTCCCATTACTGATTCATGAAGAATTGTTGTCTTCACCTTCCAGAGCATGAAAAGAATCGTCTGTGCAAGAGCGCTGATTACATGAACCTGCACTTTAAAGTAAAATGGCTCTACAACGAATACTGCAAAGATCTGCCGTTCTTCAAGAGCCGAGTGCCTGAATATCCCGCGTGAGTCATGCACAGAGACCATCTGAATGATGTCACTGTTAGCAGGGGATGATGGGTAATGGAAGGTTGTGTTTTTCTGCAGGTGGTTCGAACCGTTCGTCATTCAGTGGCTGGATGAGAACGAAGAAGTGTCCCGTGACTTCCTGCACGGTGCCCTAGAGAGGGACAAAAAAGACGGGGTGAGATTTATTTCATGTCTTCAGATTCTGTCTGTCCTTCGATGCAGAGTCAACAGATATTATATTTTATGAAACAATTTAAATTTAACAAATTTAATTTAACAAAGTGGTCCATCCCTCATTCCTCTTATTCCAGAAGTTTCTCTGACTGCACCTCTTAACTTTGTCTTTCCTGCAGTATCAGCAAACGTCGGAGCATGCTCTGTTCTCCTGTTCTGTGGTGGATGTTTTCTCGCAGCTCAACCAAAGTTTTGAGATTATTAAGAAGTTGGAGTGTCCTGATCCTCAGATCGTTGGACATTACATGAAGAGATTTGCCAAGGTTCTGTTCACACCTGTCTGAAAGAAACATTTTTCATTAGTCGTGTTTTTAAAAGGCCAGTAAATGTTTGCTGATGTTTTCAATGTTGCTTTGTTAAGAGTGGATCATATGAAGAATCTAGCAGTAACTTTACTGTTAGCTTAGCAGCAAGTAACACTGATCTGAAAGTTAATCTGGTAAATGGCTTTTCATTGTCCGGGGACTGGTTATAACATGTTGTCTTTACCCCACAGACCATCAGCAATGTTCTGCTCTCATACGCAGACATTATCTCCAGAGACTACCCCAACCACTGCACCAAGGAGAAAGTGGTTAGTCTGATCAACCCCGTGGAATCAGGTTTACATTAGTCTTAAAGCCTGAAGCATGAAACTCATACTGTTCATTCTTTCTCTTTGACTCTAGAATGCAAAAGACGGGGCTGTGAAGGTATCACCTGATTTTGTACATCAGACATTTAATAGCAATGAAAGAGACTAAATGCTCCTAAAGATTTGTGTTGGACTTCAGGAATATTCTGAATAATGTGCAGATTAAGTTGGGTTTTCACAGTTGTTGTTTTTATACCCCACACAGCCGTGCATCTTAATCAACAACATCCAGCAGTTGAGAGTTCAGCTTGAGAAGATGTTTGAAGCCATGGGTGGTAAGGATGTAAGTGAACCACAGATCTGTTGACATTAGCCAAGCTGAGATCTGATTCTCCAGTTGTTTGTTGCTCTTAAAATGCAGTCAGGTTCTTGTGACTTTGATTGTCTAAATGCTTCACATGTTTTGCAGCTGAATGTGGAAGCTAGCGACATCTTGAAAGAGCTGCAGGTGAAGCTCAACAACGTCCTGGATGACCTCGCAAGGATCTTTGCCACCAGGTAATCAGGTCTCATGGCACTGTGCAAAACAAAGGGTGCTTTATCATTCATTTTTGGAGAAACATCTGCACTATGCCTGGTTCCTTCCTAGTTTCCAGCCAAACATTGAAGAAAACGTGAAGCAGATGGGTGACATACTCAGTCAGGTGAAGGGGACAGGAAACGTGCCGGCCAGCACATGCAGCAGCGTGGCACAAGATGCCGACAACGTCCTACAGCCCATCATGGACTTCCTGGACAGCAAGTGAGATTTTAATTTTCTTATTAGACATTTTCCTAGTACTTTTACACCTTTACTCCATCTTCTAATCTTACCTCACACTTTTTATTTTCTCATCAGCCTCACGCTGTTTGCCAAGATCTGTGAGAAGACCGTCTTGAAGCGAGTGTTGAAGGAGCTTTGGAAGCTGGTCATGAACACAATGGAGAAGACCATTGTACTGCCGCCCCTCACTGACCAAACGGTAATAAACATTTCCAGCTATAAGATGAGACTTGGAGACTTACTGTTTGATTTCAAGGGGTTTCAAACTTCATGCAGAGCAAATTTTTAAGAGATTTATGTAGACAAATGTGTCTTAAATGTGAAAATACTTTCTGCCATTGTGTTTGTGGTAGGAATGACAGGAACTGGAAATGTAAAATCGACATACCCAACACAAGCACCAATAGTGTTCCAGCTGCAATAACTAAACGCCCCTTTCCCAAATCAAATTACTTCAGACAAAAGACACTTTCTTCACTCTGAAACACTGTATAAGGGAGTGCACCATATCCCTCAGCCGCCCCTCCAGCCTCTCTCTGCTCCTGTAGCCCACAGTACATTTCCTCTATACCAGTTCTGACATAAGAAATATCTTTGTCTCGTGTTTGTTAGCCTTATTTGTGTATATTTAATTGCCAGTTAATTTTTAAACACATTTCTACAGGAGCAGAGAGCACACTGTTTCTGCTTTTTTAATTTGTCTTGATATAACTGTTGTTCTTTTTTGTGTTTTCATTCTATTTTGACGAGAGAGACTCACATCATAACTGTATATTGGTTATTGGTTAATATTGACTAGTACTTACAAAACTCACCTGAAACATTAAGCTACAGATTCTCATTGAAAATCCAGTTTGACTCATAAATCCTTCACACTGTAAAAAAATCAAATGAGTGAATAAAATTTCATTTGGTCGCTAATCATTCACTGTTTTGCTAACTGCAAAAAAACAAAAAAAGCAACGACGACTGAGCGGCACTGGTCTGCCAGTCAAGCGTCGCCCCTGGTCTCTATTCTAATGCTGTTTTGATTTGATGTGGGGCTCTTTGAGGCTTCACTGACCCTTCTCTCTGGTTATTATTACATTCTCGCTCTCCCTCGCTCCGCCTTCAAAGATGATAGTAAGTACCTGAGCACTTCTGTCTGTCGTCTGTGTGTCCTGCAGTCCATATGCACCCGGTAAACCCTTCACCACCTTCTGCTCTGTGTGGCTGCCAGGTCCTTTCGTAATCCAGTGCATCTTCATCTGTCTGTCCTGTTCTTCCTCTCTGTTTCTTTCTTCATCTTGTCGTTCCTTCCGTTCCCCTGGTCACCTCACTGCTCTGTACACCTGAGGTGACTGCAGCATGGTGCATTTCCTAACTGACTCGGACAAGATCCTCTTCCCCACAGAAACCTCTCATCCGATTTACTGTTTGTTCTGCTGGAAGTGGGACTCTTTGGTTGCGAGTCTAGATTAGTTCCTCTTGAGTCCTGTGGTGGGTCTGTTATCTGGGTGTCCTAAGGTGTGATGTTTATTGGTTTATCAGGTGACCCTGCCCCCTCCTCTACTCTGGCTCCTCCCACTGTCACCTGTTTGAATTCTTTCCTCTGTGGCTTGTTGCTTGTGTCTGATCTTCTCCTGAGACTTCAGCATCTCTGCTAACATTATTCTGTCAGTCTGTCCTGGTATTTGGTTTTGCGTTGTACTCCAGTGGGCCTGAGGAAAGATCACAATCTCATACTGTGTTTTCTGGGACATTATTTTGTTTTGTCTTTGTTTCTTCATATTTAAATGACAGATCATTTAAATGATTAAGGCCTTTAAAAAGCTTTATAAAAAATTCCTTAATTCATCAAAACATCTCATCACCTGTGACTTACAGTTCATTCTGAAGTAGATCACAAAGCTTACTGAAGAAAAATCTGATTAAATGAAAAGAAATACATTTCGGAAATACTAACTATAATAGCAAATTATGTTATTATTGAAAAGTATCAAACTTTAAATTCATTTTTTTATAATTGGTCTTTTCTAAAGGGAATGTGATTGGCTCATTGGCCTGTCAGTTACTGTGTAATGGACACTCTCAGCCAATCAAAGAAAGCCAGGAGCCGTGCTGAAGTGAATAACACTGTCCTCTTTTCACAGGGCAGGGTGAAGCTTGCTTGTCACAGTGATGTAAGAACTCAATCCCCTTCAGATCAGTCTCTCTCTCTCTCTCTCTCTCTCTCTCTCTCTCTCTCTCTCTCTCTCTCTCTCTCTCTCTCTGTCTCTCTCTCTCTCTCTCTCTCTCTCTGTCTCTCTCTCTCTCTCTCTCTCTCTCTTGCCCTCTCTCTCTGTCTCTCTCTCTCTCTCAGTCTCTCTCTCAGTCTCTCTCTCTCTCTCAGTCTCTCTCTCAGTCTCTCTCTCTCTCTGTCTCTCCCTCTCTCTCTCTCTCTTGCTCTCTCTATCAGTCTTTCTCAGTGTCTCTTCTCTGTGTGACTTGACTCCCCCTGTTAAAACAAACTGTGTTAACAGTGTTTC
Organism: Chromobotia macracanthus; assembly: GCA_036877525.1. NCBI lineage: Eukaryota > Metazoa > Chordata > Actinopteri > Cypriniformes > Botiidae > Chromobotia > Chromobotia macracanthus. Next base: position 1,169,987 of record JAZGTH010000033.1, on the reverse strand, counting down.
TGTGTCGTTGTTGACCGGTTCAGTTAATACAGCAAATGATTTTGTTTTTCGTTCGTTCTTGTTTAGGCACAAATCAAACAAAATTTACTGAAGTTTACATCTGCAATCAGAAAAATGTCCATTTAAAATGTATTAAGATATGATATTTTAATATTATACACAGTTTTGCTTCTCAAGTTAATTTGTCTTGTTTTAGGAATGTTTACATATTATTACTGGACACTGATGAGGAAAATGATTTTTTGCCGTGTGGGTTTTCCTGTAGACACCATAGTTTGACCTTCACATAGTTCATTACAGGTGTTCAGATGGAAACATCTCAAATCTCTGATCCAGTTCCAGTAATGCATGTATGACAGTCAGTTTAGACTTCAGTCTTTTTGCAGGTCTAAATGATTTTTATTATGTCCTCAGGAAATACAGGAAGTTTGTGTGCAGGTGCCTGAATGTGTGTGTGAGTGTGTTGGAGGGACTGTCTGTTTCTGCCATCTGTCATGTGATATTGTTGTCTTTAACTCTGCTGATCTGGAACCTGACTGATGGTCTCTTTTCCTCTCATTATCTTCTCTTTCTTCAGGGCACTCAGCTCATATTCAACGCTGCTAAAGAGCTCGGTCAGCTCTCCAAGCTAAAGGTACAAGCATTTATTACAAACTCTTCTCATTTACAAAGAGCTTTAGGACCAATTTTAACACTGAAATGAAAGACCAAAGTTAATACAGCTGATAAAACTAACCCAAGTTACAGTTCAGCTTCAAATGACTGAATTAACCCCCTTTATTGCAAAACAACTCTGTTGTATTTTATTGGAGCAGAAATCAAACTGCTAATTCTGGTTCAAGGAAGTTTTTATTTTTGAATAACTTGAGATTGTGTCCTGTAGGAGCACATGGTACGAGAGGAGGCCAAAGCGCTGTCTCCTAAACAGTGTGCCGTGATTGAATTAGCTCTGGATACTATAAAGGTGGGCAGAAATCTGACCTATACACTTTAATATCAATGTCAGCAGTAAAACAGATTACTGCTTTGTTGTGTATTGAGTGGAAGTGTAAAAACAGGCCAAAAAACACTTTAAACACCTTAGCAACAGCATAGCAACACCCTGGTAGCAGAGCAAATACCACTCACTCTAGTTCCACCATGACGAATAATACATTCAGATGGTACATCACAGGTGTTTCACTGAGGCCTCAGACCAGATGTCTGGTTTAGTCTTTGCTTACTCTTGTTTCTGGTTTTCTTAGCAATACTTCCATGCTGGAGGTGTTGGGCTGAAGAAGACGTTCCTGGAGAAGAGTCCAGACCTGCTGTCGCTGCACTACGCTCTGTCCCTGTACACTCAGGCCACAGATAAACTCATCAAGACGTTCGTTCAGTCTCAGAACACACAGGGTGAGGTTCTACACACCCTTACAACATCACAATGGTTTTCCTTTCTGTATTGTTGGTTTTGTCAATCCAGTTCCAGTCCAGGAATCGAACCCACAAGCTTTGCGCTGCTACTGCAGTGCTGTATCAGTTGAACTACAGGAGCTGTTTGTCTGTCCTCAGTTTCTCTCAATTTCTCAATTTCTTGTTCTCTTATTCCTGTCACTGTTTGCTCTTAATGTCTCTGTGTTTCTCTGCGTCCTCTTCTTCTTCTTTTATCAGTTCATGGAGGGAAGGGGGTAAGGTTCACCCATAGTGAAGACGTGTACCCAGAGAAGGGTACGTTCACACGGGGCCCGGGGCCCTTTGGTGATGAAGAACCAATCAGTTGTTCCCCCCAGTTAGACCATCCACCTCTCATTCCAACGGGCCAATCGCACGCCCACCCCACAACCCCCATATCTCCCTCAGAAAGGCCTTTTGATTGCCCTGCATGTATGAGAACCTGGGAGAAACATGCTGTATGCTCACATACATCAGTGTGGAATGTATCTGGACGCTACAGCAGTAAACAAACCCAGGATGCAGTGTGTTACCAATGGCAGTGAATGAGGAATGATGCATGTGTGTGCACTGCGGATCTGAAACCGTGAGTGTGTGTTGAGTGTGAGAGACCATGACGAATTATACTGTAGATGTGACGTTAATTCTGACTGACTCGAATGGTCCGCAGGCAGCGTCTGCGCAGTCTTCCCTCACCGCCACGCAACGTGGTTTCCCTCCCCTCAAACCTCTACTCTTGAGTTCACTAAAACAAGACATCACTATTCTCAGCCAATCAGAGTTCATTCCTGGGGTCATGTGATGTGCTTTCTGTCAGTGCACATTATTCTACAGAGCCCTGAGTTGATATCCGAGAACCAAATCAACGAATCACGTGGCCACACTGTTATAATTATAACAGTCTAGAGTTTATAAACCACTTTCACTTGAATTACCATTTACATTTACACCAGAAATATTAAATATCACTCTACTAGAGTTAAACTAGTTTACTGTACTGTAGATAGAAACAACAGTAAATTGATGAGGAGTAAATCTCACAAATTAACGTCTGGGTCATGTCTAACACCACAATGTAAAGGAAAAAAAATGTTTTGGTTTTGTTTTTATTTTTGTGTAGTAAAAAGTGAAAATCTGTGAGGATACAATCGTAACCGTACTAAAGGTGGGCTTCGTTTTCTTTAAGCTAAATGTTATCTTTTAATATTGGGGTAACCATGACCCGGACAGTTTTTTGTGACGTTTCTTCTGTGTTAGCATTACTGTTAGTGAGGGGCTGTGAATGTGGGAGTGAGATGAGTGAGAGTGTTTTTTCAGCATGTATCTGCCTGCATTGAAATGAAGTGAAGGACAGAATCAGATGTCCTCACTGTCTTCTGCTACCTGAGAAAGGCTGATCTCACCCCTCCTACCACACACTGAAACCCATGTAATCTGAGGAACCGCTTCAGTGTACTGAAACAGTCTTGAGCGACCGCTGATCCTGAGGCGATGCTTTATTTTGGTCGTCTGTGTATTCTGAATTAATTTGTTCGACTAGTTCAAGTCATTGCAGCTTGTTGACTTGAGATCACTACATTTGTAGAGTGAAGCTATGCTTTTGCTAGCTAGCCGGTAGTACACAGACACTGGAATAAAGTGCAACCCAATGTTGTCTCACAAATTCAGATGTAGAAATGTGTTACTGGGATCACTTGTTAACAAATCCATTTCAGAGCTAAAATGTAGCGTATGAAGTGTTAACTGTGAAATGGAACATGGTTAGCTGGTCATAAGGAGTTAAATGGTCATTTCAGAGCAGCTAATGCTTTTTAAACCTGCTAAAATCACGTTCCAAAATACAGTTACCAGTTTAAGTTGGATTCTCCACAAACATCACCCCAATCACGTATAGAGTTTAAGAGAGTATTAAATGCAAATTATGCAAATTTACCACCTAATTACACATTTTATTAGACCATTTATAAATCTGTCTATCTAGAGCATCTGAACTCAACTGTCTTCACAACAGTAAGCTCTGAATTCATCTTTAATACGTGCTCCCAGGAGAAAGATCTACCTCCATATATTGTTAATGATTTCTCAAGCCAGGATCAACACCATCAATCTGATTAAACCTCTTTGTGATCCAGTCAGCATGACGCGCCCACTGCCTCAGTATGACTCTATGGTTACACATTAAACATTTCAGAAAGAAAACAGAAGTTAAATAAAAGAACAGAACAGAAGTTCCATTGAGTCATACAGATGCAAAGTATTCTGCAAAACGTGGAATGGAATCTGACTCTCCTGTTGTAATCTGCAGGCACTGGTGTTGATGATGCAGTAGGAGAGGTGTCCATCCACGTGGAGATCTTCACTCATCCAAACACTGGAGAACACAAAGTCACAGTGAAGGGTATGTAATTCTTCTGCAGCGTGACCTTCTTCTGAAGGTGTCAGACGGTCCTCACTACAAAACCATTTCTGAAGACCATTATTTGAGAATGTAAAGTCGTTATGTTTTTCGTTAAGTTGTGGCCGCAAATGACTTGCGATGGCAGACCTCTGGAATCTTCCGTCCCTTCGTGGAGGTCTACATCATTGGCCCTCATCTCAGCAATAAGAAAAGAAAGTATGCCACCAAGTCCAAGAACAACAGCTGGGCTCCCAAATACAGCGAGACTTTTACCTTGTGAGTGAAACGTGCTTGTGTTATTAGCATGTTTCATTTTGTGGCTAACGTTCTCTAACCCTGTGTTATTGTTTCTCTCTCACAGCACGTTGAGTAATGAGGTTGGTCCGGAATGCTACGAGCTGCAGGTGTGTGTGAAAGATTACTGCTTTGCACGTGAGGACCGCACCGTTGGCATGGCAGTGCTGCAGCTGAAAGACGTAGCGCCGCGGGGCAGCGTAGCGTGCTGGCTACCGCTAGGTAAACGCATCCACATGGACGAAACCGGTCTGACCGTACTGCGGATCCTCTCCCAGCGCAACAATGACGACGTAGCTAAAGAGTTCGTCAAGCTCAAATCCGACCAGCGTTCTGCTGAAGAGGGGCGGAGCTAAGAGCAGGAAGTTGCTGGTGAAGCATGACATTTTTCATTTTTGTCAAAAACACTGCCCCCTACTTTTCAGATGTTGCACTAGCACATATGAAAAAACACAGTAGACATTTATCTGAGTTCATCACTTTAATGACCAACCAATTACATAAGCAGTTATATATTTGTATTTAGTGCACTGCCATTAGACCTGCCAGGAACGGCTTGTCTAACAAGCACAATCCAACACATAAGGTGAAACAGACGCAGTATATTGTATCTCTAATACTTGATGTTTGTGATGTCCTTGAGCTGTATAATATATATTCCAAGACAAAACCTGCCAAAAGGTACTTAAATATAACATATTTAATCTGTTTGTTCATACTGTCACACATTTAAAATACAACTGTCAGCACACACGTGTCAAAATATTTAGAATGCTTTATTTATAATAATCATAAATATTATAACTATATTATTCATATATAAATATAAAATACTATATATTATAGTAGTTCAATCTTATCTTTTTCAAATGCATCTAAATGAAATGAAAGGTATAAACAGGACAGAGTTTCTACATATAATGCCATTTCCTCTTCTTCAGATTTTTCTTCTGTGATCTGTAATGATGTCACAGCAATATAAAACCTCTTTTTCTGCCTTCAATCTTTCCTGTACCCTTGATGGGCTGTTTTAATGTCAGGTTATTGTTTTTCCACATCATATATGACCATTTCACTCCTTAACCTTTAGAAACACACTCGTAAATAGGGACCAAATCTCCTCTTCAGACTTTATGCAAACTTTTAGAAGCACAAGTACATGATTAAAAACAGACCATGGTTTTGCTGATGGAAGCAGCGACAACCAAACATGCATCTGAAAGCAGGACGGTTGTTTTCTCCTGTAGCACGAGAATGATTTGCTGTGGGGTATTAAATCATTTTCAGGGTGTCACTAGCAGAAAATACAAATTCTACCTAAAATTAATCAGCAGAACCCTGACGTATACTTTATTCTCTTCCAGTATTTATGGCTGTAGTCTGATGACAGCCCTTGACATGTTAAAATGTCACACTGCTCTATATATTGTTATTATACCTTTGTGACTTTATAAGTGGCATCATGGGATACGGGGTCTTTTTCATTTACATTGTGTTTCTCAGTCGCTGGATCAACACCTTTAAAAACTCTGAGAATTCCTCCTTTAGTGTTGCCATAGTAACCGCTGATGAATCTACCATTTTACTAACGTGTGGTCCGCCCTATTAGAAAAGCACAAGAGACGCTGTATTTAATAATAAATACCTGTATGTCATTGTACTTACAGAAATCTTGCGTGATGTTATCAGGATATTACATTTTGCCATGAAGTGCTGCTGTATTTTTGTTCACCATCTCATTTCTGTAAAACTGGAGTCTATGCATCTGTTCTGTCATCAGTGTCTAGCGGACAGCAGCCCTGTATTGTTTACACTGTGGTGAAACTGTACACACATAAAGCACACACGTGCACACACAGACACACAAGTGCATACAACTGCTAATAACCCGACACGAACACTCAGACAGTGACTTTGCTGTAAGCAGCAGTGCATGTTGGGAAAGATTTTTCTCGTGCCAGCATGTATCTTTGATGTGATGATCAGTCGTGGTCTGTTTACTTTGATTTTGATATTTGGTTGTTATTTTCTATTTTTGAAAGGCTTGTGAATATATAAATATGTATTACTGAAGTGTAGTGGTCGAGTACTAGCATGTTTTTTTATACAAAGATGTTTCTAATTTTTGTTTTTCTAAATATGATTGTTCTTATGAGGCTGGAGGTCAAACACACGGCAGGACTTTTGTTTGTTTCTACTTCCAATAAATAAATAAAATGCATGTTGTCAGCAGTTTTTTAAACATTTCTCAGCCAATTGCACGGTGTTCTCAGAAGAGTTTATTTCTGTATTTTTATTGAGTGAAAATAAGAAACATTGTAGGGTAAGTGGCTCACAAACGTTAAGCTTTTTTGTGCTATACAGATTAAATTGAACGCCACCTTTATTTCTTTGACTCAGAAAACAGACTCAAAATCTTCACAATCACACAAACTCAGAATATGTAAAACAAATTAAAGTTCAACGGGTGTGTAATACAGCAGGTGCACCACCTGCTGGCTGAGCAGCGCATTGCAGGCTCGGACCCTGACCTGCGCGTCTGCATGTTTTCACTCATTTGAAGCTGCTGTTTGGTGACTGATTGTATTTCTAACACTATCAGAGGTTGCAGTTCACAGTGGCATTAAAGAGTTGATTTGTATTACAGACCATGAAAATTCAAATGAATTCAATTAATCAAGCTAATGTAATTCTGACTGTAAAAACTATTGCCTGTTTACCTCTCAACATATTTCAAATTGTCCAGCACATATACAAACAAGCCAAACACAAATGATATTTAGAACAAAGTTTAAAATTGTTTAAAAAAGACCTTTTCAAATCATGTTTCTACATTCAAGTTGATCACAGAGCTGATCTGACAGACGCGGATGTTTCTGATGCTGCTGTAAAAGACAGAATGAATACAGACATTTAACACACAGGGACTTTATTTTGAGAAGTTTTGAGAACTGGGCCGTTGGCATGCTCATGTGAACTATAAACAGAACGTGGAACAGATCTTTTTAAAAGTCATACTTTCCACCCAGCAGTTTTTTAGTTGCTGATGTTACACATCACATTCAGTGAATCACCATTTACATTTTAAAATCAGACTCTGATTCATTTTCCAATAGAAATGTTATTCGGTATCAGTATGAACAGATTATGAGAAACAGAACAAAACCAGACAGTTTAAATAAGCACCAGATCAGATTAAATACATTAAAAAAGAGAACTATCCCATTTCCTTCAAGACGAGATCATAAAACAAACTGTGGATAAAAACTGAATATATAAGAACTGAATCAGTATCAGCTGATCAGATCAACTGATTTTCCTCTGTGGTGAGATATGATGAATGTAATACTAACAGGAAAAGTAAATACGTATCCCAGAGACGTGTTTAATGAAACATAGCCACTCTCTTCTCTTGTTTACACATCTTTCAATCGCAGAGATGGCCTGCATGAACAGATCGGTTTGTGTCAGCTGGGGTGTATTTTTAGCACTCGCTGGAACTGGAGAATTGTGTTTTGACTTTGTCTTCATATCAAATCCAAAAAATCTTTTTTTAAAAACACAGTGCAGCTCGTCTCAGAATCGATACCTTCAACATTTTGTAGAAAATATTTAAAATGTTAAAAAAAAAAAAAGGAAAAAGCTTAATGCCTAAAATGTGGCCAACAGTCATTGAGACGGGCGTCATGGTAACATGGTGTTGATCAGTGGAGTGTATGACTGTGCTGGGACACTCATGTTCAGGTAATTCAGACACATGATGGCCTGTAAACAAACACGACAACAATGTTTGTTTATAGAGAAAACTGAAGCCAAGCACACACTGTAAGACTGAAGCTGTCGCCACAACAACAGCTCAGAGCGACAGTAAAAATACTTCGTGTGTGATGTTTTAATCACTATGCATTTGAATCCAGATGCTGCTCACCTCTGCTATACTTCCTGTTTGTCGTCATTACAGTTTCCATCGTCTTTGAGTGTGTCTCCATCGCTTGAGGTTTCTTCTATATGTGCCAGCATGTCGGCCATCAGAGCCTCCTCCAGACGCTTGCGGACGCTGTACACCAGCTCCTCTTGCTTCCTGTCATGTGTCGAGAAACAAATGTATCATTTATACCACACTGGTCACATCGTGTATACATTTTTAAACAATGTTAAATTTTAAATATTCACTCAAGAAGCAGTAGAGCGAGATGTTCAGTACCTGATGTCCTCGTCTGTGACGATGAAGGCCTTGCAGAGCGGCTGAGCCGTGTTCAGCCACACTCCCGGGTTCTTCTCCACCGCTGCAGACAGCTGACCTGTGATGGGAGCTGCGCTGGTGTGCAGAGCACTGGCAATCGCTGCCAGCAGGGTCTTATCTGTGCATCCAGGGCCCACTCCTTCAAACACACGTCACATTAACATTAGCAAACATTACATAAACATTCATGCATTTGTGTTATCATGCAATTAAAACTATAGCTACAGTACAGCATTAGTCTGAAAAAATCAGTGTTTGAAATGTGTGATGAAATGTGTGAACTGGATTTAAAAATGACATGTTCAATTTGAAATCCTTAAACTGAATATTTCATAAATAAAAAAAATCAAGAAATGCATTTGTAATTAAAGTTACCTAATACTTTAAAAGTGTAAAGATTTTAATAAATTAAATTGTGCTAAATAACACAAACACACTGTAAACACATTTAAGTTTTGTACCTGTAACGTTTGATGTTTGTGCTTTTATTTTGAACTTCTGTCTCTGTCTAGTATGATCAGCTGTTACTCTGGCTTAGTCTGAGGTTTTGTTTGTTCATTATTTGGATTCATGTCATATTGTTACTTTGTTCTTTGTTGAACATAAACCGCATTTCAGTACCTTGTAAGCCTTTTGGCAGCTCCATGGTTTTCACCAGCTCTTCTGCTATATCAAAGGCATTGAGGCCACTCAGTTTCTTCTCCCAGAAAAGCTGCCAATGAAAGTATATTAGCTGTGTGCCACTATAACAAGCTGCTAAAGTCTGGACACACAATAAAGAATCAACTCTCCAGTACACAGTACAGAACAGAATTACCTGTTTGGGTTGGTCAATGGCTTTCTGTGGGTCTGTCTTGACTTTATTACTAGGGTGGTTGGTAACTTTAGTGACTGGTTGTTTGAATATGGATGCAGTCTGTCGTACTGGCAGAGATGTGTTCAGATCTGGTTTGCCCTATTAAAAAACACAATAGCCTGCTGTGAAGACAGCTTAGAGCGGATGAGCAACACTATTTGTGATCAAGGTAAATAAACAAGGAAATGATAAATGACAGAGGTCTGCGGTCGACGTCTCCTCACCTTGTTCTGGCTATTGTTGTCGTATCGGGGTCTCTGTCTGGTCTTGTTCAGTTTGCTCATGAGCATCTTGCCTGCGCGATAATCAAAGGAGCCGAGATCCATGGAGTTGCCAAGGTAACGAGCCAACTGGGGCTTGCTCCGAAACTTCTTCCCAGTGGGGCTGTGGGGCAGCAAAATAGGACATCTCAGATCTGATAAACTCATCTACATCCATGTCTGGTGTGGTGACAATTTATACAGATACACACACACATAATGACATGCAAGGACAATGAACTGAGAAGAATCCTGTGATGACAAAATGTTTTTACAACATAAACACTGCGAGTACCAGAAATCTTCAGTTAATAAATGCATTGACGTTCTAGCTTCTAAAATCAGCGCATTAAAATCACATCAGATGTTGTTTTAATGCTTAAAACGGACACACATGAACAAACATGAAGCAGCTTACAATGCTGTGTAAAACTAAATCTGAAACACAACATCTGCTCTGGGAACAGTCTGTGTAAAGAACAACACAGATCTGATCTCGATTAAACTGTCTAGCGTGTGAATATATATCACGTTTACATGCGTACAGCTGCTCAGCACAGGTGGGATGCGGTGATGACGTCACGAGGACTTCGTGCTCGTTCACGCTCATGCACACTCGTTCACACTCGTGCACACTCGTTCACACTACACTCGCTGGCTTTCGGTCAGTGGCTCTTGTTGGGTCGTGCACACACGAAACATGTTTTTGAAGTGATTGAATAATATGATACCACAAGCTATACAAGCGGCCAGCCTCCCTGTCTCGCCTCTGCTCCTCCTCCTCTTCCTCATCTCTGCTGAAAGAGAAAGTCGTGTGCATTCATCATACATGTCTCACGTCTCACGTCTGAGACAGGTCTGCCATTACAAAAGCACAAATAACAATCGCTTCCGTCACTTACAATCTACCGAGAGAAACGAATCTTTTACTGAACCGATTCTTCACAATGATTCACTTGAAGTGACGCTTCAAGTGAATCAAGCAACGCTGTAACGCATAAATGAAGCAAATACAACTGAAGCAGCATAATTGATCATTTCATAAACAATATTGTCATATTAAAACAAAGAGAAATTCATCTACAACAAATGAACAGGTAACATACCGCGCAGGGATACGTGAGGTGCACTGAATCATTTCTGAAGCGGTCCAAACAAATCCATTCATTCAGATGCTTTGACTATTGCAATGACCCGGGTCAATTTTTCATTTTTACTTAATTTTTATGATTGACATAATTCACATGCTTCAGCCCGTCTTAAATATGCACAAGAGATTCCCTACACAGCTGTTTGTTTTACACGACAATCGCCCTCTATACTCTTTATGTCCACAAATGTGGCACCAGATCTCTTATATGTTTATAATAAGATATAATAAGAGCAAATATATCACGCTTTATTAAATGCAGTTTTGTAACGCAGCCGCATCACTTCAGGATCTACTTGTCAGTGAAGGATTCATCCGCCTGTAAAACAGCGGCGTGCAGGATGAATAACCCACAGCTGCACAAACCCTGCAGCGGCACTTATAGAGTAATAAATGCACATTTCAGTCGCAGTCCACCTTGCGATGCATGCAACCTGTTAATGGTACATTATCACAATATCATACGACTTTATTTACGCGATGCGCGGTGCATTGAAACGGTAAACAAATGCATCGCCAGCAAGCAGGTCAAACTGAAGACGTGCTGCACTAAATGAGCGACAAAACCTGCGGCAACAAACCGAGATTCAGTCGTGATGATATCAGAACAGAAACAGTGAAACCCGGTTATTAAAAGCCTTTACCGTATGAAGTGTCGCGTTCATCAGTGAGAAAGACTTTATTATAAGATCAGATACGACACACAAACAACCGCGTGAACATGCGAGACGCGGGCCTGACGCGACACGTCCGCGCTGTGAAATGCGGCACTTACTCGTTTTTCTCCATCTTGCATCCTCTGACGGTCTTTTAATGAATGTTAAATCTCTCTCTCTCTCTCTCTCTCTCTCAGTGTCTCTCTCTCTCTCTCTCTCTCAGTGTCTCTCTCTCTCTCTCTCTCTCTCTCTCTCTCTCTCTCTCTCTCTCTAATGTGTCTCTCTCTCTCAGTCTCTCTATGTCTCTCTCTCTCAGTCTCTCTCTCTTGTCTCTCTCTCTCAGCCTCTCTTTAGTCTCTCTCTCTCTCTCTCTCTCTCTCTCTCTCTCTCTCTCTCAGTCTCTCTCTCTCTCTCTCTCTCTCTCTCTCTCTCTCTCTCTCTCTCTCAGTCTCTCTCTCTCTCTCTCTCTCAGTCTCTCTCTCTCTCTCTCAGTCTCTCTCTCAGTCTCTCTCTCTCTCTCAGTCTCTCTCTCTCTTCTCTCTCTCTCTCTCTTCAGTCTCTCTCTCTCTCTCTTGTCTCTCTCTCTCTCTCTGTCTCTTCTCTCTCTCTCTCAGTCTCTCTCTCTCTTCAGTCTCTCTCGTCTCTCAGTCTCTCTCTCTCTCAGTCTCTCTCTCTCTCAGTCTCTCTCAGTCTCTCTCTCAGTCTCTCTCAGTTCCCCTTCTCTCTTCAGTCTCTCTCTCTTTCAGTCTCTCTCTCTTCAGTCTCTCTCTCTCTTCAGTCTCTCTCTCTCTTCTGTCTCTCTCTCTCTGTCTGTCTCTCTCTGTCGTCTCTCTCTCTCTCTCTCTCTCTCTCTCTTCTGTCTCTCTCTCTCTCTCTCTCTCTCTCTCTCAGTCTCTCTCTCTCAGTCTCTCTCTCTCACTCTCAGTCTCTCTCTCTCACTCTCAGTCTCTCTCTCTCAGTCTCTCTCTAGTCTCTCTCTCTGTCTCTCTCTCTCTCAGTCTCTCTCTCTCTCTCTCTCAGTCTCTCTCTCTCTCTCAGTCTCTCTCTCTCTCAGTCTCTCTCTCTCTGTCTCGTCTCTCTCTCTCTCTCTCTCTCTCTCTCTCTCAGTCTCTCTCTCAGTCTCTCTCTCTCTCTCTCAGTCTCTCTCTCAGTCTCTCTCTCTGTCTCTCTCTCTCTGTCTCTCTCTCTCTCTCTCTCTCTCTCTCTCTCAGTCTCTCTCTCAGTCTCTCTCTCTCTCAGTCTCTCTCTCAGCAGTTGTTATATATCACATATATGTTATTGTCTTACACTTGAATGGTATGTTATTGCAGTCTGCTGTAACACCTCACATCAGTTTACTAAAGATAACTTCACTCTCGGACACTGTCGTCTCACTCTCGGACACCTGACGTCTCACTCTCGGACACCTGACGTCTCACTCTCGGACACCTGACGTCTCACTCTCGGACACCTGACGTCTCACTCTCGGACACCTGACGTCTCACTCTCGGACATCTGTCGTCTCACTCTCGGACATCTGTCGTCTCACTCTCGGACATCTGTCTCTCTGTCTGTATCTCTGTCTCTCTCTCAGTTTTTCACTCTCGGACACTGACGTCTCACTCTCGGACACCTGACGTCTCACTCTCGGACACCTGACGTCTCACTCTCGGACACCTGACGTCTCACTCTCGGACACCTGACGTCTCACTCTCGGACATCTGTCTCTCTGTCTGTATCTCTCAGTCTCTCTCTCAGTTTTTCACTCTAGGACACTGTCGTCTCACTCTAGGACACTGTCGCTCACTCGGACACCGACGCTCACTCGGACATCTGTCTGTCCTCAGTCATTCACTCTAGGACACTGTCGGCCTCACTCTAACCATTTTTCTGTATCTCTCCCTCTCTCAGTTTTTCACTCTCGGACACTGTCATCTCACTCTCGGACACCTGACGTCTCACTCTCGGACACCTGACGTCTCACTCTCGGACACCTGTCGTCTCACTCTCGGACACCTGTCGTCTCACTCTCGGACATCTCGTCTCTCTGTCTGATCTCTGACTCTGTCTCTCTGTCTGTATCTCTCAGTCTCTCTCTCAGTTTTTCACTCTAGGACACTGTCGTCTCACTCTAGGACACTGTCGTCTCACTCTCGGACACCTGACGTCTCACTCTCGGACATCTGTCTCTCTGTCTGTATCTCTCAGTCTCTCTCTCAGTTTTTCACTCTAGGACACTGTCGTCTCACTCTCGGACACCTGACGTCTCACTCTCGGACACCTGTCGTCTCACTCTCGGACACCTGACGTCTCACTCTCGGACATTTGTCCTGTACAAACAATCAGATAACCCGCTAGTGCAGTCTGATTTTCACATCATCAACCACGCAGTAAAATCACTCAAAACATCAGTGTGTCATTTTCATTTACTCGTGCGTAATTTAAAACTATTGTGTGCAGTTCACAGATACGAGATTACGTGTTTGTTTTAAACGACCTGAAGTATGACGTGAGAAACGACTGACGTGAAGTGTGACGTCAAAATACGTCATCAAGGCCACAGGCATTACTATCCGAGGGAAGATGAATCGATTCAACGGAGTGCGCATGCGCCCCGCCACCGGTTCAAAACACAGGCGCCAAAATGGCGGATCAGCAGCCCAGCGCTCACTCATCGTCTCGGGTAAGTTTGTTTTAAATTCGGCCATATCGCTAAAAACAGAGAGGAGTAATATTACAGAGATAGTTTCACTATAGCAGGTAAGATTAGCTCTCAGAGTACAGCTGTTTAGATCATCACTGCAGCCTACACAAAAGCAATTTGAAGTGTTGACATTTATTATTAGACAAATTCTCTCTGTTATTAGTGTTAACTAACTCTTATTCTTATATAATTTGAAAACTTACCCGAGACGATGAGTGAGCTCTTCCCTCGGATAGTAATGCCTGTGACCTTGATGACGTTTCAGATTTTGGACAGATTGTGGTATTTAACTCTGACAAAAATAAAACAAAACAGAATTACACTCACTAGTTTTAAATTACTCAATAGTAATTAAAATGAAATGACACACAAATGTCCAGCATTCGTACGATTGTTTTTGACAGCGATTTTATTCCATAAACAACCCCATTATACGTCTGGACAGCAAACTCATGCTGGAGCCTCTGATACGAGAACATCATCCAAATCCTGAAACTCAAGACCATCATGAAGCGACCCTGCATGACGAGATAAACACAGACAGACACAAAGCACAGCGTGTACATCAGTTCACATACAACAGAACTGCACTCTGCATTTCCCCAAAAGGACAACAAACCAGTTTTATTACAAAGTTTTATTTAACTCATTTGAAGGTATACAAGATACAAAGCAAGACATTGAAAAAAAGTATAATTCTGTTATTAAAAATGGCACATTTATTGCTACATTACTGTTATATACAGGACAGTTCTTAATACCTACTTATATATATATATTTATAAAAGCAAAGACAAAAAAAGACAGAAAGCGGAGGCACTCTGAAGACACAACAGCAGTGTTGTCCATGTTCCTGCTGCAGCAGACAGCAGGTTACAATCACACACACATGCTCATTGATGGAGCTCATGGGCAGAGCATTTACTTTGAGACACAATGAATCTTTCATTCAAATGTTCACTCAGCTGGACATTCAGCAGAAAATGCTTCAGCAACAGAGAGGATAAAAAAAGGAGATTAAAAAATTCTGCTTGGAGCAGTCACGGAAAAAACAGCATCACATTACAACACCCCTCCAGCAGCTAAAGCAATAAGCAGTAAGAAGCAGAAAGCAGGGGGCCACATAAAAGTTCAATACTTTTTCAAACACGTAGAGTAAATGGACGCATTATAGATGCTATTAACTGGATCTGAGAATTATTTTTAACAGTCTAGCGTTCCGGCCTCTACGTTTGATGAATCAAAGGCAATCTCTTTGTTTTCTGGTGTGGATCACAGAACTACTAGAGTCTCAAAACCAAAAACATTTCCATCCTAGTCAAGCCAGCGGCGACTAGAAGAATCCTAAAACTGCAGCGCACAAACACAGCATTATAAATGAAGGGCTGTCCTACAATGTTTCTAATCACTGATTAAATGCTGTATGCCTAAACGTCCAGAAAAACTAAACTGATGACAGGAAACTGAGATGACCCAGTTTTGCATTTTCAAATAATAACAAAAGGTCAAGTTTATATTGACATTTCAGGCACTAAGGCGGCTTTACTCTCAAAGAAATGACAGTCTTGAGAATAAGAAGGCAACAATATATAAATGTTCAACAAACTCTTTATCAAGAATTATTGTTTCAGTTATACTTCAGAACAACCTCTGGGCAACAAAACTGCTTATTCCCTTTACAGTGAAATGTTTTCAGCTTGAAATGATATCCACTGTGGACACTGTGACAATTACACAGGTTATAACATCAGTTTTATCCTACATAAAAATATCAAACCATCATCTCACACACGTGACATCCAGTGAATGTATGAATGAGCCTGACATCAGTATCATGAACGGGCTGGAGGTCTTAATGAGTACGCATGGTGAACTCACAGCAAGCCTGTCTGATGGTCACTGAGTGGGTTCTACATCTGAAGATTACATTCAAACAATTGCATCGCGTGTGCTGGTGAGACTGAACTGAATGGGTGAACCTCTGATGCACTGTA
Organism: Chromobotia macracanthus; assembly: GCA_036877525.1. NCBI lineage: Eukaryota > Metazoa > Chordata > Actinopteri > Cypriniformes > Botiidae > Chromobotia > Chromobotia macracanthus. Next base: position 1,154,022 of record JAZGTH010000033.1, on the reverse strand, counting down.
GACTGAGAAGACATGCACCAGCATTTAACCCATTTCTCTGATAGCAGGAAACTAGCGCAAGCTTCTGCAGTTAACACACATTTTACATTTAGCAGACGCTTTTATCCAAAGCGATAACACCACAGACCACCTCAATCAAATCTCTCTTATTTCATCTGCAAGTACACAGCTATTAGAGGACAAATCCAGGGGCATCGCTGAAATTCACAAAGCCCTGGACAACTGTAAGGGTGGGCCCTATTTCTCCCATTAGCCCAATAAAGTCTATACTATAGAGGGTCTCCCTCGTGAGCTGGGATGACGTTTCTGGTTGTTCTCTGCAGGTGAAGGCCTTGTGCATGTTTTCTGTAAGTACAGGCACAATGTTCTGAAAAAATGTATGACCCATTTCAATCATACTCGTCTCTGAGCATTTTAGCATACACTCTACACTAATATGTTTTTGATATTTAGAAATCTACAATGTATAGACTAACAAAAATATATATTTATATATATTCTTACATTTTTCTCACTTCGAAATTACATCCATTACATGTGTGAAGTGGACGTGTGGAGAGGGACTTTTGGCAACAGTGATGATAGCCAATCAGCATGAAGGAGGGACAAATTAAAATATTTTCTGAAAAGCTTTTTCTAGTGTACAGAAAGAGGAAAGTGTGAACGTTTTAACTTGGCAGTTTTGTTTTTGAGCTTAGAAACACAATATTCCGAATCCAAGCTCCTTTAATGTGTGTTAAAACAGCCCCAAAAATGTGTTTCTTCTTTCTTCTGAAACTGAAGTCGATAGCATGAATACGCAGGATGAAGTGTGATGCTGGGATAGGAAACAAATGTCCTGTTTCCATGGAGATGATGGGTTCTAAACAGTCTGGAGAGCTTCGATGGCCCATGTGCTTTTCTTCCTTTCGGGAAGAGTCCTGGCCCACAGAACAGATGCATGCTGGGATATGTAGTACTGGAAAGCACCACAGGTTCTTTCCCCCTTTCTCGCGGGGTTTGGTTACACAACGCACATAAGGAATTGCACCTTTCATTAGGAATGAGAAACCACTTTTAAAAAGCGTGCTCATATACAAGCAACTACAAACAACTTTGTTCCATACAAGCAGTTTGTGTCAGTTAGGCACAAATCCATGATGAAGGTTTGCTGAGATTAGTCCCGTCTCTCAGTCTTTCTGCAGTGGAAGAGCCAGTCGTGGTCACAACATGTCTATTCCTATGATCAGTTTTTTTTTAGGGAAGCAGAAAAGTACAAAAACAGTTCTTCACATTTGTGCTGGTCTGGAGTGATCACCACCGAAAATCTGCCTGTGTCAGTTTTGTGTGTCCGGGGGTTTAGAGGTGCTCCTTTTGATTTATAAATGACATCACTATACGCACACAGAGAGGAGAGCGATGAAGAAATCAAAGGTTGGTTCTTCTTCCTGAAGCCCCACCAAATTGTGTGGAATCTAAAGACAAAAAACAGTCGCATTAAGACCTGCAGTCGCCAAATGTTGAAATAAATACAGAAAAATATCTAAAGCAATATACTGTTTTCAACTCTTCTTTGAAACACATTTCAGGCAAAACATTTAAAAGATCGCTGGGTCTTAATATTGTTTTATTACTTCAGACAGTAATACTTCAAACAGTACTCTTCATTACACAGCAGGAGGTGGTTTTAATGGACTCACCATATCACATGTGAGAGACTGAACTGCGTCCATCTGCACCCAGACCTGCATGAGCTCCAGACTGCAGCTGCATCTGAGTGTCTGCAGCCACCCCGGACACCTTCTCTTCCTCACGCCGCTTCAGACACGCTGCTTTGGGGTTCAGGTTGCGTTCTGGATTAACAAGAGCATCAGAATGCTGTTTGTTCATTAGGGAATCAAATAACCAAGATCCCAGTAACTGTGAACCAATGAGCTGTAATCGGCTGGTGTGACATTCCAGAAGTTTTCAGACAGATCAAACGTACCGCGCACTTGCTGTTCCAGGTTCAGGATCACGTTGACGGCCTGATGCAGGATCAGCAGTTTGGTCTGTGGTTTATCGTTGCTCAGGTGCAGCTGACACATGCGGCCCAGCTCTCTGAAGGCCTCGTTGATGTCGCGCACGCGCAGTCGCTCTCGAGCATTGTTCGCCACTCGCCGCTCCTTCTCCCGCTCGAACTTCATTTCTGCCGGCAGATCCTCATCGTCTTCATTGTTCAGACTGCCGAGAGATGACGCCGCCAATACAATTAACAACTTACACTTGAAATGTTCACTTTTTTAAAAATGTGTTGCATAAAATAAAACGCTAGCTTATTCACTAAAGCAAATGTTTAAAAACTCTAGGAATTCGCAGTCTCAGGGCTGTAGCTTTATAGCCCAAGTGTCTGCTTAAGTTTAAGAGGTGTAAAGTTATAACCGTGCTGCATAAACAACAAACAAACAGCCGCTGCACAAAAGACCATCTATAACTTGTGAAGAAGCAGTGAAACATTACAGCAGGTGTGTAAGAGCAGGACTAGAATGACTTCTGCAGAACAGCAACAGGTTTTTCACAAGCATGCACTCTATGGTGGGAGATAGACTTACTCTTCTCCCTGGTCTGATACACCTGAAAGAGCCTGATGGGTAAACAGCTCCTTTCTGAAAACAATGTGAGAGTTTGGGAGGGGGGAGAGAACACCTTAAAACACGGTACAATGTGTGCTGGAGACCCAGTGTGAGGAAATCTTACACAAACACAAGAGACACAAACAATGTTTCTTGTCGAAGATCTCATTTAGATGATGCACATTTGCTTTAAACTCTGTGTGGTTGAGCATTTATATCATTTATTAAAAACGTTTAGCTGTTCTTGACTTGGATTAAAATTGACAAAGCTGTTTAAAGGGACAGTTTACCCCAAATTAAAAACTCAGTATGACTGCCTATTTACTGTCCACCATGTTGTTCCCGTTTATGACTTCCTTCCTTCTTTTTGTGGAACACAAGCAGCAGAATGTTCAGGACTGACAGCCTTCAGTCACCATTTACTTTCACTGCACCTTCTACACAAGTAAATGGTGACAGAGGCTTTAAAAAATTCAGACTAATATATCTCCCTTTGTGTTCTTTGAAAGAAAGTCGTGAAGGTTTGAAACGGGAGTGGGAGAGTAAAGGACATACGTTTTATTTTGAGGTGTGCTGTCCCTTTAAATGATCTTGTATTCAGGGGACCTAAGAGAATGTTTTTGTACCTCGGTCTGTTGCGAGACGGCTTGCTTTCCTTCTTCTCTTCCTCAGATTTATCAGCCAAAGAGGAGTTCTCGTCTTCCTCTTTGTCTTCCCTCCGGACATCAGACTTGTTTGAGGAATGAGTCGTGTGGCTCAAACCTCCGGGCAGAGCTGAAGCCAGAGGCATAAAAGATTAAACATCCCACACCAACTCTCAACTGTGTTCACATTCTGCTGGATAAAAATCAAATGAAACATCATCTCACTGCTGAATCTCTCTCCTGCAGGTTGAGGGGTGCCTGAAGTATGAGCTGACTGCAGCAAACTGCTGCCTGCAGGAAGACATGCATGGTCGTCATGGTGACTTCCAGCCTGTGTGTCATGTAGCCAGGGAGAGTAATTAGCACACATCAATACCCACAGGTGCAGTGTAACAACAGACCCGTCAACATACACGTCTTCACAGCTGCTTTTAATTCAATTACAAGCAGCTCCACAGCTACATTTCAAAGTAGTTAAACTACAATCAAGCTGTTTTTTTTAGTAGTTAATAATTAAGAATTACACCAGAGACTGGATTACACCGGATTTGTAAAACAGATTATCAGATTATATTAGGGCAAGATATTTTAAAAGTACTAAAATATCACAAATGTGCATATTGCAGTAAGGTTGGGTGACGCTGCTTAGAGTCCACTTACCATGGCAGGGTGTCTGTTGGTGAGCGGCACAACAGGGTTCGAGTAGGTCTGAGGGAGACCTCCCATTGGTCCACTGGAGGTGGAGATGGCACCCAGTAGGCCCTGCATGTCTGCATGAGCTGCAGGAATTCCTGGGGTCTGGCCCACTGCATGACTGCGCAGCACGTGGATGGCCTCCTCCAGATGGTCTTCCATTTTATTCTGCTGCAGGAGATGATGGACATTCAGCTCAAAGGTAACACAAAACATCCTTTGCAACAAGCCATGATATTATTGGTGATATGATAATATCTGGCCCTGCCCACATAGGCTTGATTACATAAACAGAAAAGAAAATCAATTTTGTATGCAAGGAAAGTCTTTAAAGAGAAGAAAAACCCCTGCACAAATGCTCTTCAAAGTCTCAGACACAGAAAGTCCTTTAAACACTTACCAGTGCATGAAGTTCACCCTCATAGTTAGGAGACAGAGCAGTCTGACTAGAGGCCCTTGACCACTGAGCTGTACCTGATGAAGAGAACATGACTGTGATTGCGGACACTCAACAGCAGAGGGCGACCAAGAGCTTCACATTTACACCTCAATCTGCAGAGAATGATTGACTAGACTGGTTCTTTCCTCTGCACACATATTAATCTTGGTAACTCAATACAAAGTGATCCAGGAATCTGATCCAGAGTTTGTGTAATAACACCTAACGTGACGTACCTGCAACGCCCTGAGGAGAACCCACAGGAGTGGAAGGAGAGGAGGAGAAATTGTTGCTGTTGTGATCTGAAGGATAGATCTATAAACGACACACAGCACACAACACGACTGCATCTCTCACTAACAGCACTGAGAAGGTTTAAGCTCTAACGATAAAGCAAAAAAACCCCAACAACAATCATTACACAGTATCTACATGTCCAAACACTCTTTAATGGTGATTAATGAAACCTCACTCACAGATGCAAGAGCTTTCCCGATCTCGTCACCTGAGCTGCCCGTGACTGAACCTCTACTGGCTGAGAGAGAACAAGAAAACTTAGTACTGACGTTACTGTAACGTGCAGTAATGAATACACTGATTTATCGTTCTGTTATCTGCTCAAAATGGCCAGTAAACATCCGAAAGACTGAAGGCCATTTTTTCTGAATGTCAAGAGCCAAAATTATTCTTTGAATCAAATGTGAATGTTATTATAGATTAGTTTGTAATTACAGGTGTTATTCACTGAGAGATCACTGGTGTTAAATGAAGGTGATTTACCCATAATGCTCTCTGTTGCATTCACAGAGGCTGTGTGGCTATAAGCTGCGGTGCTTGAATGGAAACCATTGACTTCTGCTCCGTGCAGAGGATAGTTCTGCTGAGACAGTGACAAAATATTTCCACACAAATCACAATTTAATCCACTGCTGACCAAAAACCTTAAGACTGAACTAACACGAGCAGCAGCATCTTTTGAGCTACGAGGGCCAGTGTGTGTTTCATGTGACGTACCATCCTGTCCTGTGAGCTCATTGCTGAGAAAGAGCTGGTGTGATTGATGTGTGCTGAATTTCCCAGCAGAGCTGTGTAACCTGACTGCCCTAAAGCTCCAGAGGAGGCCCAAGGGTCCGCAGACGAGTGGAGGCCCTCTGCCAACACAAGCACCATATTACCAGCTTTCACAAGAACTGTGTGATACTACAATCCAGATAAACAGTCATCTTCAAGATAATTACTTATTAATTTGTGTGCACAGGAAATGTACACATGACTATGAGCAGTGGAAAACAAGCATTATATATAAATGAGACAGAGTTTTAGATGTAAAATAGAAATCTACAGAACTTTATTTCCATACGCACCCTGCATGTAAAAAGATCCTGGGTACACAGAAGCAGGTTTGGAGCCCGGAAACGCAGAATTGTCACGAATATAATCATCACCAGAGGTGGAAACATACACCTGAGTTTGAAAACAAATGTATAGAAAAATGACACGGAAGAATTAGTAATGGTCATCATATGGACCACTAAAAAGAAAAAACACAAATAATTTACACAAGAGTGAGCAACTGGTACAGAGCCCTGAAGCTGGCAAGAACTACACAGTTTGTGGTACAAATGACGTGTACGCGTGTTTCCATAGTGCCCCTCAGATAAAGTGGCAGAGAACAGAGCATGCTGGGAAATGTGCCACGGCCATCTCATGGCACAGTCTGCGCTTCCTCTCACACTCCCATGAGCCAAAAAAGGAGAGGACAGCATCACTAAAACTGAGTCCAAATCAAGCAACATAAGAACATACTCCATCACACTCATAGAGAACACAGAACAGGTTCCTAATGTTCCTGAATTTTAGAACAATAATTAGAACTTTGTCACACCTTTCCTTAAACACGTCCCATTACTAATACAAATACACCAAATTAGCAACACTAAATAGATCCACATAGCTATTATACAACAACAGACTGCTTTAGATGGAACTGAACTCCATCACATACACTTCAACACATATGATCTGTATGTTTGTGCACACACGCGCAAGCGTATTTGGGTGGGTCTGGGGCCAGCGGAGAACACAAATCCAGCAGAGCGATATTTCTCTTCTGCCTGTAATTTGATTGAACAGGGAGAAGTGGGATGAGAGATGCTCTTCTAACAGAGCCATCTGCCTGCTGCTGGAGCCCATCCAACTCCACAGGCAGCTGTGCTGGAGAGGGGAGGGGCCAGAATACCAGGGAAAGATACGGTACGAGCAAAACAGACTGAAAACCACATTAAAAGAAAACGCAAGAGAGCAGCTCCACTGGTGCAGAAGCACTGTGCTAGCAACATCAACATCGTAGGGTTTGAGTCCCAGGGAGCACAGCACTGATAAAGCACCGGCAAATCGGCAAATAGTTAATGGTTTTGTTAATGTAAATTTAAATTAAGCACTAACAGCTAACCCTCCCACAAAACAACAGCACTGGTTTGCAATACTAACTTGGTATGGCTTACTAGAATGAGCCTGTGATAGTCAAAGGTTTACACTGGTCTACAACAAGGGTCTGGCTCATGACTGTTTTCTGAAGGTTTTGGAAGGATACATTAATGTTCTCTCAGCTGAAGAATAATCAACAAGGTGCACAACAGTACAACCCACTGAAAGATGATACATGTCTATTGTGAAAGACTCAGTCTTGTTTATTTGTTCAAACTCACTGCAGACTCTTCTAGTGTCAAAATAACACCAGCACTTCCATTCAAAGACAGAATCTCCTGACTGACACTTAATCACGAGAACACTGGAGCTGATAAACGATCCTGTCGTCTCTGCTGAAGGACAGAAATGTGACTGTGAATGTGTAACTCTAGACAGCTGGAGGACACACAAACAGATGTTTGCTGAAAAGCTCTTGAACATGTTTTGAGGTTCAGTATGAACACAGAGACACGTCACTTACAGAAGACGGCAGGCCTGCAGGCTTCCGGATCTTTTTCGGTTGGGGGTCTGTAAAACAAACACAAAAATATTTCTTTGATTCATGTCAAACACACTCATCACTTACAACTTGTGTAAGCGGGAGGGTTTTTTACCCATTGCTCCATCCGAGGGGCGTCTCCGGGGGTTGTTGGGGTATGATGGGTAGAACTGAGAGCCGGATTTCAGAGCGGATGGAGACACGGAGTCAGAGGGTATGCTGATGTCAGAGGGCAGAAACCCCGGCTACAGGAAACAACAGACTCTGAGTCAATGATGAAAACTGCATTTGTTTCATACAGTTCTGAAATGTAGCTTTAATTAAACTTACCTGACCACCAAAAGAAGAGTATGGACCTCTTACTTCATTCTTACCTACAACAAAAAAATAACAGGTGGGTTTTACAAACAAATGCATTGTTGAATTCAATTTTGATATGGTAAATCCAGTAAGATCAATGTCAGAATAACTGAACACAGAGGTAGTAAATGTGAAAACTCATCTAGTCTGAGAAACTGGGCAGGAAACACAGAATCTGGGCAGCCCATGAGAGTCTCTACAAAGAGTCTATAACCAGACATGTGTTAGTAAAACTCACCACTGATCCCTGTGCTGAGAAACGGAGAAGACAGCCCATCATGGTTGCTGTAGTGAGAGCTCTCACCATAGCTCTGGAAAAGACAAGACAGAACAAGACAAAACTACCAAACCAGGCCTAACTATATCATCAAATGAGCAACATCACAAAGCTCTGGTTGGTTCTGGTTTGTGTCTACCAATACCTGGTTAAAAGAGGGACTGTTCTGATCACTGCCAGCCCAGGGACTAGTGCGCTCATCCATACCTTCAAAAACAAACAGATCGAAAGGCATCAGACTAAGCCTGCCAGAATCCCCCTGCCTCTGTGTGCATGTGTAAGAGCCATCAGACGTCTGGAGAGCAGGTCTCTCTCTGCCTGTCAGAGTCTCTGGATCTCATCCAATAAACAGAGCACTCACTGACTCACTGGATCTCATGAGCACGAGCCGGGAGGGGGAGCAGAACAAAAACAAGACTGATCAAGGACTGACAAAATTAGCATCATTGTATAATTGGGAATGGAGAGCCACAAGAAGCAGAGGTAATAGATCGTAGAGGTTCAGGCCCTAGATCTGGAATGTTGTTTTGAAAAACAAAAGTTAGTTATCATCATTATGATATGTGTGTATATGTATGTGTGTGTGTGTGTGTGTGTGTGTGTGTGTGTGTATATGTGTGTGTAAACACAGATACATTACTGCAGGAATGTTTTAAAGTGTACCGGAGCAGAAATTTCTCATAAAGCATTCCCCCTCCCTCTTGTGTTATGCCTTAATGCAAAGCTCTCCAAAGACACATGGCTTAATTGCATGCTGATTTGCATAATTCTGCATATTAATGCAGTTGGTTTATGAATATTCATTCTCCTTTTGACTTTTTTTGAGGTCTAATTAAAAATGTGTGAGAGAAGGGGGGGTTCTCAGCCAGAGTGTCCACTGAGCTCCGAGCATGAGTGATAAAACTAACAAAGCAGAGCAAACAGAGGCATCCACACGGACAGAAGTGATGTGTGGAGGCCACGCGGGCTGCATGACAAATGAAGTGGGCACTGAGTGAGTGACTCAAAGAGTCTCTCTGACAGAATGATCTTATGTGGGAAATGAAGTGGCAGAAAGATTCAAAGGCAGAGCTGAAGGATCACACATGATTTTAACACAACCAAGGGCTGTGGATTAGATTTGTCAGTGGCAATCGTGGATTTTCTGTGAATGGCTCTATTATCAAACTGAACCAGCGACTTCCTGTCAAATTTAGTTGTGTACACACAATGCAGCATTTTCTGAGGATACAGTGTGACTTATCTTCAAAGACTAGATTATTTGTCAAAGACCTTCACTGAAATGCAATTCTACAAAGACAGACTGATCTTATTCCCTGTGATCATAAAAAAATATTTCCTTTAGACTCAAATATAACTGCTTTGCAGTGTCATGATTTAAATCTAAATTTAAAGTAAAGACTTTCACTATTTCAGCTTTCACAGCTATTAGCATAGGGGAAACCAGAGTAAAATGTCCTAAAATATAATATCCAATCATTTCAAAATGTATTTTTAATACAAAAAAGCTAAATCGGGTCTACATTTTTCTAAAGTCTCAACCAAATAAAACAATTTTCCCAAAGAATTCAAAGAAGACTCAAACTCTGAGGTGTGTGTGTGTGTTTGTGGGTAATCGTGTAAGAGTGAGAGGGGGAAAACAGACGGTCCTGTCCTAACACTGCCCTGAGAGGGTGGGCGAGCTGGACAGCTGCAGAGGTGAGCGAGAGGACACCTAACAAATCCCTCAAATGCGAAATCTTCCACCACATCCATTAAGAGGGGGAAGACACGGACACAACGCTTGTGTTGAGGAACAGATAAATCAACTCTGAAAATGTTTCTAATTTCTGCAGTTTCAGTTTGTATCTCACACAGGAGACCGTCTGAAATTCTGGTTAACCTCTATCTCACACTTGTAATCTGGATCTCAGATTTAGTCTGTGCAGATCTGAGTCATGCTCACAGCTCTGTGCTACTTGAAAACACTGCGTCTTTTCAGAAAAATTAAGCTTTACATTTCTTCTTAAAAACATTAAAGGCCCTGTTTGCGTCCATTGTTTGTTGTGTGTAAATTACAAATACACAAACAACATTCTAATCTGTGTTAATTACTAAATACACAATAACTACTGACTAACTACTGCAGCAATAACCACTGACTGAAAAACTGACTCTGAGTGATTGTGAGAACAACACATCCTGTTACAGAGGGAAGCTAATGTTGACTGATGTGGAATCTTCAAGAATCATCTCAAAAGTGACAGATTTAAAAGTCAGGGGTCACCTCAATGTCAGGTATCCCTCACAGTTAAAACCTTAAACTGAGACACAAGCTCAGCCCGCTCTGGAATTGGCACTTCAGTCTGAGAAGCTGGAGATCTTTCACAATGTTTTTTGGCTGTTGTCTCCTGCGGGGTGATGGGAGATCTCAGTGCTTTCTTTCAGAATGGCTCCATTTCCTGTCAGTTGGCAGGGGGAGAAAATGTTTTCTTGTGTGGGGGGGAGGAGTGTTTCACGCGGTGGGGTGGGGGAAACGATTGGAGACCGTAAGGCCTTTACTGAAGTTCTCAGATTGTTCTTGTTGAGAAACACACTTTGAGAAGTCACTGGAGAACTTCTCAAAGAACTAAGATCATGTGAAAAGGCCTTTTAATCAGTTTTTAAATCAGTAAACAAGGGGTGGCAAAAATAAACATCCTAAAGAGGAACATACAATTGGTTATTAAGAAAAAATACAAATAGAAACAAAGCAGGTAGCTTGTTAGTTAACAGTATATGTTTTAGAATATTAATATTCTGGATGTACAAAACAAACCCAGACTCGTATATGAAACAGCAACATACAAAAAAAAAAGAAAAAACAGACTATAAATAAAGACAAAAACAACCCTAGAGAACTGGCCAAAACATATCAAACAATGAAACAATCAGCCCCATCTCGACTTAACTTATGATCTAAACTCCTACAGGTTTATGTAATGGGTCCGTTAAACTAACAGGTTAGTTAGTTAACAGTTAGCTGCCCTGAGCTTTACTTCGGATCCTCTGAGATATCTGCATTAGAGAGGGTTTAGTAAAAATGAAAGTGAAACATTTGTCAGATATGGTAACCCATACCCGAAATGTGACCTGCGTTTAACCATCACTGGTGAGGAGTGAACACACAGAACTGGAGCAGTGAGCAGCACACTACTGCACCCGGGGAGCAATTGGTGATTAGGTGCCTTGCTCAAGGGCACTTCAGTTGCAACCTGCCCACGCTGGAATCGAACCAGCAACCTTCTGATTACAAGCCCGACTCACTTACCAGTAGTCCACAACTGCCTTTTTTTTTTTTTTAAGAAAACAAGCAGCAGCATGTCCTTCTTTGTTGAGATGAATGAGCACTCAGCAACTGCTCCAAAAACTTGGAGCATCATAACTCTCTTCAAGAATTTACAAACATGGAAGAATCAAGTAAAACGGGACATGTTTGTCTGATATGATAAAGAAATTTTTACTGCTTTTACTGGTGTAGGCTTACCTGAACCACCAAACTGACTGCTGGCGAGAGTCGTCGGCCTGTTCTTCCCATTGGCCACCGGGGGGGCAAACATCTGGAGGAAAGCAAGATTTAAACATGACGGTGCATCACAACACAGCTTACAGGAGCACACACATCAGCATCACATTCTTTTCAAATAATTTACAATCGCCACCTCAACTTCTTCATAGCTTTAATGCTACAGGGCTGTCAACTGTAAACTCACTCACTACCTTAGACAATCAAAAAGAAAACGGTCATCGTAAGTTCTTACGTAGGGGCAGGACCCTTTGAAGATGCTGTTTTTAAGAGAAAAGAGAGCAAAGAGTGCAAAGAGAAACCTAGAAACAGCAAACAAAACTAACCTTACCTGGTGCAAAAAAACGGTCTTTCTGCTGTGGCAGAAATTTGTGAAACGTTGACACCACCAAAAAGGAGATCTTTAGGTGGTTTACAGCTATGGTTCAGTGCAATACACAGCCTAACTAAACCATCATCTGTAATTAGACATGAGATCTAATGCATTTGATCAGACACGTCTGATTTGGCGTAACTGATTTGCTGCTTCAGTTGCTGGCAATTTTACAAAGCATTAAATTGGTCGAGCCATTCACTGTCTCGAGTGATTAACGTTTTAGATTTGCTGTTTTTTAAGCTATCAGGGTGGTGTGACTGCCAAGAATAAATCTTAACAACAGGTGAAACAAAATGAGAAAAATAAATAGCAGGATTAATGAATAATTAGTGCGTAATGAGTGAAGATTACTGAATTTAAGACAATTCAAATGGGAGACACAAAGCCAAACTTCTGTTAAATTCTTGAGCATTATAACTGTACTTCCTCTGGACCTGGTCCCAACAACTCTCAAAAAATCAATACAAAAAGTAGAGAGAAATGAAAAATTGGGCAAACAAATAAGGTCAGATTAAGGATGAACAAACTGAAATTAAAGGTTATCTGAGAGAGCTTCTTTGGCCAACAGGAAGTCTCTCATACTCACCGCACTAAAATCTAACAGATCACTGAGTTCTTTATCGTTTCCCACTGTGGTCATTCTCTGGTGTGGCTCGGTCATACCCCTCTGTCTTTCAAACAGCCTGCAGGAGAAACAGACAGCTGGTTTCAGCCACATAAACAGCAGATAAATGAGAAAAACAGCCAGGAAGTGCTCATGTAAACAGAAGTAAAACTACACTGCACCCACATTAACCAGATTATTGGTCTATCAACAGAAGATTAATGGACAGTCTCAGACTTTTTAACATTTGGTGCCCTCAACACTGAACCAGTAGGAACACTCATGCTGTGGGACAATAGCTGCATGCTGCCTTAAGATGCTCAAAAACACCAAACATTTATTTATAATCACAAATGAAAAACGGGATTGTTGTTTAAACACATTTAGTTTGGTTAATTAACTACACGTTGCTTTGGGATGCTTCAGGAGAAATCGGTGCCAAGTTATTATCACGGAATGAGAGTGCAATCTTAAAGTAAAACTTGCCTGATTTATTACTTTGGCTGAGGACTGTGTGTTTCACACACTGCGGTCAGTCGACTACAGCATCACAGCTACAGATATAATGACTGTTGCTTATAAACATCCTGAATGGAGGTTAACGTAGCCCAACTCTCTCAGCTTATCATTACACGTTTACAAGCACTCTTCAGACAGCCAGTCCTTCTGTATTTGTACTACCCACATCATGCTCTGATCTCACACACGCGTCTTCTTTGTAATACATTTTCTGTTATGCAACACAAAAGCAACATCCCCAATGAAAGTCAAGCAGCTTCCAGGAAACCATAGTTTTCAGTTCACTTACTGTATGTCTATAACCGGCTACGGTTACACTTATCTGCCTAATCGATTTGCATGAAAGAAGATGGAGGGACACATCTAAACCAATCACAATAGCCTTTTTCTGCACTATAATGGCCACAGTGAAGTTTTCCTCAGTCATCTCGTGTGGTTCTGTATGCCAACAGGTGGTGTGCTCCTCAATCACCATCCAACACACAGGAACCAAAATAAGTGTTTTTACACCTTGCATAAGTGTGCATTTGTCTTCAAATGGTTTCTTGGAGCCAACATGAAGATCCTAATGGGAACGAATGGAAAATGGTGGAAAGACAAGAAAGATAACCCGGCCTGAATCAAACCGCCCAAGTCCTGAGAAACGCTGGAAGAGAAATATATCGAGCTGTTTACACCACACACACGACTAAATATGAATACAAAAGTCCATTTTAAAGCCTTTAATGGTGTAATTTAAAAGCTTCACCCAGTCTGAAATCATGTCAATATTTATCCACAGTTGTAGTCTTGCTGTTTTCCAGGCCACGACGTGTGAATCCTGATAACAGCAGCACAATGATCAATGTCTCAATCATTCATGTGTTTGGTGATCGATGGGTTTGTACCTCTCAAGTTAACAAAAGCACAGCGACAAAACGTGAACTTTTCCCCGAGAGACTCGCAGCGATCCGGGGAAGGCGGGCGGGGGCGGACACGAGGAATTTCCTGCCGAAAACACGCAATAAAGTCGCCACATCCACCCGAAGACGGAGGGAAAAGTGGATGTAGTTTAATACGACTTTAGGGCCATGCTCGGGTTTATCGCAAAGTAATAACAAAATAAAGTGACAGATGTTAGTAAAGACGAATTAAAGTAACGTTTGAGCGTCAGTTTTGCACGGACAGTTCAGGTAAACCCACAGGTCACGGTCCACTAATGCTTACTGTGATAAAAGGACACAAAGGAGGGGACAGAAGTGGGTTAAAGACCACCAACACGAAAAACTGGGCTGGACTTCCCACCACAGCCACCAAGCAAACAACTCCGCATCCCCACCTCCATTACCAGACGTCCCCAAAAACTTGTTAAATGGACGATGGAAGTTCAGCGTGCATTAATGCAACTTCTCTGATCTGATCTACATCTGAGGCTTGTGTTAAAGTTAAACAGCATTACCTGATCTGATCTACAATTGAGGCTCTTGTGTTAAAGTTAAACAGCATTACCTGATCTGATCTACATCTGAGGCTTGTGTTAAAGTTAAACAGCATTACCTGATCTGATCTACATCTGAGGCTCTTGTGTTAAAGTTAAACAGCATTACCTGATCTGATCTACATCTGAGGCTCTTGTGTTAAAGTTAAACAGCATTACCTGATCTGATCTACATCTGAGGCTCTTGTGTTAAAGTTAAACAGCATTACCTGATCTGATCTACATCTGAGGCTCTTGTGTTAAAGTTAAACAGCATTACCTGATTTAGTTAAACATGATCTGATCTACATCTGAGGCTCTTGTGTTAAAGTTAAACAGCATTACCTGATCTGATCTACATCTGAAGCTCTTGTGTTAAAGTTAAACAGCATTACCTGATCTGATCTACATCTGAGGCTCTTGTGTTAAAGTTAAACAGCATTACCTGATCTGATCTACATCTGAGGCTCTTGTGTTAAAGTTAAACAGCATTACCTGATCTGAAAAAGTGTGTTAAAGTTAAACAGCATTACGATCGATTAATATAAACAGCATTACCTATGATCTACATCTGAGGCTCTTGTGTTAAAGTTAAACAGCATTACCTGATCTGATCTACATCTGAAGCTCTTGTGTTAAAGTTAAACAGCATTACCTGATCTGATCTACATCTGAGGCTCTTGTGTTAAAGTTAAACAGCATTACCTGATCTGATCTACATCTGAGGCTCTTGTGTTAAAGTTAAACAGCATTACCTGATCTGATCTACATCTGAGGCTCTTGTGTTAAAGTTAAACAGCATTACCTGATCTGATCTACATCTGAGGCTGTGTTAAAGTTAAACAGCATTACCTGATCTGATCTACATCTGAGGCTCTTGTGTTAAAGTTAAACAGCATTACCTGATCTGATCTGATCTACATCTGAGGCTCTTGTGTTAAAGTTAAACAGCATTACCTGATCTGATCTGATCTACATCTGAGGCGCTTGTGTTAAAGTTAAACAGCATTACCTGATCTGATCTACATCTGAGGCTCTTGTGTTAAAGTTAAACAGCATTACCTGATCTGATCTGATCTACATCTGAGGCTCTTGTGTTAAAGTTAAACAGCATTACCTGATCTGATCTCACATCCAGTTGGAGAGAAAGGTTGGATCTCGCAGGGGGAAACCATAAAACTTGGACGACTGGAAGCTGGGCACATTAAACGCGCTGGTTTGGGCGCAGCAGTGCGTTTTATTCCTCCCGTGACATGACTGTAGAAAACATCAGCGCCATGAAAACAACACCGCGGGTCTGCATCCACACAGCCCGCGTCGCCTCCTGCTTTCTCTCACAATCGAGGCGCCTTCACTCCGCCAGCGGACATCTTGAGACCTCCATCCACACTGTGAGCAGCAACAATGTATTCCTCCGCGCGGAAAGAGGGGCCTCAGACGCCAGGGGTGTCCAGTTTCATGTGCCCGGGAGAGTCGACAGTTTATTCGACAAAGTCTGCGTTTGAAAACGCGCGGATGAGTGGAGAGCCGCGCTGGAGTTGTTGATCCCCTGTTGAATATATCCGGTGTGATAATGTTTTGGGCAAAAAACGGACGGATAAGAGGAACTATAACTTCCGGCGGACGTGGACGGCAGAAAAGTAAGCGGCATTTATACAGGAGCGGAGAGAGGTGGCGAGATAAACCCGCATGGCGCTATCCAATGGGAACAGGAGGAGAAGTGACAAGCAGCTGGATTGGCCAATAGTCGCAGAAGAATTCGCTACAGACCCGCCCCTTTCATGACGAACGCTGTTCGGTGAGGCTGGCTGAAGGGGCTCGAGAACAGCCTGCTGACGTCATTTTATTACTTTGGTTACCGCGGACGCCCGCGTCACAAATCTCAACAAAATTTGGGCTTTTGTGGCGTTAAAAAGTCGCATGCGAATTGATAACTGACCGCATAAACGTCAAGAATATTACAATATTGACTAAAATAAGTTACCATATGTTTTAATCAACACATTCGGTTTGTCAGAATGGATGTAAACGATCACATGCTGTTAGGTTAATACATCTATAAGGTATTTGTAGGAGAGTTTAAGTCTATCTTGCCTTTTTTATTTATTAAAAACGTGTTTTTAAGGAACTAAGCTGGTATGGCGTAAACATGAAAACCTGAAGTCTATGCTGACCATGAAACATTATTCTTCCCTACTGACCAGCTGCTTTCAGCTCTGACTCCATCCAGAACCAGAGAAGTCACAGAGCCGCTGTAGGGAGGAGAGAGGAGGAGGTGCGGGGGGATGGGACAGCAGACCGGAAGAGGAGATGATCGCAGGAGGAGGACCACCAGGGTCCCTGTTACCCCCGAGCTGTAGATGTTAGACCAGCCCACACGAGAACAACCAAACAGAGAAAAGCAAAACAAGGTGTGGATGTCCACACATGGATGAAGATTGTGACAAATCATGAAGTGATCTAAATTCAGCAGTGGATTTCTCAGTTAAATGTAGAAGAGGTTGAAAACAGAGAAAGATATGCTTTTAAAACATTATTATTATTAATAAACTGCACTCTTCACTCAACACACCTTTACAAATCCTGCATGTAAACTGTTTCATCTTGTGTTGTATACTGTGTATTATATACTGTGTGTTGTATACTGTGTATTATATACTGTGTGTTGTATACTGTGTGTTGTATACTGTGTGTTGTATACTGTGTATTATATACTGTGTGTTGTATACTGTGTGTTGTATACTGTGTATTATATACTGTGTATTATATACTGTGTGTTGTATACTGTGTATTATATACTGTGTGTTGTATACTGTGTATTATATACTGTGTGTTGTATACTGTGTGTTGTATACTGTGTATTATATACTTATTAATATGTGTTGTATATGTGTATTATATACTGTGTGTTGTATACTGTGTGTTGTATACTGTGTATTATATACTGTGTGTTGTATACTGTGTGTTGTATACTGTGTGTTGTATACTGTGTATTATATACTGTGTATTATATACTGTGTGTTGTATACTGTGTGTTGTATACTGTGTATTATATACTGTGTGTTGTATACTGTGTGTTGTATACTGTGTATTATATACTGTGTGTTGTATATGTGTGTTTATTGTTATTATATACTGTGTATTATATACTGTGTGTTGTATACTGTGTGTTGTATACTGTGTATTATATACTGTGTGTTGTATACTGTGTATTATATACTGTGTATTATATACTGTGTGTTGTATACTGTGTATTATATACTGTGTGTTGTATACTGTGTGTTGTATACTGTGTGTTGTATACTGTGTATTATATACTGTGTATTATATACTGTGTATTGTATGGGTATGCTGTACATGATGTTATATAATGAATAACTAATTGATATAGCATGATAACTGTTTTTTAACAACCCACCAGGTTTACAAAGTACTTCTAAAGTGTAACTTACTCAGCTGTTATAATTAAAATTCTGATTTATAAAAATGTATGATATGGAAAATTGAATGTTTGTTTTTTACAGAAACAAGGTCATTTGTTTTGAGAGGACAGAGAAAAAAACTAAATGAACAGTTTGGATTCCCACAGATCAAAATTCATCAAAACAAGGATATTCCTCAAATCACAGAAGACACAGATTGTAAGAATTAGTCCCAATGTTCTGTATGTTGAGCAGTGATGCTGTATGGCAAAGAAACACCTTTACTATCACAAAGAGCCGCACACAATCATCATTATATATAAGATCACACACAGATCAGGTCAGGCTGTGGTGAGAACTGATCTGGCTCATAAGATCTGTGAGTAGTTTGTAGTATCAGCTGTGACTGACATGGACTCTGTCATGAAGAGAGTTAACAGACAAAAGAAGCATCGCTGCTTACAAAGACATCCAGTTATCCTGAGACAAACCATCTGTGATTGTTTTTAATGGAGGTGTCACCCTTAATGAACAATGGATGTGTTATCATAGAGGGAAATTGTGATGAAGTAAACAGGAAATCGGTTCATTCAAAGAGCGACAGAAATATGACAGAAAATATGATAGTTTAGTATAATATCTAGCCTCCACACATGGCAGGATTTATTACCGAAGAGTTTTCCGGTGAATCCTCCTCCCAGCCATTTCCCGCCCTCTGTGTGTAATTAACACCAGATGTAGAAATAAAATTAGCATATGTTTCACACGTTTCTGCTAATCATTTATACATTTGTGTGAGTGTCTAAAATATTTATCATGTAAAACATCTGAATAAAGACTATTGTCATGTTTCCACAGCATAATATTATGCCCCAGAATGTGATGTATACCATGAAATTAGCAGGTAATTATCATTAAACTGGCAACTGGAAATAACCCGAACGTAAGGGTTATTTTCATGTTTTCAACATGCATTCATAAATCATTTCTCCAGTGGTTCAAAGAGCATGTGTCTAGGGAGTTCAATTAGTTGATCATTTTATGTGTGTTTGCTAAAGCTCATATTGGAAATGCAATTGTTTTAGTAATTTAGTAATCATTTTTTGTATTGTGACATTTTCATGAGAAT
>JAZGTH010000033.1:1097500-1130000 GCA_036877525.1 Chromobotia macracanthus | reverse complement strand
CCTCAGCCCAAATATATACGTCTCATATTCAAGTTTTTCATCTTTTCATGTAGATTTGCATTTAAATAAATCATTACATCCACAATGAGATGACAAAAAAAGCATCAACAAGAGAAAATAAAACAACAATGAAAACAGCAACAGTAATAATCAAGAGAGACAGCACACAATAATCTGGATGGCCTTCCTCAAAGTGCTTTTGTGTTACAATCAGCCCAACACGTTCCTTCTCTAGACATTTTGGTTAGAGGGAGAGAAAACAACCTTTATGAAAATCACTAAGACTAAACTGACTCTTTCCTCTACCTGCATCTGCTCATGCTAACAACTGTTACAGTTAAGAGAGAGTTATGGAATGAATTCTTGACTTGTTGGAGACCTCAGACCAAATTATGAACGTGTAAAGAACATTTATAGATTGTTCAAACATGTTGACTTTCATAATTCTTTAACTATAGTAGACAGGAATGTACAGTTAATAGACAAACAATGAGGGTGTTTTGGTGACATGGGTAGTTAGCTTTTGATATAGTTTCCTCAAATAAATATATATATATATATATATATATATATATATATATATATATATATATATATATATTTCGGTTGTTGTACTCTCAGTACAATAAAGCTTTGATTAAACAGAAGGCAAAATCTGAGCTGAAATCAAAGAACAGAAATGGACATGACTGATGTTTAACCTGAGAAGCATAGATGATGGCCCATAATTCCCGAAATCTCCCTGACTCCACCCACCACATCTGCTAACATTTGCTGTGCAGATGATTTCTGTCAAACATAACCAGCTGAGGCAGTCAAAGGTTTAGATGGCTGTAATTCACTGGGTACACATAGCACGGGTCCCCCAGCCCTGTTTAAAACCTGCCCCCTGTCCATTCTGCACAAAAACAACACCCACCCTCCCCGAACTCTTCAAACTCTGCTTGTGTAAAGTGCTGCTGGACATCAGACTGCTGGACATCAGACAGACGTGGTCAGGTCAGAATCTAATCCTGCGTTGTTCTCCTTTCTGATACGTTAAACAGACACAAAATAGATGGAGATTTGGATGATTCTTATGCAGAGCATCTGAAGTCATTTAAAAGGGTTTGGTGACACTTTCTCTGTGCAGTGTCTGTCAGGGGAGTTATCAGTGGGACAGAAGCCATAAACAGCACAAAATGGAAGATGAAAATCTCCTCGCTCACTCTTTTATACCAATCAACATTTCCCAGCAGACAATTTTAACTATTGGTTTGTATTTACAAGTTGAGGTGTATTAAACAAACATCTTATTTACCCTTTTGGTTCTTATAAATGTCCACAATCTACTTTAACTGCATGTAATATCTGACACGTGTCGAGGAATGATCTGGAAAATTGGAATGGAAGCCATCTTCTGAAGATCTACTGTTATGATAAGGCACATTCTCTCCACAATCCTTCTCCAAAACATCTAGAAGAATCCCTGTGACCTCACAAAGAGCTCTAATAACTCCACCAAACTGCTACATAAACACGGTTTGATAGAAACCACTGGATAGAAGCCATTCTGTGAATATTCACCTCAAGCAGCTGACCTCTGTGTTGCCAGGGACTCTTGATGTACACTGGTTTAAGAAATTATTTTTACTTGTTAGGGAATATAAAATTTAGAAGTACATCAGATGCAAAATAACAACCTCTTCTAATTATCTAGAAACATAAGGTCATTCAAGGATTCTCCTACTTTGGTTTTGGAATTGTTAACTGCAGATGTAAATTGTGGAAAGTCAGGTGGAGATTAATCAGACTCACAGGTCTGGTCTTGTCAAATGTCTGGTCTTGTCAAATGTCTGGTCTTGTCAGGGGTCTGGTCTTGTCAGGGGTCTGGTCTTGTCAGGGGTCTGGTCTTATCAGAGGTCCGGTCTTGTCAGGGGTGTGGTCTTGTCAGGGGTGTGGTCTTGTCAGGGGTCCGGTCTTGTCAGGGGTCCGGTCTTGTCAGGGGTCCGGTCTTGTCAGGGGTCCGGTCTTGTCAGGGGTGTGGTCTTGTCAGGGGTCCGGTCTTGTCAGGGGTCCGGTCTTGTCAGAGGTGTGGTCTTGTCAGAGGTCTGGTCTTGTCAGGGGTCCGGTCTTGTCAGAGGTGTGGTCTTGTCAGGGGACATGAGTGACTTTTAGTGCAAAAACGTTTTCTCAGCTGCAGCACCAGTGCTGTCAGGCTTTGTAAACCCCCCCATCACCCTCCCACCTAATTTCACCATGACTGAACTTTCACACCCACTGCTGAACTCCTCCCACACAGCCAACATTACCTCTGCTAGAAACCATCATCTGCTGCAACACAGTTTACAGTAAAACAGAAGAAGCATTTAAAACTCTCACACTAAAGATCACAGAATAAAAGAATAAACAACAAACATAAATGAAACTAAAGTAGGTTTTTGTCTCAACAAATTTCACTTCAACTTAAGCTTCTGTAATGAGGGAGGATAGATCTGAATCGTGACAGCGGTACTTAAATCAATCATTAAAGCGGTTTTATATTATATGATCGCAGGCCATGAGTGCAGGAAGGCTGGTAAGTGTGTAAGAGATGATCCAGGTCAATGTGTTACCACACAAACCCACACTGACATGATGTGTTATTAACTGAGTGTGAAACACACTGAAAAGTCCAGATTCATTTTGCTACATTGTCCAGTCACACAGATAACAACAGTGTAATTCTGGGTTCAGCCTTTCACAACAACGTTTTGACATTAGATATATATTTTCAGGGACAGAAATGCACTGATAGATTATATGATATAGTCATAAAGACCCTGCAGTTTTACAAACCCCATGCTTCTTGCTACTCGTCTCTGTTCAGACAAAATGGAGAACTTTACAACTATTTATCAGCTTCAAGTGCAAATATTTATCAGGCGTATATATATAAATGTCTATTTTCTCTCTTCTTTCAGTTGACATCATATCAACCACCGTTTTCTAACACAATATCTTCACCCGTCTCTTCTCAAGCATCTGTCACTTTGGCATCTTAATGTCAAAGACAAAAGCGACACAAACAAGCCAAAAAAATGAACAAACACAACAAGCTCAGCATCACCTCTTGAAGAGGCCTATGTTCTGTTTTTAGCACATTTGTTTTTTTGTTTTTGTTTTAAAGTACCCGTTTCTTTTGACTAAAAAGTGCCCTTCTCAGTAACAAAGTGCATTCAGATCTTTCTCATTAAGGTGCAAAAATCAAACAACAAGAGTACAGCACTTCAGACAGAATATTACCGAAACGGCATCTCATTCACCACACAACACAAAACAACACTGTCAAGTCCTGCCTGTCCTCGTGTGTGTCTGAACCACAGCTGGATTTTGGGCCGTCTGTCTTGACATGAAACACCTGCTGATGTTTCACAACTCTCATGTGATGCTGCTGCTACAACATCACAGCAGCGTTTTCAACAGCACAGATTACTTCACAATAAAGCTCTCTGTCTCTGGACCCCTTTCTCCTAAACTCTCTATCAGTCATGCATCATGAAAAGGGCAATAAAGTTGATATATTTGATCTCATTTGCATATATTTACATTGCATTCATGGATGAAGCTCATGTTTCAAGCGCTAAAAACTGGCCCCACCCCTTTTTTTGCAGCTACAGCTGTGTGCTTATTTGATCTCCCATCTTGGACATGAATTTATTGCTCACCTCATCGCCATTTGCTTTTCTGTGGTCCCTTGGGACCTGAATAAGAAACTGAATAAGCGCTTTGTATCTCTCCAACCCAAACTCTCTCGTCCCATCTTCTGCTACAGCACCTTTATCTTAATTCATACTTTGGGTGGAAACTTCTGCTTCCATTAAGTGCAGTTTAGGAGAAACGGGTTTCTCTTTTATAATGCTCCGAAACATCACGCAGCTCATTCCACCTGCAAACTCGCTGAGAAACCTGGAGTGAAGCTCACAGGCAGCTGTAACTGTCTGTCAGCAAAACATCTCTTTCTCATAACATTACAACCTAATATATACACACATATACAAACACAAAGTGTCAAGTACCCAAATGAATCAACAGAATAAAACATCAAGAATGATAAAATATTAAGACAACCCCAAAAATAAGACAATATAATGAAAGTAAGACTGCCAGGAAGGAAACGCAGGCCTTTGAGAGGTATGATAGCGCTTTACAAACAGGTCCTCATCTCGTCTTGTTTGACTCAAGAGAAAGTAACACAGTAAATCAAACCCCTGTCTGATTCTTTCTGGAACAATTGGAGAAAAGGTGCTGCATCTGAATGTTGCATATATTGCGATGGTGTATGTGCATGTTGCTCGTTGCATTAGAAAAAGAGATGTATGTGTTTCCATGATCTTAGATCATGTATAGCTAACCTGTTAAAGCAGCAGTCAGCCTGGTGTTTGACACCTCACTTTTTAAATCAAAACTTTGTAGACATCACTCAGAGATGAGGAAGTTGTTTTAACTGCATAGTAACTTTTTCTCGTACACACATGGCTAAACCATTGTTTACAAAAAGATCAACAGAAAGACCCAGAAGGACGGTGACGGCACAGGCGAGTGAGTCTGAAGTGCTCGTCGCTCTTTCAGGAGACAGTAACTTAGTTGTTGAGTCTCTAAGCGGAATGCGAACGCTAAAAAAACAGAAAAAAGAAACTAGGAGATTAGATTTGCGCGGCACCCTGATTTGTTTAAAGAGAACCATGTAGTTTGACGTTTTTTTTTTCAATTTCATTCTTCCTCTGTGTTTCGAGTAAAGCCCTCTCTAATGAAGTTAATTTACGGAGTTGTGAAGTCTTTTTGTCCAGAACTCAAATCTTCACTAGTTTCCCCATCAGGAGCGGGACTGTGTGCGAGACTACCGTGATTTTCCTCCATGACTGACGTTCCGCCACCGGCATCTGGCCACCGCTGCCCTCTCTCGATGTCCACGTCTGGACCGTGGAGACCTGGAGGACCTTCGAGGAGTTCAGGATCTCTTATGCGTGGCTTTCGGCCCCGACGTGAAGGGATGCCGTTGCATCCGTCTTTCTTGAGGTGACGGTGGAGGTGGTCGGAGCGGACAAAGGTTTTGAAGCAGCTGGAGCACTGGTAGGGACGAAGGCCCGTGTGCACACGCATGTGATTCTTCAGGTCGTAGTTGTGAGTGAAGGCAGCGCCGCACTGCGTGCACAGATATGGTTTCTCTCCCGTGTGCTTGCGCATGTGAGCCTTTAGCTTGTCCTGCCTGGAAAAGAGCAGAAGAAGCTTAAATGAGCGAATGTGTCAACATTACAGATGAACTGCTGCCCATGAGTTTCTCACATGAAACGCAAGATTAGCAAAACAATTGCATGAAACACTGAACTAATATTTAATTGAATACACCTACAATTCCCTAACATTTCCACATTACTTAATGACCCAGAAAGGATATTAACACTGCTGATGTTGAGCTGAGTCAATAACATGACCTGACGTTGAGTTGAAAGACACACAGGTAGTCACATTATTATTAGCAAAACACACACTTTACAAAGCGCATAAAATAAGTATAAAGTAAATATAAATGTAAAGTAAATATAAACTTTGTATTTTTTTTACACAGCAAAGACAACACATATGTCTGATCTCTTTATCTTCACTTTCAAGAGTAAAGTTATTTATTTATCATTTGTTCTCACAGGAGAACAATAAACCTCAGTGTTATCACTACATTTTCTCTTTAGGTCACTGAAGGTTTCAGTGCTGAGAGTCCAACTGCACTCGGAGTCTCTTAAAGAGTCGATTTAAAGAGGGAGGTGGTTTATAAGACCTCTCGCTTTACAAGCAACATCTGAACCCTGCATCAGCCGCCGGGTTCCTGTAAGAACAGTGTTTCTGGTGTTTAATGTAGGAGGTCATCAGAAGGCGTGAGGAGTCGAGAAACAGGTCTGGAAGAATGTGCTTTACCCTTTAATGACTTTCCTTAATGATACTTCAATTCCATTTCAAAGCACCATCGAAACTCTATAGAATATAGTGCCAACAATCCCAAACTCTCCATGTTGTACATCTAAACAAAAATTCCAAACTCAGTTTATTGCTGGGCATCATTTTAATAGATTTCTGATTTTGAAACACCACCTGAGATAAAACAGTCTCAGATCTTCTGTTGTAGACTCTGCTCTCATTGTCCTCTCTCTGTCCCTTAAAGCTTGTGACCGGGGCAGAGTACAGCTAAACAAACCTGCCCCGAACTGTGGACACAAGCAGGATTCTTCACACACCTGAGTGTGTAAACACAGACACCTGCTTGTATATTTAAACATGTAGATACACTTTTTCCCACACTTCTCTATTTCTTACATTAATTCACAGAGAAAGATGTGGATTAAACATATACACAAGTGGGGAAATGTACACACACACAATGTAACAGAGTGGGGCACAGACAAATGTATTGCTTAAAAGACAGGATTGTCACACGGAATTAAGATTACCCCTTCCTCAATAGGTTCAGTATTTAGAAGACAAATGTAGATTATCCGTACACAAACAGAATGCTGACTGTTTTCAGGGCAGGGTGTCTATTTCCAGCACGTGTCTCTTGATTAATTCATTAAGCAATGGTTTCACAGAAGAGGTGATTCTCTCGGAGAGCAGAGTAAAACATACTAACTGTGATTCAGTCTTGTAGCACACCGTGGTTTTGATCAGCTAGTGTTTCTTTAACAAAGGCTGTATGTGCAATAATGAAAGCAGTACCTGGAGTCATAAGTTCAGCTGCAGACAGCCACCATGCTGTAATTTTAATTTCAGTATCAGCATGGAGAGTTTTATAACTGTGATAACACTCAACCGGTCTGTGCTAACCGACTTTTATTGGACCCCCTCATTAAAATTCCAGGACTTTGTCATGCAACCTTTCAGTCAACATTAAACACAGCTTCATCGTTTACTGTCCTTTTGCTGCTCCACTGAATACCTTAAACACTGAATACAAATTAAACACCTTATTAGCATGTTAGCATTTGTTTAACACATTTAAAATGACAACATTTGGTTGAGAACAAAAACTTACAAAGTTATCTAGTGCAAATACAACTCTTAAAACGACACATTTCTAAAAGACAAAAACAAAACTACTTACCGTGTGAATCTCACTTTACAGATGGGGCATTCATAGGGCTTTTCCCCTGTGTGTGTACGGATGTGCCTTGGAAGTTTGCCTGCACCCTGGATGACTTTGGAGCAGATGGGGCACTTCTGGAAGGCCTTTGATCGCATCTTTCTCTCGCCGCTATTACCCCCTCCGCTTGTTTGGTTTCCACCTCTACTGCCCCTCATGGACCACATTGGTAGCAGACCTGGTGAGATGTGGGCACTGGTGACCTCTCCCTGCTGCAAACTGTCAAAGTACTTCAAGTAAAACTCCATGTCCGGTTCTTCACTCTCTGGCCTGTCCTCATCCCCTCTGCCTCCTCCTGCCACAACCTGCTCCCTTTTCTGCTCCAATGAGTCCATCATCTGCTGCAGCAGAGCACTGGTGGGGCCTTGTTCCTGCTCTCCGGCTGCCTCTACTTCTCTCTGTGATTTGGGCTCTGCCTGATGGAGGTAGAAATGTCCGTTCTGAGTGGGAGCATAAAAGGACATCAGAGATTCTGCGCTTTTCCGAGTAAGTGGTAATGCTCCATTCTGGCGCTCTTCCACACTGTCATCTTCGGGGTCACGGGTTGGCTGCCCTAGGGCTTGGGCCAGTGGGGAGTAGTAATCAGCAGGGTCAGTGGGGGTGCCATTGCTGTCAGCGCTGTTGCGTTGGCTAAAGTGCGGGTGTGCGGGCTGGTCCCTGAGCTCTGGCGTACTGCAGCTGCTGCCCCAATGCACTCCCCTCTGGAAGAACTCCAGGTACTCCCGGGCACGCATCAGGACGCCCTTCTCTCTTCCATTCTTTTCTCGCTTCTCCTCTTCATCATCATCTTCTTGCTCACTGCCCGCCTGCAAAAACAAATGGGTGTTTATTCATTCTCAAAGGATGAGCAGTCAAGTTTTACAATCACAGGTGACCCACCAGCGGGGAGAGCGCTTTGGTGTCCAGCAGGTGTGTGCAGACGTCTTGGACGGGTGAGATCTCCAGCACCCGGGCAGCGCTGAGGATGTCAACTACGCTGCTGCGACTGACCGTGAGTGTGGCTGTGTACGCAAAGTCCAAGAGGGCAGCCAGGGTCTCGGGCCGCACGAAGTCCAGAAAATAGACTGTCTGGCGGTCGGCAGCCAGGCCCGACGTGAAGAGCTTGTGGAAGTAAGTGCTACAGGAGGCCAACACGGAGCGGTGGGCAGGGAATTCTCTCTCCTGGGCCACTAGAAGGACATCACACAGCAGTCCATTGAGCCGTTGCTGGTTGAGACTGCCCAGCAGGTCAGCACTGTGCTCGGGAAATGGGATACCCACCGGCCCTTCCTCTGCCCCGCCTGCACAGGCCCTCCCCTGCCGTCTGCCCCGCCCACCGGCTCCTGATGACATTTTCCACCAGCCCGCCGCCGAGCCGCCAAACGCAGCTGCCGCTCGTCCGTCCGTCCTGTTGTTTGCCCGTCTGCCTGTCTGAGAGTTTTAAAGAGAATAAAGGCATTATTTTATTCATTCAGTTCAGGCAGAACTTTGCAGATACTGTCTCTTTTGTCTGTGCTTTATTATCATCTAGGGTAGGATTACCAGGTCCTGTATGCAAATGAGGACTAACAGATAATGGCCAAACGATTGCTACTAAACACAGAGTCAAAAGACCACTGGTCAAGATGATCTAAACTAGAACTCTAATCCAGACAATCTAATTATCCTGGTAACAAAAATGACAGTAAATACAACATGTTAGTTGACATACATTTGACATTTGACGCCACTTTTTCAAGAAGATGTGGAGATTAAAATAAGGGTAAGAGTATAAGTCATATGTCAATGACAACACACATACACACATTTACAAAACTTTTGGAGATAACTCTCAGTTCTCTCTTTCGTTTTTACTCAAAATGTCTGCTTAACTTTATCAACATGCCAAAAGTTGATTGAAATGTACTTAATGCAAAAAAGTTTCTTTATGCCTGTCAAACAGAAAACAGACAGAAAGACAAAAAAACAAGCGACCAGTTGTGTACAACAGTAGTGTTGCTGTGAAAAGCAGCTGTTATTTTTCTATATTTCTTGTGTTGGGAACTACAGTCACTTCAGGGTGTTCACTGAATTAAACTGTGACAGCGCATCAGAGGGAGGAAGCTCTGTTGCTGTCAGTGCGTACAGTGCAGCTCTGCTGGGGGAATGCATGCAGGGTGTAGCATCGGGCTTTATGGGCTCTCAGTGATGTGTCAGATCAATGCTGGAGAAGGGGGTGGGGCAGGTGTTGCCAGAAACTGGCCTGAGTGGAAAAAAACCCAGAGTGGGAGAAGGAAGAGTATGAGAACACACACAGGGCTGTGAGGGAACAGTATTAAACAGGGAGGTTGTCAATCCGGTCTGAGCTGGTTACCCCACCCTGCACTGTGTGCCAGGTTTCAGGAAAGGC
This sequence comes from Chromobotia macracanthus, assembly GCA_036877525.1. NCBI lineage: Eukaryota > Metazoa > Chordata > Actinopteri > Cypriniformes > Botiidae > Chromobotia > Chromobotia macracanthus. The sequence continues at coordinate 1,120,482 of JAZGTH010000033.1, read as the reverse complement.
CTGTCCCCTGATCACGTGTATGAGGGGGGAGATTAAAATGTTACACTGCAGTACGGGTGAGGGTAGAGGCTTTGGAAAGCACACCCTTCTTGATTTGTCCATTGGACGCTCACCTCACCACCCGCCCATCCATCTGCTGGAGTGACCCAGCAGGGAGTGAGGCCGGGGGGATTACAGTCAATCACAGCGGTGCTTTTACATGACATTCCCTTAGATCAAGACCCTTGGTATGTATGCAGACCTGCTCGACCTGGCTGCTAGCTCTCCTTCACACCCTCTTCCACACCTAGAGATCTGGCACAGAGTCAGGTCAGTGTTGGTGCAGTGCTAGAGAGTGGGAGAGTAAAACACAGCATAAATTCAACCCTCAACACTACCAGTCTTGCTTAAATTATTATTAGTGAGTGTCACCAAAGCTCACCTTATGCCCACTGTTTTTATACACTGTTTGAGTTTGGCACATATTGTGAAACAGTTCAGTGTTGGCATATGATGCGATTGTCGTAATCTAGGACGCATATGTGCTACACACCTCTATTTAGCACACTACAGAGAAGCTGCTCCAGTAACAGGCCCCACACTGGACCAGGTCTTGACTTGTTTAAGTGGAATGTCTTAAGTCAATGGCTTAAGCCCTTCTCTCTCTGTCTCTTCCCTCACCTTTGAGCCAAATGATGAGCACCAAGCCAAGCCCTGACACACAGTTTTCACTGTGGTTGTCTTGCTGTCTCTTTGATAAACCCGCAAACTGCTTGACAAACATTTGCTATCTGTCTCATTGTTTTATTGCAGAGAATTTGAATAAGTCATGACTGAGCTCAATGTTGGATTAGTGAATAAATGTCTGGCAAGTATGAGACAAGAAACTCATGAATTAAGGTAAATTGTCTGATTTGAATAAATATGTTGGTGTAAAAAAAATCTAAGATTCATAAATTCACAAGGGACAAGAGTACTTTTTGGTACTATAAAGGAGTTCTCTGAAAGGACACTTAACACCAGAAGATTTCTGCGCTTAGCTTCACAATACCATAGAAGAACCATTTTTGGCTGCATCGCTCCATAAAAACCTTTAACATTCATCAAAACTTTCAGCTTCACAAAACGTTCTTTGCAGTGGAATAATGCTCTCCAGACTATAAAAAGGTACGAAAGAACCTTTGACTTAATGGTTGTTTGGGGAACCAAAAATGGTTCTTCAACGGCATTATGTAAAGAAGAACCTTTTGTAGCACTTATTTTTAAGAGTGTAAAGCAGCATCCATGTCCCTGAATAAACCCAAAGCAGAAGCTGAAAAGAAAGAGGAAACGGTGCAAACAAACCTGATCCTGACACCTTCTCACAGTTCCCAACATTCATCATCACTAATTCATGGCTCTGGGTGACAGGGGCCATGCAACAGCCTCAATGTCTCATTTCCAGAGCTCTCCTGCCAGCCGCATGCACAGGACTCTTTGCTACTTTGCAAGTCAAACCACAAATTATTGCAAATACCCATCCCATCCCACCCTGGCCCCCACCCTCTCTTAACAGCCCCTCCCAGCAGTGTTCAGAAATAGATTTCAGAGGCTGTCAAACTGTCTTAACAGTGTCTCTCCATTGTTTGAGTAGTTTCAATGCATCTAGAAACGTAATAACAAAATTAGCTTTGCTATTATTCAATTAGCACATTATTCAATTAGTTACCTTTAGCTAGGTATGAGAGTTGCATCATGTAGTTACAATTGTTACATAATTTTAAAATATAACCATTGATCAGAAGTAGTTTAGTGTTAGGCAACTATTAGTGTTAAGCACTAGACAAAATAAAATGGCCAACACAGCAGGTTTGTTTTACAGTAATCATGTGGCAGCTAATGTCAATCAGATTGTGTCGAGGGTATTTCATGTGTTTGGTGATTAAGTTCTTAGAATGCAGCTGCTTCTAGAAACACTAATCTTGCAGGCGACACCTAACAGTAAATCTACATGAACCGAAAACTGACACCTCAGAATGAAACATCTAGGGCATTTACATGCACATGCATTCCAGTAAACACATTGACTTTTGACATGAACCAACACAAACAACAATCTTGCAAAAACACTACAGTATCTTTCTGTTCATTTCAGTTTCTTGTTAAGTACAGCCAGGGCCTGAAACCCTATCTTATAAGTTCTACTGGGAATTATTTACAAATATGTAGTAATATAAGTTTAAATGTACAGAGTTCATCCCTCCACATACATATCCACTTAGTGTGTGTAAGTTAGTGTGTGTGTGTGGTTGCTGCCTTATGAGGGAGGGAGGGGGACTACACTACACTAGACTGACAGGGTTCAAGGTGAAGGCAGAGAAGATATTACCGGATAATTGTAAACAGCAGGAGAGTGGCTGACTGCTTCCAAGAAGAACAGGATTTTCAGCAAGGCCCTGCAAATGAGTCACGCCAGACCTCCCTTAGTTAGTAAAGCACGATTAATCACAAAAAAACAAGTAGGAAGTTGTTAAGAAACGGAAAAAACTGGAGTTGTGGTGCCGGGCTGTTTCACTGAAGATCTTTTTGGACCAGCAGCAGCTTTGCTGGAAGATAAAGCCCACATGTGAAGATGCCATAACACCCCCTCATAGCTTGACCAAACGTTTCCAGGCCTGACTCCCTGCAGCTGTCACTGAATCGCCCACAGCTTCACTGAGTCTTTTCACAATATGAGTCTGTGCCAAAAAACTAGGAAGGAGGCCGAATCAACACGTGACAGAAACAAATGTCAGCGGCACCACCCCAGCCCTTCCAGTGGCCTTGTGCTAAAGCCATAGCCTGTGTCTCAAACCTAGCCGCCTGTGCGGAAGAAGACTTCCTGTGTGACTCTGGTGATGGTGTAACAGAACCCACTCTGTTATCAGATGACCAGCTGTCCCAGACGCTGCACCACAGTCCACCACAGCTTTCACTTCCCTCTTCTGCCTTTGCTGAGGAGGCAAAATGGCATGATTTCTGTTTCAGCTCTACCTCAGAGTGTATCTCTGTGTATGATAACAGTGAGGAGGTATGTATGTCAAGGACTCCTTCATTTGCTGAAGGTCGAACTCCACAGTACAGAACGGGGGCAAGAGAGTAAACGTACAGCAACTGGATTCCACATTACTATTAAGGAAACAAAAAAACTCACTCATTGTGTTGACAGACAGGTCAGATAAGGAGGAGTGGAAAACAGCCTTTTAAAAAGTGCAATAATGAGATGAGCTCTCTGATTACTGATAGTGACGCTGGCTTTATGTGGTCCATCATCCAGCAAGACCAGAGTCTTTAAGTTGATCACTTAAATAAAGCTGAACTGCAGCCCACGCAGACACTACCCCCTTCAAACGTACTAAAAATAAGCCTTGCAGAACTCAAAATGTGTTTAAAAAGCTCAAAGATGACGGTAGCCAGAATATTACTCTTTACGCAAAAAGTTTATGCTGGTTACTTCTATTTCCCCCAGCTCCTAGACCTGCAACCGCTAAACGTTTACATATAATTAGCATTAACATTTCAATTCAATTCAATGTTTACTATTTGCCAGTACATTTAAATGAATCCTAAACTAATTTACACTGGGTGTCAGTCTTGCAGTCATACACATATTAAAGACTAACAAAACTCTAGTACTGAAAACACATTTATTTAAATATATATATATATATATATATATATATATATATATTATATTATACACACACAAACCCCTTTTTTTATACATATACATATATATATATACACACACACACACACACACACACACACACACACACACACACACATATATATATATATATATACACACACCAAATAGTACTGCTTGACATGTTAGCATGAATAGCACATACGCTATTATCATGAATGCTGACCTGAAACGACCCTGTTAGATAATTTATCCAAAAAAGTTTATGGTGGGTACGAATCTCTTTGCTACTTAAGCAAGAGACAATAAAGCACGGCCTCTCCGTTCCGCATAACTCAGACAGTAGGCGTCATCAGTGAATAAAAATACCCCTAACACCCTCTCTGTACCCGCTCTAGTGAAAACAAGTCGAGCAAGTATGGGTTGGACACGATCTGCATACGTCTTTGAATAGAAAAGAGACACTGCAACATCTTTGAATTCAGGACACATGCAAGCTACTGATCTGAAAAGTCACTGAACCCTTCACAGGTGAGCAGAACTTGTGCATTGTGGCAGCCTGCATGGAAACCAAGAGAAGAGGCCAAACTTTCCAGTGTGCCTGAAAATCTCAATGGTCCGGATGTAAATTTAAGTTATTCGAAATAGTTTTGTAGTCCACTAGATGTACCAAAGGTTTAAAACATTTGTGACTGACTACATTTAAATAAATTTTAATGTGCTTTAAAACCTTCCTCTTTATAAACAACAGTTTAAACTTATAAAGGTCGGCTCAGGTGAAAACAGCAATCAAAACAACGACACAGATCAGTTAGGAAAGCACTTGGAAAGTGAAACTTACAGGACAGAACCTGGCCAAGCCATACCTTAACCCAGCAGCCCTTCGTTTCCATCTCTACACCATCTGCAAGTGGGTCAAGCACTCTAAATTCAATCAATGTCCCTCTCTCTTTCTCTGCCTTAAGATTCCATTAGTTCTCTTCTTCCCTGCTTTTCCATTCCCACACAGTAGACCGCCCGAGTGCATTTGGTGCTCTTACCGGCCGGCCAAAATTTTGCTTTCCTCTGGGTCAGCTCAGTCTCTCCCTGCCTGTCTGCTTGCTTGTCTTCCTGCCTCAGTGTCTGGGCAGGGCCCTGAAACTTCCCAGCAGCCCGAGTTACACAGGCAAGCCCCTGCCTGATCCCTCACAGACAGACACCTACTAACTCCCCACTCTATTTTCTGCCCACTGCTCTGGCTTCACTTCCTCTTGTGCGATTGGCCAGCAAGCTGCTTGATCACCACACCTCCTCACTAGGATTGGCTGCCAGCTGTTCCCTTTCCTGTATGGTCAAGGGTAAAGCACTCTGGGATATGGAGTTCCTAAGTGTTACTGTACCTGCTTACAGGACACAGCTATAAACTACAAGTCCCAAACTGTGTGTTTTTGCCACCCCCACAGCTCAGAGCCTGCTTCAACGTAAGTATTCAGAGCTGTATAATACACTACCGTGTTGCTAGCAGGATGCCAGGTATTGAAGGTACAGACCAGCCAACAAGCAGCACTGAGCTCTGTACATATAAAAATAATAATATAAAGGGATACAAACACAATAATAATAATAAAGGGATACAAACGCATCTCAAGAGGACCATCTACAAATAAAACAGCAATTCTGTTACACACTACCCAAAAACTTAAGCACTCTTGATCCAAATAAAACCTTCACCCCTAAAACACTCCATCACTGCCAACATCATTCAGGGAAGAAAAGCTTGTGTACAAATTATCAGTTTGTTTGTGAATAAATGACAACAAACCCAGAAAACTGACCCTGTACTGTACACCACTGTACCTTGTCCTATGGAGTTAGTTTTGGTTGCTTCCTTCAAGCTAACTACGTTCACCACTCTTCTAATCCCACTGAACACACACCTTAAAAGCTGTCCCTGAAAACCACAAAACACTTCGCAACTAGAACAAATGCATAAAGTTTATTAAAGCAATGCCAGTTGACAGATGGCAAGCAAAAAAAGGTTGTTCTGAAGAATATAAAAAGAGGACTAATTGCTCACTAGCACAGTAGCCCCCCTTCCCACCTCCCAAACTCTCTCATTTCTGCCCCCTCCCTTATTCCTTCCTCCTCTGGCTTGCTCCCCTCGGTCGACAGGCCCTGGACAGACAACACAGGGGATGAGTGAGCTCACCTGTGCTGGCCGTGGTGCTGCTGCTAGCTCTGCTCTCCTCTCCTCTTCTCTCCTCCTCTATGGAGGTCGCTCTCTCTCTGCTGTCCCTGCTGTTCAAAGCTCCGTATGTGCTAACCAAGCACCCGCACATCAACTCAAGTCCCTTCCTGGTTTCTGGAGGGCAAAGATGTCCCTCCCTTTTCTCTCGCTCTCCCTCTCTCTTAAAGAAACAGTACTCCCCCATGCTGCTCTTCTCTACTCTGTTCCTCTCTGGGGTGTACAGTAAACAGCTGCTATTATGCAACAGTGGCATCCATCACTCATCATACACACGCAATGGATGTCTGGTACAAATCAGGCTGCATTTGTATAAAACTTCACCCAGATGTACTTTGGGTGCACGTGTGTGCCCAAATTATGAGGGTTAACTGTTGTACTTTCTCCCTGTGTATGCAGTCGCACCCACCCATCCCTCTGCCTGAGGTCATGGAGTCCCACCCCAAACAAGCCATGGCACATTCCAGGACACTAAAAGGGTCTGCCAAAATCCCCCCCACAACACACACACCCTCCACTGTCTTCATCAATACAGCTCACACAGTACACCTTCTCTCAAGGGGTCATCAGTGAGCAGGGACTCTGTTCATTACCCTGTAAACTTTCACATTCTTACCTCAAGCTTTGAAAGTGAAACAAAGTCTCCACAAGTTAACAACTTGTAAACATTTGTAAACATGAATAACCAAATAACAACCAAAATTTCATACTCACCAAATTCATATCAAGTAGGGTGATGAGTACAGCTAATCAGCAGGAGAGGCATGGATTACCGTCCACCGGTTTACTGGTTACCAGACTGAGAGTTTCTCAAAGCAGCAGTACATGACCTCCCTGAGAGTGACTGTACAAGTGAGGACTCTCCCACAGAACAGGGAGTAAACGCAGAAGAGTGGAATTGTGTCACTGAGCTGTGCTGAAATGCAGCAGCGTTCAGCTGGAGACCAGCATGTTGAACTTACACACTCCAGCCACAGAGGGCAGTAGAGCAGGGGCACTTCAGACACATTAGCTTGTCTAAAGCTGCAATTCATAACTTTTTTGCGTAAAAAGAAACAAAAACAGTTATTGAGCAGGTACATGATGGATCAGTGTTCAAACAGTCTTCCAGACTAACAACTGGTTTCCTGTGAAACGTCAGTTTGGCTTTAACATAATGAAACATATGTAAAGTATGGCGGTAGAGAGGCAAAAGTTACGGATTACAGCTTTAAATGTGGAATTGAATTTACTAGTCAAGTTACTTAATATTTCTCTTTACATTTTCACAGGCAGTTGCCAAAATGTTATGTAAAACATAGCAATGCAGCTTGGTTTCATGAAACCTCACCCATTTCTTTTCAGTGTGCTGAGAAACATTGGCTGACTCTCGTTTTATTTAAACACATTATATTCACAATATGTCATGGACTCAAGAGTCATGTTGCATCTTTAAACATTTTAAAAGATGATACATAAACACGTCATTAATCAACAGTGACAACGACTGTGGCAAAATAAACATTCACAAATAAGTTTTATTTTTATATTAGAATCATATTTAACACATTCCATATGATAATAAAATGATTTATATTCTCTTCTCTACACTAATGGAAAAAAAACATAAAATGCTATTGTTAAGACTGATAAACAGTACCGTGTGTACTGTACATATTTTTATACACATAAGGGTGGTGACGCATTCTCTTGGTCGAAGCTGAATACCAGTGTGTGTAATACAGTTTCAACGTTACTGAAAAGTGCTAGAGAAGAAGAAACGTCAAGCTGTCCAGAACAAGTGGGCTTCTGCCACCTTTCAGAATGCCTGTCTGTATCACCCGTGTGTTTTGAACTGTCAGTATGTCTGTAATCTGCTGAGGTTTATTTGATCAGCACAGCGCTGTACATGACGGCCTGAGACGTTACACACACTGAAGTCACAATGAAGATGTTCTGGACTGAAGCAGTTTAACTGTGTTCACACAGTGCAGCGGGTCATACAGCACACCGCTGTACTGTCAAGCACTGATTAAAAATAAGAAACAAATTTTTTAGAAAACAGCAGAACATTGATGCAGGAGTAAACAATTCTTCCCAAATAAACCCTTCTGAGGATCATTATACAGTTGAAAAACAAAGCAAGGAACCGTTCAAGCTAACTGGTTATGAAGAGGAGTACAACACTGTAAGAAACTTCAGAATATCAACAGACTATTTCATAAAGATGACGAAAGCATCATGAGATCCAGTGTCAGGGGGATTTAAAGGGGATACATGTTAATATTTCAGTTAAATAATCTGAACAGTATGCAGGTTCATACCCTTAAAACAAAATAGTTTGTGAATCGAGCCATAATAGTAAACAGACGTGAATTTTTCACATTTAACTGCCAGCATGCATTAAGGTACAGTGCAGTCATCGGTTGTAATGACACAGCACTGATAGCTGTGATGTAAGAGCTGGACACGTCTACACATGCCTGTGTGTTGACTATCTGACCGTTGCGGTTTTATAGTCGCCTTTGTAATTCACAAACTTGTACGATCCACAGTAGCCCTCTTTGGTTTTCAGTTGTTTTAATGCAAACGGCAGTTGATTCTCAGATGTTTGCCACTGAACCAGGGCTGTTTGTGTTTTACACAGTCTAACAAAAACCGCCAACAAATAGAACTGCAGCAAGAGAGCATGACATTATGAGTTTATAAACCGACCCTGCAAAAACATCAAATTAATGAAACAGCTATTGTATAAACAAAAACCCAGCTGATTTTTACCCACTATGAACACAATCCTGAATAATCTGTTTTTTAAAAAGAGCCACTTCATGTAAGTGACTCTCCATATTCATTGTTTCAACACGAGAGGCTTCGTGATGCCCCAGAAAACACTGCAGCTGAAGGGAAGAGCAAGCGGAGGACAGCAGAGCGGCGTGTCAGAGGTTTACGAGCATGAAGTGAGGAACGGAGCGCAGAGGGGGAATATCCCGGGCGACTGCGGGTGAAGCAGCCTTTAGTCAGCGCTGTGAGTGGGCGTGTTGGGCTGATGAAGACCCACGGTTTTACACAACCACCCAGCGAAATCCACCTCCTCAACCTCAGCACGCTTGATAAACGTGTGGCCCTGGATACAAATGTTAGATAATCAGTCAACATTCATTAAACAGTTAACCTGATATCACATCACACTGTTAGCTGTCATTCATGAATCAAATCTAATGTAAGCATTATAATCCTGCCTTGATTATCATTAATTACACATCAATAATTACACAAGCAAAAATCATGTGGGTGTGACATACGAGTGTGTCTGCTGTACAAACAAACATAAGACTGCATTTTAAACTCAAGCCCTGACTTGAGCTACTTGATGTACAAACATGTCCAAAAATCGACAACCACAAATATTTTGATGTGTTCCAAAGATGTCCTACACTTTAAACGCATCTTGCTCTTTGAATGGCACTTATCCAACAGTATTAACTACAGCTCTTTAAAACCCTGTTATTCCACTCTAATGTCCTTTAAACTAACATTACCATGTGTGACTGTGACCGTCAGTACAGAACTGAAACCTCATCTTTAATGTAAGCTATAATAAACAGAAATGTATGTACCATTAGCATCTTGAGGTCGGCTCTGTCCGCTGGGTTCTTGATGAGGCTGTGACGCACGAGAAACAATCAACACAACAAACACAATATTCAATCAGAGTTTCTGCTGAAACTTAATATAACCTGTTTCCTTAAATTATACACTTTATGAGCTAGTACTTTTATTTGATGGGACCGTAAAGAATTACAAGTGTGGGGGGGGTTAGGGTACTAGGGATCAACAGAGTCCAGATTCAAACATGCAGTACCACCGCACCACAGCAGACACTGCTTTGGTGTTTTAAACACTGATCCCACATTAGTCTGTGTGAGTTAAACAATAAAACCACTGCAGAGATAATACAACAGCTCACCATTTTGTTACAAACTCCTCAAAGTCAGTGGTGAAGACGCCATGAGGCAGTTTGGGTGGTGGCTGCAGATACAGAGACAGGTGAGAAACAGAGTTAAACTGCTATATACACAAATACTACAGATGACGAAAAAGACATACAGGAAGTTGCATGTTAAGGAAATTCACTGACCTCATTCACAATGTAATCCAGCAGCTCAAATATAGCCATGGCTGGCCGGCTGTCCATTCCCTGTCCTGAGGAAAAGATATTTAAGGCTAGACTGAAATGCGTTTATTACGTAGGTGTGGCAGCTGTGAAGTTGTTTCAGTGTATTATGTTACACAAACCTGTAGTGAAAGCAATGCTAATACTGGATCAAATTCATTTAGTTAAGAAAACAAAATGAGTTCGTACCGCTGAGCGGTCGTCCTGGAGGCCTGGGTCTTGGAGAAGTGCCTTCTGCCCCACCTGCATCTAAAACCGGTCGGCCAAAAATGGCCTCCAGTTCTTTGGCATCGGGCGGGGGGATGGGGTAGCGTCCGATAGCCAGCTCGACCAGCGACAGGCCCATGCTCCACACGTCTGACTGAACCGAATAATGTGTGCCCTGGAGTCTCTCCGGCTGTCAAGGCAAAGAGCATGTCAAACACTGTAGCAGTGTAGGCTTAAACATGGCAGAGGCATCATCCGACCACATGGAAGAATCCCAGGTGCCGGCTCGGATCTTCTAATGGGAAGGGCGGGTGACTCACCGACATGTATGAGCGTGTTCCAACGAAGGAGTTGGCCATGGAGTCGATGAGCTGACCACTCACGCCAAAGTCACATAGTTTGATCTCACCACGCGAGTTCACCAGGATGTTGGAGGGCTTCACATCTACAGGGACCAGAGAGAGAGAGAGAGAGAGGGAGTTAGATGGAGGGCAGAGAGGGCCCGGGTCCAATTCCCAGCAGCACCACCTGTGTTTTCTTCCCTCTCTGTCACGCCCAGCAAAAAACATTTCACATGATGCTCTGTATAGTCGCTTCAGCACTGATAAAGACTGTCTAACCCAACACGACTCTATCAGCCCCTCATATGCTTCACTGTTGCTCTCTGATACAGTTCTACACTGTGAACAGGTAGACACAGTTAACAGTCAAACATCGGTTGGGTTTCTCTGAAGACTCTGAAGATATCTCTACCAGCACTCATGCACTACTTGAAAAGTTCTTTTGGTAACAGTTTGATGCAGTGGGAGTTTGGGTGAAATCAAAGCACTGTTCAAAAGTGAACACTAATCTACCTAGAATGATTATTGAAAAGCATTTGAATAGCTGTATTAAGGGCCTTTCTCCTGCCCTGTCCAGCGCGTGTACACACACGTATGCTGTCAGACATTAGCGTCAGTTCTCTGTGCAGTACCTCTGTGCATTATCTGGTGCTTTTCTCTGAGATAGGCGAGTCCTCGGAGTACCTGAGGAAACAGTGAGAAATCTCATGAAAGGGCTTTATGTCCAACTTCCTGAATCAACAGAACATTACATTAGTTACTCTGTACAAATCAACTTCTGCTGTGTGATGCATTCAAATACACATACAATAAACAGTACAGACACACATCTGCACACACTGGTTTGGTCTCATGCTAAACAAAACATAATATATACATACAAATAAATGTATGTGCTAAAACCCTCTTCAAGAAACTGTGTCCCTGAATTCGTGACAATTACAGCACCACCGAGAGTTTAATCCATCATCTTCATCAGCAAGTTTTTTCAAAACAGCAGCAAAGAACATAACAGAAAAGACAGCAATACTCACAGCTATGCTAACTTTGCCAAGAATTTCCTCAGGGATTCTTCTGGCTTCCTTTAGCACCTGATCCAAAGAGCCTCCATCCTGCGCATGATATATTCAAGTCTTAGAAAAATGTCTGTCAAAAAACTTCACCAAAAACTACAAAATCCTCCCCAACCCCCAGTCCTGTTTCCTCACCATATGCTCCATACAGATGCTGATCTCTCCGTCGCTGTAGAAGGCACCGTAAAACCCGACAATATACGGCGAGTTACACTCATGGAGAACCTGCAGCTCTCGTATAATCTGGTTCCTGATGGCTGGTTTGATTTCCAAATGAATAAGCTGTGAACAACATGAAGGTAATCAGAACACATCCCATACAGTAACTAAAACGACAGCAGCGGGTGATCACACAATCACATACCTTTCTGGCCATGACCAGTCTTGAGGGCTTGTGACGGACTTTGTGGACCACCCCACCATTGCCAGCGCCTAGTTCACATATGGGGTCAAAGTCTTCATCCTTCAGCTCGCCCACTTGAGCTTTCTGGGTGAGGAAAGCCTCAAGGCGCTTCCTTTGCTGCTCGTCCAAATCCAGCTCCCCTAGTTTCCTCTGCAGGGCTTCCAGGTTGGCCCTGAAGACCAGAGCACGGTTCAGGGTGAGACACGCTGCAGTAACCACACGAGTCAGATATAACAGATGATCTACTCACTCTGATGCAGCATCCATGTTGGGCGTCTGTCCCTCTCCCGTCGGGGTTATGACCAAGGGGAGCGGCCTTTTTTTGGGTGCCATGTTTGCCTGCTAAAGAGATCGAGCAGAAGAACCAACCAAGAAGAAGCGCCTCCTCAGACTGCAAGTGTGTGGAGCGCTGGAGACCCTCTCAGCTCACTTCAGCGGCCTGTCATCGCAGTGTTGAGCGCTGCTCGGGGGTCGGCGGGTGTCGGCGGGTGTTTCGGGTCAGCCGGTCGCTGTCCCGCTGCTCACGGCGCGTGAACGCGGCTTATGTGAGCGCGTGCATGGCTGGGATGACTCGGCCCCGCGCGCGCTCCCGCAGACACGCGGTAAAAACAGGTTAGGCCTCGCGTTCACAGTCACGGGGCGCGCGACACGGTGTGGCCCGGAGCGCGCGCGGTTCCGTTCGTCGAAAGCTCGAGCTGAAATTCTCCCCCGCGATACCGAGCGACACCGAGCGACACCGAGCGACACCGAGCGACACCGAGCGACACCGAGCGAGCCGTCCGGTCAGACAGCCGCCTCCCTCCAGTCAAGAGGAAGCGTCCGCGAGCCCTCGCGAAGACTGACGTCACGGCATCAGAGTTATCGCGAGATCTGACGAGAGGACCGAACATGTGAGCATGTGCAACCTCTAGCGGCTGACTGAAGAACTGCAGCGTGTCACTGAGATCTGAACACCTTCAACTAAAAAAATAAAAACCCCCCCCCCCTCAAAAACACACCCCCCCCCCCCCAAAATCAACTCTTCTGAGATCTGAACGCCTTCAACTCTTCTGAGATCTGAACGCCTTCAACTCTTCTGAGATCTGAACGCCTTCAACTCTGAGATCTGAACGCCTTCAACTCTGAGATCTGAACGCCTTCAACTCTGAGATCTGAACGCCTTCAACTCTGAGATCTGAACGCCTTCAACTCTTCTGAGATCTGAACGCCTTCAACTCTTCTGAGATCTGAACGCCTTCAACTCTTCTGAGATCTGAACGCCTTCAACTCTGAGATCTGAACGCCTTCAACTCTGAGATCTGAACGCCTTCAACTCTGAGATCTGAACGCCTTCAACTTCTGAGATTCAACTCTTCTGAGATCTGAACGCCTTCAACTCTGAGATCTGAACGCCTTCAACTCTTCTGAGATCTGAACGAACGCCTCAACTCTGAGATCTGAACGCCTTCAACTCTTCTGAGATCTGAACGCCTTCAACTCTTCTGAGATCTGAACGCCTTCAACTCTTCTGAGATCTGAACGCCTTCAACTCTTCTGAGATCTGAACGCCTTCAACTCTTCTGAGATCTGAACGCCTTCAACTCTTCTGAGATCTGAACGCCTTCAACTCTTCTGAGATCTGAACGCCTTCAACTCAACTCTTCTGAGATCTGAACGCCTTCAACTCTTCTGAGATCTGAACGCCTTCAACTCTTCTGAGATCTGAACGCCTTCAACTCTTCTGAGATCTGAACGCCTTCAACTCTTCTGAGATCTGAACGCCTTCAACTCTTCTATAACTCTTCTGAGATCTGAAGCGTTCAACTCTTCTGAGATCTGAACGCCTTCAACTCTGAGATCTGAACGCCTTCAACTCTTCTGAGATCTGAACGCCTTCAACTCTTCTGAGATCTGAACGCCTTCAACTCTTCTGAGATCTGAACGCCTTCAACTCTTCTGAGATCTGAACGCCTTCAACTCTTCTGAGATCTGAACGCCTTCAACTCTTCTGAGATCTGAACGCCTTCAACTCTTCTGAGATCTGAACGCCTTCAACTCTTCTGAGATCTGAACGCCTTCAACTCTTCTGAGATCTGAACGCCTTCAACTCTTCTGAGATCTGAACGCCTTCAACTCTTCTGAGATCTGAACGCCTTCAACTCTTCTGAGATCTGAACGCCTTCAACTCTTCTGAGATCTGAACGCCTTCAACTCTTCTGAGATCTGAGATCTGAACGCCTTCAACTCTTCTGAGATCTGAACGCCTTCAACTCTTCTGAGATCTGAACGCCTTCAACTCTTCTGAGATCTGAACGCCTTCAACTCTTCTGAGATCTGAACGCCTTCAACTCTTCTGAGATCTGAACGCCTTCAACTCTTCTGAGATCTGAACGCCTTCAACTCTTCTGAGATCTGAACGCCTTCAACTCTTCTGAGATCTGAACGCCTTCAACTCTTCTGAGATCTGAACGCCTTCAACTCTTCTGAGATCTGAACGCCTTCAACTCTTCTGAGATCTGAACGCTTCAACTCTTCTGAGATCTGAACGCCTTCAACTCTTCTGAGATCTGAACGCCTTCAACTCTTCTGAGATCTGAACGCCTTCAACTCTTCTGAGATCTGAACGCCTTCAACTCTTCTGAGATCTGAACGCCTTCAACTCTTCTGAGATCTGAACGCCTTCAACTCTTCTGAGATCTGAACGCCTTCAACTCTTCTGAGATCTGAACGCCTTCAACTCTTCTGAGATCTGAACGCCTTCAACTCTGAGATCTGAACGCCTTCAACTCTTCTGAGATCTGAACGCCTTCAACTCTTCTGAGATCTGAACGCCTTCAACTCTTCTGAGATCTGAACGCCTTCAACTCTTCTGAGATCTGAACGCCTTCAACTCTTCTGAACGCCTTCAACTCTGAGATCTGAACGCCTTCAACTCTTCTGAGATCTGAACGCCTTCAACTCTTCTGAGATCTGAACGCCTTCAACTCTTCTGAGATCTGAACGCCTTCAACTCTTCTGAGATCTGAACGCCTTCAACTCTGAGTCTAACGAACCTTCTGAGATCTGAACGCCTTCAACTCTTCTGAGATCTGAACGCCTTCAACTCTTCTGAGATCTGAACGCCTTCAACTCTTTGAGATCTGAACGCCTTCAACTCTTCTGAGATCTGAACGCCTTCAACTCTTCTGAGATCTGAACGCCTTCAACTCTTCTGAGATCTGAACGCCTTCAACTCTTCTGAGATCTGAACGCCTTCAACTCTTCTGAGATCTGAACGCCTTCAACTCTTCTGAGATCTGAACGCCTTCAACTCTTCTGAGATCTGAACGCCTTCAACTCTTCTGAGATCTGAACGCCTTCAACTCTTCTGAGATCTGAACGCCTTCAACTCTTCTGAGATCTGAACGCCTTCAACTCTTCTGAGATCTGAACGCCTTCAACTCTTCTGAGATCTGAACGCCTTCAACTCTTCTGAGATCTGAACGCCTTCAACTCTTCTGAGATCTGAACGCCTTCAACTCTTCGAGATCTGAATTCAACTCTTCTGAGATCTGAACGCCTTCAACTCTTCTGAGATCTGAACGCCTTCAACTCTTCTGAGATCTGAACGCCTTCAACTCTTCTGAGATCTGAACGCATCTGAGATCTGAAGCCTTCAACTCTGAGATCTGAACGCCTTCAACTCTGAGATCTGAACGCCTTCAACTCTGAGATCTGAACGCCTTCAACTCTTGAGATCTGAACGCCTTCAACTCTGAGATCTAAGATCTAACGCCTCAACTCTTCTGAGATCTGAACGCCTTCAACTCTTCTGAGATCTGAACGCCTTCAACTCTTCTGAGATCTGAGACGCCTTCAACTCTTCTGAGATCTGAACGCCTTCAACTCTTCTGAGATCTGACGCCTTCAACTCTTCTGAGATCTGAACGCCTTCAACTCTTCTGAGATCTGAACGCCTTCAACTCTGAGATCTGAACGCCTTCAACTCTTCTGAGATCTGAACGCCTTCAACTCTTCTGAGATCTGAACGCCTTCAACTCTTCTGAGATCTGAACGCCTTCAACTCTTCTGAGATCTGAACGCCTTCAACTCTTCTGAGATCTGAACGCCTTCAACTCTTGAGATCTGAAGCCTTCAACTCTGAGATCTGAACGCCTTCAACTCTTCTGAGATCTGAACGCCTTCAACTCTTCTGAGATCTGAGATCTGAACGCCTTCAACTCTTTGAGATCTGAACGCCTTCAACTCTTCTGAGATCTGAACGCCCTCAACTCTTCTGAGCATCTGAGATCTGACGCCTTCAACTCTGAGATCTGAACGCCTTCAACTCTTCTGAGATCTGAACGCCTTCAACCCTTCTGAGATCTGAACGCCTTCAACTCTTCTGAGTCTGAGAAACGCCTTCAACTCTTCTGAGATCTGAACGCCTTCAACTCTTCTGAGATCTGAACGCCTTCAACTCTTCTGAGATCTGAGCTTCAACTCTTCTGAGTGAAGCTTCAACTCTTCTGAGATCTGAACGCCTTCAACTCTTCTGAGACCTGAACGCCTTCAACTCTTCTGAGATCTGAACGCCTTCAACTCTTCTGAGATCTGAACGCCTTCAACTCTTCTGAGATCTGAACGCCTTCAACTCTGAGATCTGAACGCCTTCAACTCTGAGATCTGAACGCCTTCAACTCTTCTGAGATCTGAACGCCTTCAACTCTTCTGAGATCTGAACGCCTTCAACTCTTCTGAGATCTGAACGCCTTCAACTCTTCTGAGATCTGAACGCCTTCAACTCTTCTGAGATCTGAACGCCTTCAACTCTTCTGAGATCTGAACGCCTTCAACTCTGAGATCTGAACGCCTTCAACTCTGAGATCTGAACGCCTTCAACTCTTCTGAGATCTGAACGCCTTCAACTCTGAGATCTGAACGCCTTCAACTCTGAGATCTGAACGCCTTCAACTCTTCTGAGATCTGAACGCCTTCAACTCTTCTGAGATCTGAACGCCTTCAACTCTTCTGAGATCTGAACGCCTTCAACTCTTCTGAGATCTGAACGCCTTCAACTCTTCTGAGATCTGAACGCCTTCAACTCTGAGATCTGAACGCCTTCAACTCTGAGATCTGAACGCCTTCAACTCTTCTGAGATCTGAACGCCTTCAACTCTTCTGAGATCTGAACCCGAGATCGAAGCCTTCAACTCTGAGATCTGAACGCCTTCAACTCTGAGATCTGAACGCCTTCAACTCTTCTGAGATCTGAACGCCTTCAACTCTTCTGAGATCTGAACGCCTTCAACTCTTCGAGATCTGAACGCCTTCAACTCTGAGATCTGAACGCCTTCAACTCTGAGATCTGAACGCCTTCAACTCTGAGATCTGAACGCCTTCAACTCTGAGATCTGAACGCCTTCAACTTTGAGATCTGAACACCTTCAACTCTGAGATCTGAACACCTTCAACTTTTAGGTGAAGTTTAACACACACTTCTATGACTTCTGAATACTGAAGTCATTTTACAGCAGCTAAAATGTTAATGTACTATTAAAATAAAGATTTGTATTCACTGCAGAACTTCCCATAAGTTTTCAAGAACTTTTATAGCACAAATAAATAATTCCTCAATAACTGCAGTTTTGTAAGTCAGTAGGAAAACCTGAATATCTTATTTAATAAATAAGGGCTCTCCATTACACAACTGAGAGGCTATTGAATTGTTAACAATAAAGTACTACAGAATTATAACCCGATACATCACTGTACCAGCAAATATTCTTTAGTCTGTATCTGAATTTAATAAGAACGTAGCTAGTACTAAATAACCTGTTTGTGGTATTTTGGCACAATTTTAACTTTTTAATGATACTATACTTAAATATATTCTTTACATCAAATGAGTTAAACTGGAATTAAAATCAGCGAGACAATTCTAGCTTTATTTTTAATCAGTTTAATTAATTGCACACATTATTGACAGGTGTTAGTTTTTACAGTTTGTTTTAAAGTTCAGACTCAATGTTGCAGCAGATGACTTACACGTCTCTGAGGAGGGTATTAACAGCCAATAACAATGTGTTTGTGCCCAGCAACTGGAGGCAATTCAAAACTTGATAAAATATTATTCATTTTATTGGCTTTTAATATGAACATATAAAAAAGACACAAACAAAACATTTACAAGAACTGCAAGCCACTTTTCATGCTGTCTTAAGCACGGAAACCAGAGGTTTCCCAAAGAAACACTTTAAATCAAATAAACCCTTACACTTTAACCTCGTCTGACTACAGGCTGTCTGTGTTACCTCTCAGCTGGAAATAAAATTCTTTTAATTGTAAGCAAATTTACATTTTATCCACATTTTTCTAATAGATTAATCTATGTAACTAAAGACAGAAGTCTATTTACTTTAAATGTGAAAAATCACAAAAGTGAGGTCAGATTGAGGGGAACATATTACATCAGGGGCTTATTAAGTGTCAAGTTAACTACAGCACTGATAACTGTTAAAAAACATTGGGTATACTGTGAAGAGAAAATGGAAGACCATGCCGACCCAAAGATAAACCGAAAACTCACTTCATCTTCATGGCAATGTATTTCTGTTGAGACATTAGCAAGCACAGATAGGATACAGTACAGTGTATTCAAGTCAAAATTCAGGATTAATTTAAATTAACCTTTGCAAGAAAGTAAAATTGCCAGAAGATGTGAACTCTTACCGCAGTGCTCTGAAATCTTCACACCTGACTTCTGTATGCTGTCCAGAATAAAACCTCTAAATTTCCAGATCAGAGCAGTCAGAATTGCTCTGTGAATTGGACTGTCAAGGTAACATTGTACACAACGCTGGACGCTGGATTCTGGTCTGAGTGTCATGTAACTAGGAAATAGTAAAGATAAGTAGAGCTAACAAGCCATCCCTGAGTCCTCCTCAACAGATCAACCGCCTGAATGTGCCGTGTAAGTTTGGTCGTTTAGCGCAAGCTTTCGTTTGAGGTTTAAGTCAAGTCTGCATAGCCCTGCCTAAGACTCTTATATTCTGACTGCAAATAACTGAATGTGCGTAGACAACAGCAGACTGTGAGAGGAAACAACAGCCTATTTACCATCACAAACCACCATACTGAAAACTGCTCCAACTAAAACCAGCCTCAGACTAATCCACCTCTGCACCTAGAAATGAACCCTTGAAAATGCTGCAAAATGCACAAATAAGACCAAATGCTACTCAAATTAAACTGAGGCAAAACAAATCAATAAATACTTATTCTAACAACAAATGAATGAACGCAAACCTCTTGAGCCTGTTCACAACACAAATGAGCATCCTGTCAAAACAACTGCTTCAGTCTTAAGACACATCTGAAGTCATCAAACTGCAAAACATGAAAACTGAAGACTCAAAATATTACTCCAGTTGTGGCAAATGACAGGAAATACATTACTGGCATAATGCCAATACCATTAACATCCCCTGCTAAGTGAACTAACTAGTCATGTTTAGAACATAAACCTCAGACATTTCTGCATGTCTCCTCCTGTGACTTCCAAATAAAAAGTAAAGAAACAGAATAACATGACATTGGTTCAAGACCTGCATTTTTCTATTAAATGATCAGAAGTATTACATCATCTACCGTACCGTAAATATACTTGCTGACTAGCACCTTAAAGGTCTGCTGATGTCAAAGCTTCATTCCCTCTGAAGTCTGCACAGTTCTGACTGCTGGTTTGTGACGTGCCGGGTGACGTCGTCAAGCGAGAGATCTGAGCGGAAACTCGTTTTTTGAGTCAGAACCATTTTTAATATGAAGCCTAAAGGGGCAACCACAAAATAACAAGCAATGCTCGATCCTCTCCAGTGTTGATGAACTCAAACAAAAAAACAAACAGGATCAAACAGCAACATCATGTCATGATTTTATCAGCTTTTAAATAACTCTCTGGTCACATCTGATTCTAGACTGAGGTAGGTTGTCTTCCATAGACAAATGAAAACAAAAAAGGGACAGAAATAATAGATATTCTTCAAATTATGAAACAAACATCTGATATAAACACTTTGAGATGTAAGAACTTACAGGAAACATCTCTGAATGGAGTGTGAGTGGTTGTTTCATCTCTACAGGAATTAACTTTATTTTAGATGCTGTAGCTTGTTTCATATCAAACTGCTCCGTACAAAATAAAATAAAAGAGCTTAAATGAAAGAGTTGATTCCTGTCAAAAAAAAGTGGAGAGGAAATAATATGTCAAAGGTGGTCTTATTCTTCCATGGTCTTTAAAGGGAGAATATTCGGATGCAGTGAATGGCAGGGAATGGCTTTCCAGGCATCTGTGGAATTTCTGTGGATGTGAAGATGATGCTCCAGAGGTCAGCAGTGTGCGCGTGCATGAGGGCCGCTTTCAGAGAGAACACGGGGACACATTTCTCCAAAGCTCAGATCCCATCTACACCCCCAGTAAGTCTGAACGTCCTGCACATGTCAGTATGCAGTAACCAGGTCTTTGTCATAATCATATCTGCCCCTTTTAGGGGCGGGGCTGTCCTGGCTGTCATCAGTGTCCTCGCTGTCCTCAGCCCCACCCCCTTCCTCCTCCTCTGATGAGTCGTCCAGAGTCAGGTCCACCACTGCCCCTCCTCCAGACGCGCCGCCGGTTCCTGCCGACGAGCCGCCTGATCCGGACTTCCCGGTCTGGATCGTGCTGCTTTGTGCTGGGGAGTGACCGTTCGTCTCAGGAACGCCTTAACAAAAGTTCAGAAAATAATTACAAATAAATAAGAGTTCATTAACCCAAGAAAGCACCAGTAAGAGATTTCCTGCCTTAGGATTTAAATGGACATCATCAACACATTCTAACCCCATTTCTAACAAACGTTTTTAAAACTTTGCCTCTTTACCACCATCTTTGTTTGAAGCATAAAATTGAAAGTTCCTTTACATACGTTATTATGAACGTTGATGTCAAACAAAGTTAAACTGACATTTCCTGTGAAATTGGACCCAACAGCTCAAACTATAAATCATTTATTTTAACCTAAAAGTTACGGATCACAGATTTAAAAGGTCTTCTTACATATATCCACCACTGAACAGTCGGGCGTGCGACTGTTCTCTCGCTCTCTTTCCTTCTCCTTGTCCTCCCTGATTGGCTGCCACGAGCCGTCAGTTAAATATTCAATCTCCTCGACATCTTCCGGCGTCTCTTTCAGGATTTCAGACAGTAACCTGGACACAAATCACTTCCAGTGAAGTTAATGTCAGAATTCAAGAGAAGCTCTGCAGTATGTGGTGTGCTTACCCATCAATAGTGAGGAGCTCAAAGGGAGCGGGTTTGTCACACACGGGGCAGGTCCACGTGGGTTTCTTCTCATTCATTTGCAGGAAAAAGACGGCATCAAAACACTGCAGGTGGGCACAGGTCAGCACCCGGCACGGCACTCCCAGCCTCATCTTCACCAGCTGGATGAAACAGAGGCAGTTCACGTACTGAGTTCCAGTTCTAGTCACATCATGAATGTTCATTTAAGTTCAAATAAACATTGTAAATTGATTCTTACAGGGCAGATGAGGGACACACGCAGTCCTGTGGTGGCAATCTCACTCTCAGGATCAAAGCGCAGCTTCTCCTGAACTGTGTATAAACAAACCAAAAAAAAGTTTGATTTGGCTGAAGCCAAATGTTTTTAGACTTAATATGAAGAGGACAGGCGGGGTGGAGGTGTCAGACTCACTGCGCTCGCGGCAGCGCTCTGGGCTCTCGACAGAACACTGCTTCAGCTGATTGAACAGCTCTCCCGATGTGAACACTCTCACCAGATACACTGCCACAGAGTAACGCTGGACCAACACAGACACACTTAGCAAAAACCTGCTTATTCAGCTCTATCAAAACATTATTTACCTACTGGTTCATTCACAAATACGTATATGGTTTTGATTCTTTGAAAGATAAACTCTGTAATTAGTTATAATGCATCTTAGTGAACCTGTTTACCTTTCCAAAGTTTCCCCATGTGACGGTGACTCTATTTGAGACAGAGGACAGGTGTAACCAGGGCGTTATATTGACTGGCCTGCAGGGTCGACGTGGCTCAACACCCGGTTTATTGGAAGGGTAGTAACCCTAAATCAAAAGAAATTACAGCAATTTGCCCCCACCCAAAACACTGTTAATTACATGCATATTTCTGCTAAAACCGAACTGTTAAAGAGTATTCATGCACCAAACATTTTAAAATAAAGCTCATCCATTACACAGCACGTACCGGGACATGACAGTAGGACTGATTGACTTTCACAGCAATGTTGGGAGGATACTGGTCCTCCTGCACACCAATAGAGTCTGTGTAACAGATTCTGAGAGAAGAAAACACAGTGAGCAGAACCTGAGGTCATTCAGATCTGATCCAGCTGACTGAGAATCTGACGTACCTGAGAACCACCTGAACTGACTTCATCCCCGGCCGAAGTTCACTGTACAGACACAAAAATCACACACATATACACACAGACGCTTACGCAGATGCACAGGCTTGTGATGAGATGACATAATGGCTCGGCAATTTAATATTCCAACACTTGCTCATTTTGAGATTTAGCATTGAACAGTAACATTAGACTGTGCACTCCTGGAGCATTATAAAATCTGTCATTAAAAAGCCCTCTACAGGTCGACCTGAAATACAGTCAGTTAGCAGGAAGACATCCGTGTACCTGGAGTTGCGGATCTGCTCCACCTGGCTTGGTGTTAATTCGAAAACACACTGACTCTCCTGCAGCTTCTCGCTGTTCTGGGCAACTGCAAAGAGCAACAGAAACAGAATTAACTCCACGACCTTCTCACCTGCTGGTCACACCTACTGGACTGTTTTTCATAAGGTTTCAAAATTCCTGGAATTCTGTAAACCTAATGGGAATTTACAGGAATACATGGAAAGACAACTCATACACTTGATGCAC
>JAZGTH010000033.1:1077500-1095000 GCA_036877525.1 Chromobotia macracanthus | reverse complement strand
GAAAGGCTGGTTAACCAGGCAACTTAAAGCGCTGAACTCCACATGGGGTCGGATCCATGTTCCCCAAGCGAATCCATTCCGTGTTTTTCTGCATGGCACGTGGTGGGAGAGGGGGCGACACCAGACGTTTGAGATCACTTCTCTGAAATAATAATAATAATGATAATAATAATAATGATAATAATAATAATGATAATAATAATAATGATAATAATAATAATAATAAAAGAACAAGAAAACTGCAGTACATACTGAGTATAGCACATACTCACATAAAGCTGTAAATATGTCATACATTTCCAATAGGCGTCTGCAAAATGAGATTAATACCCAAGCCGAACATGTAGTTATTTCATAGTGATCATATATCATTATGAAATATATCATAAATCATTATGAAAAAAAATGAGCCATTAACTTTGCTTTCTCTATTCTGTCGGAAGGTGTCGCTGTTGTCCCATAACGGTGTAACAATCATGACTGAAGAACATGGAAGGAAAGAGCAGAAGAGCAGCAGAGGAGAAACCTTCACAAACCTCTTTGTGAAGTTTAATCTGTATGTAGGTTTGTGGTAAATGTATTCACAGTTACACCGGTGCATTTTGTATTTCTTTTTTAAACTGGTCTCACAGAAAGCTGTCTGTAAATACATTTATGGGAGAGATAATAGGGAACATACCCAAGCAAATATCAGGTTACAAAGCCATGTAAATTAATTAAATGTAATTTTCCTAACCACATCTTTGTAGAAACAAATAATGTTTGTTATTCTTCAGCAGGGTCACTCCATAAACAAGGAGGACCTTAGCAAGCTCACGGGCCAGAACTCTCTTCTCCACATCTCCATCCTTCTCTGGTGGTTTCCATGGCGACTGCTCTTGGACCTGCATGACAGCAGTCCCTGTTGACCCTTCAGGGTAACCTTTAGGGTCATGGTTAGGGTCAAGAGGTCAGAAGTGGCCAGAGGACCACGATAGCACTTCTGTGATTGGCTCTTGTACCGGCCCGCATATCCTTGTTTTGTTGAGGCTTCTCACCAGAGTCGCAGCCGTGTAGCAAAGAGGGAACTGTACCATTACTGTATGCTACAGAAACAGTAGCAGAGCACCGACTTGCTTTCACCAGCTGAAACCTTACTCATAACTCAACCTATTACTGGTGGATTTGATTACACTGTAGCTGTATGAAAGCACTGAAAGAGTCTTGTGAAAACAGTAAATGTAACATCAATCGCACTGTTGAATGTGTGTGTTTATATGAAACTTCTCATTGTGATGGTGTGTCTGCTCTATTCATCTCGTCTCTTTATCAGCGGTGATGAAGTGCTCTTAAAACAGTAATGTTTTTTGTCCTCAGTTTCTCATTGAATGGATCTCAAGTCGTTGAGCATAATGCCGACGACTAAGTGACTGAAGTATAATGTAAAACCCAGCGGCCATGTGACAGTCCAGTAATTCATTCATTGGCTAATGGGTCATCAGTATTGATTTATGGAGGTAATGCTGGTGGACTGATAGAAGAGCAGGACAAGGGGAGATGAGTTAAGAGAAGATGGAGATGAAGGTCATCACCGTACTCTTGAAAACTGGAGGAAGGTGATGCGGTTTTAAAAACAAGGAAGCGGTTTAAACCCTGCAGGTTTAAACACAGCTTGTATCACTTTCTTAACCTGTTTCTCCAAATGTCATTTATTGCAGTGATTTAACATGTACCTGCACCATCCAGCTACTCAAACATGTTAATCAAGTCACATACATCAGTCGTCATTTGTAGCACTGAGGATATTTGTGTATTAAACATCACAGACAGAGTCAGAAGAGTCACACATCTGATGAAATTATAACAAGTGACAGAGGTTAAGAGATGTCAAGACTCTTGTAGAGAACACAAGGGCTCTCTGAAACCTACAAGACATCCTGACTCATCAGATACAGTGTCATTCACTAAAGAGACAATCACACACCCATTTAACACAAGAGCAATACAACATGTGGCAAATATGAGCCCCTTTCTCTCTTCCCCTTCTCTTGATAAAGCTGTGGTCCTAACAGCTGACCTCTACACCTGTGGTAGTGCTTGATCAGGTGAGACAGCTGAGGTTCTCATTCACCATTACCAGAGGTGTGAGAGACTCATTGTTCTCATATGAAGGCCTGACACTACAGCAATGGATTTCTTACATATTAGATCAGTGATGGACGTATGGACAGCAGTGAGCTGACATACAGGACGCATGGGGTGCTTTCTTTTAAGACTCCCTTCAAACAGTTTCGACACACTAACATTGAAAAATGTAAGTTTAAACACTGACATACAATTTCAAGTGAAAATCAAGTCAAAACTCTAAATGCATAAAATGAAGTGAAAAAAGTAACAAACACATTTACAAGTGTAGTTGTTACAAGAAATATGACACTATAAATGTGTTAGACACAAATGTGATGCTTCCCTTTGGTCCAGGATAAAACAACAGCTTTAAAGATCATTTAAACATTACAAAATATCAAATCTCGGGGGCAATTATGTGATGTTCACAAAACATGTAGTCAGATATGTCAGACAATGTTTGATCTGCTCCATGACTAGCTGTAAATACAGAACACAGAGGAGATAAACGCTTTAAATGAGAAGCTGCTTTGCAAATTAAACTTTTCTATCTGTATCTCCAGGATTTTAGTCAATGTTCAATCGATGAGTCCTGCAGGCCAAAACAAGCGATAAACACACAGTATTCCTCAGTTCATCCATCTTCTGGACTGTGATGTAGAAATTGTAAGGATGCAAACAGTGGATGACAGTGATAAAGGGAGGCAGGAGCAGATAGTGTTGTTGGGGTGCAAATGATGGTCCTTCAAGTTCTCACTCTCGAACATGTTTTTATTAGCCCAACTGCAAATACACATCAGGCTACCTGAAGAATTTCTGAGTAGGGAAACTGTCAAGTCTGGAAACATTAAGATGAAGAAACCAGGTGTTGTAAAGATAGACAAAAATTAAAGGATGAGTGGAGGAGAAAGACGGAGGGGGAGGAGTGATTGTGGAGTAAAATAACATGGTGTTCTCCTGTTGCTCTGGGTACCAGTTGAGACAGTGGGGAAACACGGGGGCGAATTATTTTTCATGCATTAACAGCTGGGCGTTGGAGGGCAAAAACAAGGATGAGATCGTCGCTAAAATGTTTGACATCCTGTGCACAGATCAATGGAAGTCCAGCTACATGCATTAGCACATCATACATGCGTATCACTGTGCATCCACATGCAATACAGACCCAAATAACAAAGCTAACACCTGGAACGCGTTGCCGAACCGGCCTCAGGGACAGACAAGGAACTCACTGCAAAATATGAGTATAAACAAAAGACTACAGGCATGTTGATCTGATTGTGATTTAGTTTCATCACTGAGATGAAAGAAACTGAGAGATGACAACAGATGATTCGATGCATAACATGTTTTGCTGACTGTTTTAGAAGATTCATTCTGTCCCATCAATCAGCAAGTCCCACAATGCACCACAAACTGTCAAAACATGCGTGTGTGAAGAGAAACAAAATCACCTGCTTCCTGCAAAAGCATTCATCTTCTGAAGAGATTTCACAAACCTGCACTTCACATCCCCCCACCTCTCTCACTCGCCCCCTCTATTCCCTCAGCTCCGTCCAATGAAAATCAATAACTTATTGATCAGCTCCCTCCATTTCCATTACAGCCCAACCACAAAAGAGCCTGCGATTGTTGCTGCAAAATTATTATGCTTTTCATCCATTTTGCAAATGACTAACTTGCAAAATTCATAGTGGACTTGAATGGAACTGTCTGATTAAAGTTAAGTGTGTGTCAGATGAAAAATGCTGATGAATTTTATTGTGTTCTCTGGTGATTGAAGAATTTATTAAAAGCGGAAACACGGAATTCAGGACCAAACCAGCCCTCCAACAAAACACATCCAAAGAATCTCTCTCACACACAATAAACAACGCTACAGGCAAAATCAATAGTTTGAGAAAGAAAAGGAATATTTTTAGCAGCATTTGACACAAAATGTTTAGATAAATCATGATTGTGGAAAATGAAGCAAGTCTGAAGTGAAAGTGGCAGAAAAAACAAGAAACGGAGAGAGAGAGAGAGAGAGAGAGAGAGCTCTAGATTGGAAAGTAGAGATTTCATTGGGTCACTATTGGGGGTGAGAATGGTAAGACATTATACCGATCCAGTATGTAGATGTATTTCACAGTAAAACTACACCAGGTAAGATTTCCACATTCTTTTGTTTTAGCAGATATTAGTGGGATATCTGGGGAACACAAAAGCCAATATTAGACAGACAATTAGTAGCTGACAGACTCATTCACTTTCATTACATGGGAAAACATTGACATTTGTTACAATTTGTCCTGTGTTTCATGGCAGAAAGAAGGTCATATGAGAACAGAATTTAACTTCTGAGTGAATTAGTCCTTTAACTCTATACAGAACTTGTCATTTGTCTCTTATCTCAATTGTAGGTGAATCTTGTACTGAGGGGCAGTCCAATGCTGTTTTGATCGACACATCAATCCACAATCCCCAAGTCCAGTTCCTATTGGCAGAGAAGCTTTGTGAATCCAATGACGCCTCCTCTGATTGGCTAAAAAGATGTGAAGAGAGAGGGGACATTGATTTATCTGTGGTATTAGAGGATCAATTAATCCCTGTTGTGTGTGCCAGCACAGATAGAAAGCAGTTTCTTATTGCTCATGGCTTGTTTCTGTGTGGCAAAGATAAGAAACCCCATCACATTCTGCAGGCAAAACAGTTCCTACAACTTGAACACAAACTGCTTTAACCTGATTATACGGTTTCCATTCAAGAACAAAAACAACGACATGTAAAGGGAAACAGAAGCAATAGTGAAGTAGAGAAGAAAGAAAAGAAATAAAAATAAAGAAAGAAAGAACGAGTGTGAGTGGGGTCGTGGGGTGATTTCTACTTTTCAGTTTAAATAAAGACTGGTGCTGAATAAGAGCTATTAATGGAGGATTCAGACAGGCCTGCCTATGTAGGACAAGAGCTGACTGCAGGAGGTGAGTGCACAGATCAATATACAGTCAATACACTCAACACTGCTGCACAGACACACACTGTGGGCTGTGAGGGTGTGGGGGGGGCTTGAATCTGTTCGGATATGTGGAATCGGGCTGTGAATTGTGACATGCACAAGGCAAAATCTACCCCATCATTGCTGGTGTATTTGAGACAGGTGAAAGGACAGGTCTGAGGTCACTCGCGGTATGAAATAAAGGAAGGAAGGGGTAAGTGTGTTCGGTACCACCAGGCTGACACATGGAAAGATGCCTATAAAATGAGCTTTAAGACTGCAGTGTGAATTTGGCTTCTCCTCATCCACTCTTTCTCTGGGTCATTCTCTTCTTTTTCTCTCACAGAAATTGATCGAGTATGCCTTTTCAATACATCTCTCTTTCTCCTGTCGCCTAGCAACCAGGGCTGTGGAGGCTGGGGAGTTTCTGTCTGTCTCTCAGTGTAAACTGTATTGAAGACTGGCTGCTGGTCCAGGAGTTCAGACACATGAAGCGATCTGTTGACTGCATCACAGTTCAATACTAAATATCATTATTTAGGTCGCAAAAACACCCACGTTCATTTTCAACATCGCATACAAAAGGGCTGAAAATTTGTAAGACTAGTTTAGGTTTAGTAAAAATAGTTTGGAGCTAGTTCAAGATGAGGTTTTATGATCAAATATTTTAAACACAGTTTTAATTATTTTAACAGTTATTTAGGCATGAAACCATGTAAAAAGCGATTAGAATTATAAATAATATTTAAGCTTGTGATACATCAACGCGATGAACCCTCATCAGTGCAGTATCGTTATTAAAATGAAGCACTAAAACTGATAATATGTATAATTAACAACTGCGTCATTAATTGTGTTGATAAACAATATTGCTGTAGTAACTGCAGTGCAAATAATGCCATTAATATAAGCCCATTATATAGTTCAGTACTAAAACTGCATGACTATTGATCGTTTTCAAAAAGCCATTCGAAGTCAGCTCATATAATAATAATAATAACAATAATAATAGCATAATAATAATAATAATAACTTTGAGACAGAAACTGTGTGATCGGCCTGTAAGTGTTAACAGCCTTTATAAACAGAAGAAAAGGTTTCAGTCTGAAAATAAAATGTTAAATATTACAACCCTCGCAATGTAAAGATACAATAACAGGCCACAAACGCTCAAATGCTTTGAGAGGATCTTCACATTCGCCCAGTCTCACAGCAATCATAATAAACTCAAAAATACATTTAAACTAATAAAGTTCAGAAAGTGTCTGTCTGACATCTATCTGCAGTAATCAGACATCCGATGATATCTGACTGATGACACTGTTTATTCGTTAGACTGAAAGCAGAGCAGTTTCTCATTCTTCTGCAGGTACATAACCACAACACAGCTGCTTAGAAAAATGACATCAGATTTCAGAATGATTATTAATAAAAAAGAAACAGCAGATAAAACTAAATGAGCAAGATTAAGACACGAAAGACCTCAAATCTGATTACACAATGGAAATAAATCCAACAAAACCTAATATTCTATTCATCAGCATTAAACCTAAAAACATACACATGAAAATCACCCAAAACGTATTAAGAAATAGCCTAAAACAAATCTAAAACAAAGATTTGTTCAATGATAAATATTCATAAACATCACTGCTGAACTTCTGCTATTTATAAAACAATGAAAGTGAATGATGGCGCATTTCTAAGATTCAAGCGTTTCCTGAGTTGTTGTTCACGTCTTTAAACAGCTGGTTTAACATTTAAAGCTTTATACAGATCTCTGTGATTTTCCTGCCATACTAATCGATCAGAATGCGGATATATCGATCACAGACCGGAGCAATAGATCACACACTCTCTAACCCCAAATTCACAGTCTTCAGAAATACACAACACTTACACAGATGATAGTTTTAACTAAACACTTACACACAGATGATAGTTTTAACTAAACACTTACACACAGATGATAGTTTTAACTAAACACTTACACACAGATGATAGTTTTAACTAAACACTTACCCACAGATGATAGTTTTAACTAAACACTTACCCACAGATGATAGTTTTAACTAAACACTTACACAGATGATAGTTTTAACTAAACACTTACACAGATGATAGTTTTAACTAAACACTTACACAGATGATAGTTTTAACTAAACACTTACACACAGATGATAGTTTTAACTAAACACTTACACACAGATGATAGTTTTAACTAAACACTTACACAGATGATAGTTTTAACTAAACACTTACACAGATGATAGTTTTAACTAAACACTTACACAGATGATAGTTTTAACTAAACACTTACACACAGATGATAGTTTTAACTAAACACTTACCCACAGATGATAGTTTTAACTAAACACTTACACACAGATGATAGTTTTAACTAAACACTTACCCACAGATGATAGTTTTAACTAAACACTTACACACAGATGATAGTTTTAACTAAACACTTACCCACAGATGATAGTTTTAACTAAACACTTACACACAGATGATAGTTTAACTAAACACTTACCCAGATGATAGTTTTAACTAAACACTTACACACAGATGATAGTTTTAACTAAACACTTACCCACAGATGATAGTTTTAACTAAACACTTACCCACAGATGATAGTTTTAACTAAACACTTACACACAGATGATAGTTTTAACTAAACACTTACACACGGATGATAGTTTTAACTAAACACTTACACACGGATGATAGTTTTAACTAAACACTTACACACAGATGATAGTTTTAACTAAACACTTACACACAGATGATAGTTTTAACTAAACACTTACACACAGATGATAGTTTTAACTAAACACTTACACACAGATGATAGTTTTAACTAAACACTTACACACAGATGATAGTTTAACTAAACACTTACACACAGATGATAGTTTTAACTAAACACTTACACACAGATGATAGTTTTAACTAAACACTTACACACAGATGATAGTTTTAACTAAACACTTACACACAGATGATTTCTCTGTCACACTGTAATAGAAATCAATCACACACCTTAACAAACTATTGCACAATATTTTCATACACTATAAAACTCAAAACAAACTTTAGCATGTGATCAAAATATGAAACACTTGATAACACAGTGAACAAATACATTATTTAAAATACGTATTAATTAGGAGAACAGCACAAGGGGGTTCAAGAAAAGCTTCTCAACAGATGAAGAAAACAAGTCTGTTAAAAGCTAAATACATTTCTTTGTTTTAATTTAGGTACTTCAGGAAAATTCGTTTCGAGAAAAATGTCGACAGATATTGGCTATTGATTATTGGCCTGTTGCATGTTAATTAAATGAAATGACGGTCATTTATCATTATGTAGCTCTCGACTCATTTCAAGCTTTATCCAGCAGTTATTCTCGGTTTTGTGTGTGTGTGACTATAATGCGAGTTCTGCTATATTAAAAAATTGTCTTCACACTCTCAGAAGTAGAAAGTCTCTGTGGTTTCTCCATCTGAATATCGACTGATTTAATATTTCATCCTCTGTGCGCCACAGGGAATGTCCACATCATTTACATACTCGAGCGAAATTAAATCACGTTTATACAGCAAATTAAACATTACATTTTAAGCCTCTATATATCAGTCACACAATCCAAAAAATAATTGCAACATTATAAAGTATTCAAATTCTGCTGGTCAGATTTAAGATATTCAGTAACCACACACATCAGGCCTCATGAGGACAATTACATTAATAAAATAATGCAAGACAATAAAACACATGCATCTGTTATAGTTTTAAAGGCATTTATTAATGCCTTTTGTATTTGATCAAAGCATTTTAAGAGTTTAACTCATTTTATTCGATATGAGAATAAATCACACAAAGCCTGCGCATGATTTCTGGCCAGTTTTAATTCCTACAGTGCCATTAAAACCATTTATAACTGAACTGTTGTGTGAAAAATACTTTTACTGACAATACTCTTGTATGACACGTTTCTGATCACTTCATCCGAGCTTTATTCATTATATATTAGGCCGCTCTTTATTTTCGTGTAAAGAATAAGCAGTCAAAGCATATTGCAATGTATTTTCCTAATGTGATATTGCTGGGAAAATGAGGCGTGTTTATTTATGTATTTGTCATTACAGAAAACTGAGCTGTTACAGGTCATCTGTACATTAAATTGCATTTAATTATCCTGCCACAGCAGAGCAGGAGTCTGTAAACAGGAAAGAAAGAATCAATGCAAATGATCAGTTGTGTTCGGATATATGAGGCAGCTTTTTCTCATAAGACTCACAATATTATCCTGTCTGTGATTAAAATAATTAGTGTTTATCTTACATTTACTGAGCTACAAACAATACGTGAAAAAATACAGCCGTGAATTCAACTGCGCAGGACTGCAGCAAAATGATTAAAAAAACCCAACCGGGTTCACCTTTTACAAGCCCATTCTGAGAGAAAACAAATAGATTACGTTTATTACCCATCACATACAGAATGATCAATTTATTGATCAGTGACTGAATAAATTCATAATTGTCGTGAACCGGAACTGATCACCTGAAAAAGACAACGAGTATCGACTGATATATAGATAAACCACTGAATAAAAAAGGAAATATTAAAGTGCTTTAATGATTCACACGACTGCTGATTAAAAGGTTAAAGACTTTAATCACTTACAGTATCCTGTGATAGAATTAAATGATAAATTGTCTTCCGTGCACACGAGCATCAGGAAAATAAAAACAAAACTGAAAATATCCAACTATCTGTCACATGAACGTTCAGCCTAAAATGAATTCAAGTGAATATAAAAGTTAGTTATATCTGAAAGTTGTGCTCGTTCGTTTTACATCAGCCTATAATTCACATTTCATATCCAAACTGTGTCATACAGTGGCGTTAATTCAATCATATATCACAACCTAAAGTGCAAATGGCCTTTTCTAAGATAACCAAACGTTGTTGAAGGTTTAACAGGACTATGTGAAACCTTCATGATCAATCGTGCGATCTTATTGATGAATGATTGGGAAATCATTCGTATTTAACTATTAGGATGTGGCGCACAACTTTGTCAGCAGAAAGCGACGCATCAGGGAATAATAATTAATATAAACAATTCACAACAAAACTGCTGCAGTCAGTCCATATCATCAAAACCAGCCTGAAGAACACACTGCAGGACAAGTGTGCACGACAGACAGCACTGCACGACAGACAGCTGCTGACGTCAAACCCTCACCAGTCTCGGAACCGCGTGCGCGCGCACGGGCACCCTCACCTCTCAATATATTGCGCGCTCACGAGGCGAACGCTTCCACCCGCTCGCGTCAGTCGGAGAGAGACGCGCGTCGACCGCGGGCGTGCGTGCGATGTGCTGGACTGATCAATGAGATCGTTGAACATTTTATTGGAAGGAGGAGTGAGTGAGAGTGAGACGGGGTGAGACAGGGTGAGACAGTGTCTTCTGCGATGGAACTTACAATGGAAAACATTGGAAATCTCCACGGCGTGTCTCACTCGCATCACACCGGGGACTTCATGAGCTCTGCCCACGCGCGACAGTCCGCGACGCACCGGAACTTGGTACCGCCGCACGGGAGGCCGGCGATGGTGTCCAGCATGGCCTCGATACTGGACGGGGAGTATCGCACGGACCATTCGCTGTCCGGTCCTCTCCACCCTGCCATGACCATGTCGTGCGACTCGAGCATGAGTCTGAGCAGCTCCTACACCACACTGACGCCGCTGCAGCACCACCTGCCCCCCGTGCCCAACGTCCCGGAGAAATTTCACCATCACCCGCATCCGCACGCCCATCACCACGCCGCGCACCAGCGTCTGAGCGCCGGGAGCGTCAGCGGCAGCTTTACGCTGATGCGGGATGACCGGGGCCTCGCGTCCATGAGCAATCTGTACGGCCACTACCCCAAAGACCTGCCCGGGATGGGGCAGTCCTTATCACCTCTCTCCAACGGCCTGGGGTCTTTGCCCAGCTCTCAGCAGACTCTGGGCGCTTACGGTCCCGGTGCGCACCTGGGGAACGACAAGATGATCTCCGCTGGAGGCTTCGAGTCTCACGCCGCGATGCTCGGCCGAGGCGATGAGTACCTCACGCGGGGTTTAGGGGGACCCGGACCGGGCATCATGTCTTCTCTCAGCGGCATCCACCACCACGGCCACACGCACCCTCAGGCGAACGGCGCGATGCTCTCAGAGCGGGACAGACCGACAGCGGGCGGCGGGTCGGGCCAGGTGGAGGAGATCAACACGAAGGAGGTGGCGCAGAGAATAACCGCGGAGTTAAAACGATACAGCATTCCACAAGCGATCTTCGCCCAGAGGATCTTGTGTCGATCTCAAGGAACCCTCTCGGATCTCCTGCGGAATCCCAAACCCTGGAGTAAACTGAAGTCAGGTCGGGAGACGTTCAAGAGGATGTGGAAATGGCTGCAGGAACCGGAGTTCCAGCGAATGTCAGCCCTGAGACTGGCAGGTGAGTGCCTGAAGTCTCGTCGAGCCATTTTACAGCCTAAAAGAAAATCATTTCTTATCAATACGTGACGCGGGTGATACAGACCTGAGACCTGATCAAAACATGTCACAATATCTGTATCATCTCCCTGTGGGCTCAAACTGAGAGCAGACTAGGAATAGATCAGAAATCAAAATGAATGAAAACTAGAACGAATAAGTTTTCAATCTATCAAATGATTTTACTGGGTTAAAACAACTATAGTGGGTATATGATAACTCTCACTTTGCAAAGGAGAATGTTTAAGGTAGCTCAGTACTTTAACTCTACACATCATGTGTTGTCTACATCCACAACTTGCTTTTCATAGACCTTTGAGAAGATCTAAGGAGTCTGTCTATAAATTGAGGATCTCTGAACGATCAGGAGACTCACCTTTCATTCCGGAATGGTTTCAGTTCTTCCTGAAAAATATGTACAAAAAGACAACAATAATCTAATTAGCTATTTATTTGCATTTCAGTAATGTTCATGTTCATGTAAAATGAAGACGCAATCTGGATTTAAAATCTGGGCACCTATAGTGTAAGTAACCAGAGATTTGTTTGATATTAAGGGTCACACTCAGGGTTTATTCCTGGATTAAATTAACCGGGATATAGCGGCATATTTAGCTCCGCTCGATGGCCATTGAAAAGCACTTAAAGGAAATGTTAATTGTTGCTTTGCGCATTTAAAGCGGTTCTGGTAAATAAAGACTGATACGCTATTCAATTGACTTCTTAAGTGGCGATGCTGTTACAGCTAATAGGACATCAGGATTTTTATTTCTAACACACCCAACAGAGGTGAAGTCTTTACAACAGTTATTCGGGTTATTATTCTAGATTTTCTAAAATATATAACTATATAATATAAATATAATATATATTTAACTATATAATATATAACTATATAATATAAATATAATATATATTTAACTATATAATATATAACTATACAATATAAATATAATATATATTTAACTATATAATATATAACTATATAATATAAATATAATATATATTTAACTATATAATATATAACTATATAATATAAATATAATATATATTTAACTATATAATATATAACTATACAATATAAATATAAATATATATAATTTTCTATAACTATAACAAATGAACTGCAACACAAACAATGTCTTGGAAGTATGGAGTATTTAAATTATTCTAAAATAAAATGACACGATATCTTCTTTACGGATTGTAAATGTATACAGGCTATCAATTTAATCATACTCCTACAGACGTTTATTTAAAGCACATTTACTATTTTCTAGTACATACAAATGACTTAGTATTACTGATTTACTCGTTTAAATGAGTATGCAGAAGTTGGGGTTGTGGGAATACTCGTTCACTACATCAATCGATAAATTCAGATCACTATTTTGCGACAGTGTGGGTCAGTTCATGGCAGTTTGAAAGCAAACAATAGTAAGATACAAGCGCTGACTTTGCCATTATTTCTTATGCCTTTACAGCTCACGGGAGAAAAATCTTTAGAGTCCAAAACAGTGACTGTTATTTCACAATAAATAATGAATGATATAATATTGAAAAAAACACACGCCAAATATAAGCAGAATATATGTATGTGTGTATGACAGGCCTGTATGTGTGCAGGTGAAGTGCAATTACAAAAAAATGCAATCAATCAAATAACGCTGGCAGTACAATAAGAAAGACGTTTACATTTAATTTAGTCTTAATTTACATTAAGATTACATTAACAATGAGAAACAATTCACCTGAGCATCTGTACGTAGTCCACACTCCATCTCAATGGATTTGGTCTGATCAATACAGCGATCGATAAAGATGAGCAGAACAGCTATCAGTTATACCGGCTCACCTGGGTGAGAAACACTCTCACACTTATACAGGTAAGAATCAGTCTGTCGTGACACTGAGCGCAGTTTTTTGATATATTTGATATTTTGCTTCTCAGTCCACATCCTCATCCAAATGACTTCCAGTCTCGCCTCCCGGTTCATCCCGCGGGGATGGGCGCCATTGATTTGGGATTAGCGAAGTGAGGCGTTTTCAGGAAGAAAATGATCGATGTTGCCTTTAATAATTGAAAGAACCCGAAGAGAAAATAAAGACGCGGTGCTCTGTTTGGTAAACAAATACACAAGGCGCTTTTCCATTTGATTATCTCCATCACAAGCAAAATCCATGAACAACATGTCTGATGCCTTTCACATATCAGACATCCTCATATCAGACATCCTCATGTCCTCATATCAGACATCCTCATGTCCTCATATCAGACATCCTCATGTCCTCATATCAGACATCCTCATATCAGACATCCTCATATCAGACATCCCCATATCCTCATATCAGACATCCTCATATCCTCATATCAGACATCCTCATATCAGACATCCTCATATCCTCATATCAGACATCCTCATATCAGACATCCTCATATCCTCATATCAGACATCCTCATATCCTCATATCAGACATCCTCATATCCTCATATCAGACATCCTCACAGTTGTCTAACACAGCAGTGAATCTCTATTGACTTTATTTTAGCAGCTTGAGCTGTAAAACACTTTCACCTTTTCCATTTGGACTACCGCCTCATTCAGAGGTGATGTGATCATAATGAAGTATGATACTGTAATACTTAATACTGTACCATAATACAGTATGTAATTATAAGAAACAGTCTGTCAGCTGTAATAATGAAGTTTATTATTCATTTGAAAACGAGGCTGTTGTTAGAGACTTATTGTCGCTGTTATTGTCAGTCGATATTACCTTTAATCTTTCGTTTTGCTGCTGTTCAGTACAGACATGAGCAAACTCCACATCTTTAATGCTTGTGTTTCAAAGCAGCATATCTC
The DNA here is from genome assembly GCA_036877525.1 of Chromobotia macracanthus. Lineage (NCBI taxonomy): Eukaryota > Metazoa > Chordata > Actinopteri > Cypriniformes > Botiidae > Chromobotia > Chromobotia macracanthus. Next base: position 1,080,504 of record JAZGTH010000033.1, on the reverse strand, counting down.
CTCCAGTCTCTGGACTAACTATATCTTAACATCATAATCTGAGATTTTCTGATCAATCTCAGTGCTCGCGGATCGATAGTGACCTTTAAATCAGATTGCAGAGATGCTGTCTGGGAGGAGGGCATCAAAGGGTTAAAGTGGGAATTTAATAGTTAAATCAGATCTGATATTATATAACAACGCCTCCAGTTTAAGTCAAAGCGCATCCGAGCATGTAGTGCATTTATTTTGTCTTACTGACATTATTACAGTAACAAAAAGGCTCTATCACACATATCAGAGCTTGTATTTTGTATTTGCTATATAATATAACAGAGTGATTGAATTCTGCATTTACAATTTGTCGTTTAACATAAAATTCGTGATATCTGAACAAAACATTATTATGGAATATGAGCCAAATACAACACAAATAACCAACAAAACAAAACTAAAGCTGTAAACATTTAGTATGCTGATAACGACTTGAAACTAAATTGCATTAGCACATACATATGATTAAATAGTCAATAAAATCAAATAATGTTCAGTGAAATTTAGGCATTTATAATTCTATAATCATAAGATAAAATTTGACCACAGTTTAGTCCAGCCCGTATTTATTATTTACATAGCTTTTGAAATAATGTTGAAAAGCTGTAAAATATAGAGCAAAAAGATTAATTGACTTAAATTTGGTTGCAGTTTTTGAAAATGCTTTTAAGATAATGACATCTCCAGTCAAGCAGAAGAGAAACCCACCGATTGATCGGTGGTATTTTCTGAGGTTTTGAATGCTGTGAAGACATTAGCAGTGTGTTGGGTCCCTCGACTCTTTAGGCTTGTTAAACTCACTTCACTATAATTGCAGGTCAAGTAGACTAGTCTAGAGTTTACCTGCAACAACTGTTAGACCATTCACTTACAGATGCCATGGTGAAAGTCGTGTTACGACCTTATCAACAATAACTCTAAATTAAACTATAACATTTTCAAGAAGTGTTTGGCTCCTAAACCTATAATGTTTTAACACCTGCCGAGACACAGAGTCTATAGCCCACAGGTTTGCTGCTGCACCTGAGCCACCACAATCCTCCACAGCTAACTCAGCAGAATGATCTCCTGTCAAAACATCGACCTCTGAGACCATTAGCACCAAGACACGCTAATAAAACCTGCAGACATCCAATAACTCAAACCTGAGAGGAAGATCAAATCAATCAGGGATTGTTTTAAAACTTTTAGAAGTTGTTGAGTCAGACCATCTGATGGACAGAGCTGGAAACATGTAACCTCATGTTAGAGAGACATTGATGGTCTATTAACAAGTCTCACCCACACAATAGTACACACAATAGTACACACAATAGTACACACAATAGTACAAGGTGAACTTCATGGCGTACTGACTTTTTAAGTGCTGTTGGCTGGACCTCTCCGGCAGTCTCTCCGCTCCTGCTCGCATGCAGCTCCCGCCCTCCGCGCATTGATCCGGGCAGACTGACGGCTGAGCGGCGCGTCCGCCGGTCGATGTCTCCAGTCCTCCGGTGCTCCACCTGCAATCCCAGAACACACACGTACAAATATTATGATAAATCACGACACCGTTTATTTATTATAATAATACATCATATTTGTTTTGGTAACATCTTCGTCCAAACCTTACAAGCATTCATCGTAATGTGCAATAATTTCTTGGTTGCAATAGTGGATTTACTTGACTGTCTGATGTTACTTCATCACCTGCACATTAAAACACATTAAAATCTTTTCTTATTACATTATTACACGACATTTAGTCCAGTACTTAAAGATGACCAGATTACCAGCACATAACTGACCATCACTTTAAAAAAGAGACAGAAAAACAAACTCACACTGTGATCAGGTTCATTTGAACCATTTCATTCATTCAGAAATGAATTTCATTTCCATTTGAACCATTTCATTCATTCAGAAATGAATTTCATTTCCATTTGAACCATTTGAAATGCTTTTCAAACAAACACTGATAACAAAAAGATGTGAAACATTACATTGTGTTACAATGCAATGAAGAAATAAACAGACCCAAACGGTTGCATTGTAGTTTCTTGAGAACCATTCAACAAACAGCAGGTTTCACTCATTATTCAGAAACACAGTGAGATGTGTGTCATGTCCTCACAATGCACTGCACTATTGCTTCAGTTTACACTGTGAGCTTCTGCCTCATTACCAGAACCATTATAATGAATCAGATGAATCAGAAATTAATTTCAGATATTGAACAGCGCCACAACTTATTATATTTTATATGCATAAATATATATAATGTTTATTTCTCGTTCTTTACAAATAAACAACCGTGTGCACATCAGAGTACAACAGTGTCACAGCCCTATAGCATCTCCATTAATTAATATTGAAAGAGACAGGATATTTCGACGTAGATACAGACAAAGGGGTTGCCAGAATAGTATAAATAATTATGATTTTTTTTTATGGACGTCAGTAAAAATAAAAGTGATCACAGGCTATTGTGTTGACACAGATGCTTTAAAGCGTCAGTCATGTAGTTACAACTGTGGAAAGCAATAACAACGTTTGCATGGTTTGTAAAGCTGATTATATTAACTTTATGTTACTATATGTGTGCTCGTCCTGCTCTCTGTAGCTCTCTGCAGTCTGCAGTCATCGATCTGTTCTCTCCACGCTGAGCCTGGTTCAGTAATCAGGCCCCATCCCGACCGATCGATCAGTATTGATCACAACATCTCCTGCCTGTAAACCTTTACATCAGACAGAGGCGACACCTGCTGGTGGACTCGTGTTACAACACAAAGCACGGGTTAAAACAGTGACAGTGTAATCACATCACATACAAGACAACAGTTCACCTCATACAGACAGACTGACAGTGAGAGGAGATGTGATCGGCGAGACAGTGTAATCACATCACATACAAGACAACAGTTCACCTCATACAGACAGACTGACAGTGAGAGGAGATGTGATCGGCGAGACAGTGTAATCACATCACATA